>CM026399.1:51473825-51500488 GCA_014843695.1 Archivesica marissinica
CAAACAAAATGGCCGCGTCCATGACATTTACTTTCGTTTTTTAAAATACTACATGATATAATAAGATAAAAATTTAAGATTATATTCAGAAATGGACTATAAGGAAGTTGAAAGTATACTCAAGGAACTAGTTGCGAAAGTTAAAGATATAATCAAAGTGCAAGGTTTGTAACGGTGTAACTTCACCTGTTCACTATCCCAGTGTTACTTGTTTATGACGATGTAAGTACATAACGGACTCCTATAGGTTTAGAATTGCCATACACTGCAAACAATTTATGTCACCAAATAAACAATATTTTACCATTGATTCACAAAAATCTCGAAGAAAATCGAATGTTTACTTTGTGAGAAAAGTTGACAAAATAGCGGTACCTCATTCTCAGTAATCCGGAATGACGTCACATGTTTTCGTCTAACTGTGGAAATTGCCTACAGAGCGAACATTAGTATGTAAGCAACAGTTCTTTTTTAACAAAACAATATAACTAAGGAATACTTACTTTAATAACAGGCTTAATTTATCATTTTCACTCAAAATTCATTTGTTGGACAGCATTTTGTCTATATAGGCCTACTGTATCTAAAACACTAACATTTAGTTTAACTTAGACAAACCAAACTCACGGGGCTTAAGAAGTCGTCATCCCTCCTAATTACTCTTGACTGAGTGCAGAACCGTAAATGGACCCATCCATCGAACACATCACACGGTGCCCAGCAAAGAGTGTGGCGTCCGTGGTCCAGTGGTAGAGCATCGGATTTGGAATCGAACGGTCCCGGGTTCGATACTCGGTCAGGCCATGTATGTAGTTTCATTGAGCAAGGCACCTCTCACACATTGCTTAGTACTGGTTAATCGCTTAGGTAGGCTAAGCCTGCCCAGGAAAACATGTCTAAGTCCCCGCGAGGGGTTTGACATTAAAGGAACATACAAAGAATAACTAGGTTTACATAACCATGTATATCAGTTGGAGAACCTCTGTGACAACACATTGACCTGAAGGCGAAAAATGGTGAAAATCAATATTATTCATAAGGACCCCTTGTGTGTAATAACGGACGAATCTCATAAACACGGAGCAGTGAGACTATAATGACATTTTGATTTGTAAATATATTGGCGTGGCAGACGATGAATATGTCATTTTGGAGGAAAAATTGCTAATTTCTTTAAAAAATTATATTTATATGGCGACATAAAACGGATATAGTGAAATTAGTGAAAAATGGGGTAGGTTTAAAGTTTTCACCGCTAATTTACCTGTCTGATCGCTATGATCGGTTAGAAATAGATTGGAAGTGCACAAGGTATGTTTATATATAACTGGAGCGTGAAATATTGCGTGATCTCTCGCGACTTGCTATTCTCACAGTTAGGCGAAAACCTGTTCTGGGCGAAAACTCTTTACGCCGGGATATAGTCCAAATATTTAGACTTGAAAAATATGACATTTTACTATCCAGGCATTTTCAAAGTCTAAACGCTAAACCTCAATTACGCGTAGCATATTTTATATTCTAAAAAGTCATTTTGTAAATTAAAATTGTATATATATAGAAAGTGCCGGTTCTGGACCAAATCATTCGCTGCACTCATAATTTGATCCAGAACTGGCACTTTCTATATATATGAAATTGCCGGTTCTGGACCAAAACCGTTGCAACACCCAATGTATCTATAAATTTGAACAGTGAGCCAGTAATCCACAAAATGGTTCTGCCTCATTTACGCATAAAACCCTGCTTTCTCACCCCAATTACCAGGTAATATCCTCAATTATCAATAAACCCCCTCCGTCAAAAAAAATCATAGTGAGCCAGTAATCCACAAAATATTCTGCTCATAAACCCTGCTTTCTCACACCCTTAGTGAGGTAAGGCACTATATTCCAGTAATCCAAAATCTATCGAATTGGAATGAATATCCTGTAAATTGCATCCGATCTGGCAGTTCACTAGACTTTGAAATGACAAAATGGTCAAAATCTCAAGAGTCAAACAGGAATTTTCAAGAGTCAAGCTGGAATTTTCAAGAGTCAAATATATGCATGTTGGTACTTTACGTATATGTATTTTTTTTTCTCGATCATACAATGCACTCTAGACCAATGTGTGAGCTGACCAAGCCAGACCTTTCTCTACTAATACATGACTGTACTTTAACCAAAACGAACACAGGTTTATAATAAATATGTATTTTATTTTTATGAAAAACAGTTTTGTAAACTTTATTCAAGACACAAATCATTAATTCAATCACTTTACTGAGCACGTTTGAAGTTACTGTTTCATTTCCTACGCTTGCACATTTTGTCAAATCTGCGGGCAACCTTTCCAGCCGGGAAATCTGTTACTGTTGGCCCTTCCTCTATGATTCTGATAAGTTTTGCTACCTTGTCATGGGACATGCCTGATCTTGCTTTCGTTTTGAGTCTATTCTGGGTTGAAAACCCTCTCTCACAGGCAACACTGGTGAGAGGTGCAGTTAACATGTACTTAGCTAACACACAGTAATCTGGCAATATGTCATCATAATGTTCAATTAAGTCCTGGCACACAGTTTTCAGTGTTTTTCCTCGCATGTGTTTGATGGTCATTTTCAATTGAATGTGGTCCGCTCTCATGCGTTCTGGATTTACAAGGCCAGGAGCCTCACCAACTGGGCCAAGCCAGTCGATGATGGACTCTAAATTGTCCTCACCATATTCACAGATGGCAACAGTGGACACGGGAAGCAGCTTTGGGTTTAACACACGGTTGGCAACAGCCAATTTGTCCATGGATGACTCCTCAAACCGAGAGTTGATGTTGTCAATGATAGTATCAATGTATTTATCAGCACTGTTTTGAAATCCCATGCGTAGTTGAGGAGTATCGTTAAGTTTCACTCCCTTGTATTTCCCAGTAGTGACTTCACTATACACCGCTTGAAGTGTTGTTCCACTTTTGATCTTGTAAGCTTCAAGTGTTTCTTTCGTAGCGAGAACATTCATGCTGACAATATCAATATCAAGTTCATCCTTCTGAAAGACTTTGCACAGTTTGTTCACAGGTAATAATATATCCACCAAGAATGCTGTTTTCAGTAGGAATGACACACTTTTGACACGCTTCAATATACCTTTGGCCTCACTTACACCGTTTGCAGCCTCATTTTCAAGTGCCATCAAGAGGGCGGGGTAACTATGGTATATGGCTTTCACTGCACTTTCAAGAGATAACCACCGAGTGGCTGCTGGCTCCTTAAGGGTCACATGTTTTGTGTCACCATGTTCATCATTTAACACAGTCTCCATTGCACGTAGTGTGTTGTACCTAACAGCTGAATTGTGGAAGTATCTGTAGACCTGCTTGACGTTATCATGATACTCACTGAATGCTGCCACATCCCTGCATGCCTGCCCAGCACACAGAGCCAGTCGATGTGCTACACAGTGGATTAGCACTAGCCTAGAAAATGAAGGAATAATGTAGAAACAATGAAATGATTAATGGGTGGTGCACACAATGAATACCCCATAGAAATCTGTAACAAACAATAGCAAAAGTACTTTTACTCACCGACATCATCAAACGATTCCGGCGTATAATTTCTATATCAGTGGCCCACTATAAGCTTCTCAAATAGCAGACAACTTATTATTGACAATACACGTGTTACAAAAACACCGTTTTATCTATGCCGATTGTACATTGACAATACACATAATGTCAACACCTACTTAAACTTCTCAGTTCTCATGATTAGCAGCACATATGATGGCAAACAACACAAACGGTAATTGGTTGTTTGCAAAACTTGCTAAAGGTGATAAAAACTAATTTTTACCGGAAAAATACCGAGCCGTACAGGTATTAGAGAAACGTTATTAAAGATTTAATTCGCCATTTGTCCGATTGCGAGTCCCTCGTGTTCAAAACCAAATGCAGCAGACTTTTGATGAAAATAACTGCGTTTTATATATGAAAGATTACGGTCTTCGACCTCGTAGACAGACAGATTTTGATTGACCTTTCTGCAGTGGATTAGCACTAGCCTGGGTTTTTTTTTCCGAAGAAGCGCACCAACACCACCTTTACGGCCAGTCATAACACTTGCACCGTCGCTAGCCATTGATACAACTTTCATAAGATCCAGTCCCATGTTGACACAAACATTCTCTATTTCCTGTACTAGTGTCTCAGCCTTTCCATTTACCACTGGAACACAGTCCACAAAGTGCACCACGGGCTCAGATGTGCCGGACTTAAAACACTTAAAGTATATGTTAAGTTTCTTGTGGATAGTTATGTCTGTGGTTTCATCTACAATTACACCCACAAAGTCACTGTAGTTGATGTCTTTATTTATGTCATCTACCAGCTCAGAGTTTATTGCATCTATCATATCATTGTGAATACCGGCGCTGGTGTAGATGTTCACACTGTCTTGTAGAGGCTGGCACCCATTCTCCTTCTGGAGACTAACTAGCTCATTGTGGATGCGCAGTGGTAAGTTATTCTTGGCAACAAAGTACATCGTCTTCAATTGGACTTCCTTTGACTGGGCATTTTCAATAGTCTGCTTTTTTTCCAGAATTTCAATAACATCCATGACAGTTTGTTTTGACTTTACAACTTGTTGAGCACAAACAACTTCAACATGTTCAGGGTTACTGTTTGCATGGCGATCAAGAGCACTTTTTTGTAGGTTCGTGCTACCACTGTTAGCGAAGGGATTTTTCTTTTTAGCATCTCTACACCAAGTACAATACAACAGAATCTGATCATCAGTTTGTTTCATTTCCAGCCACTTAAATTCATTAAGCCACTCAGGCCTGAATTTTCTTTTCATTTTAGACTTAGGAGTGTCACAGTCTACTTTATGGCGTTTAGGTGTCCCAGGTTCACTAACACTATCACTATCACTCAGCTTACGTTTGCTGGGTGTGCCAATTCCGAAGTGACTAAGGGTTTTCTGAACCATATTTAAGATTTAATTTCTAAAACTGATACTCTTTAATTTCTTATCTCCGATCTGATTGAAAATATAACTAAGAATGATTTAGGACTATTCTCCAGAAAATGAAGGAATAATGTAGAAACAATGAAATGATTAATGGGTGGTGCACACAATGAATACCCCATAGAAATCTGTAATGTTCAAACAATAGCAAAAGTACTTTTACTCACCGACATCATCAAACGATTCCGGCGTATATTTTCTATATCAGTGGCCCACTATAAGCTTCTCAATTAGCAGACAACTTATTCTTGACAATACACGTGTTACAAAAACACCGTTTTATCTATGCCGATTGTACATTGACAATACACATAATGTCAACACCTACTTAAACTTCTCAGTTCTCATGATTAGCAGCACATATGATGGCAAACAACACAAACGGTAATTGGTTGTTTGCAAAACTTTGCTAAAGGTGATAAAAACTAATTTTTACCGGAAAAATACCGAGCCGTACAGGTATTAGAGAAACGTTATTAAAGATTTATTTCCCTTTGATACTAAAGTTTGCAATCGGACGCCATTTGTCCGATTGCGAGTCCCTCGTGTTCAAAACCAAATGCAGCAGACTTTTGATGAAAATAACTGCGTTTTATATATGAAAGATTACGGTCTTCGACCTCGTAGACAGACAGATTTTGATAATTACTCCGATGAGAAAATATTTGATGACGCATGACCGATCAACGCCCCGGGTCAATAACTGCGTTTTATATATGAACGATTACCGTTACGGTCTTCGACCTTGAAAACAGACAGATTTTGATAATTACTCGGATGAGAGAAAATATTGGATGACGCATGACCGATCAACGCCCCGGGTCAAAATGACTCTCAGGGCATTTTCACCAAGAGTCAAATATGCGTCTTTATCAATTTTCGTGCGTCAAAACCCGGGAGCTCGGGTCTAATGAAAGCTATGCGTTCTTATGTAAATAAAAGAAAATGCTGCAGTCCGTGCAACCCGGCATACCTTTGCCGCGTTCCTCCTGACTAGGCGTTCCCACTTTAACATCAGTACTAAGTAATATTGGTACGTACCGGCATATCTGTGTAACATTGTGCATCAATGATTTAGCGTATGTGTGTTATATTGCAGAATACAAGTGTAACATTGTGCATCAATGATTTAGCGTATGTGTATTATATTGCAGAATACAAGTGTAACATTGTGCATTAATGATTTAGCGTATGTGTATTATATTGCAGAATACAAGTGTAACATTGTGCATCAATGATTTAGCGTATGTGTATTATATTGCAGAATACAAGTGTAACATTGTGCATCAATGATTTAGCGTATGTGTATTATATTGCAGAATACAAGTGTAACATTGTGCATCAATGATTTAGCGTATGTGTATTATATTGCAGAATACAAGTGTAACATTGTGCATCAATGATTTAGCGTATGTGTATTATATTGCAGAATACAAGTGTAACATTGTGCATCAATGATTTAGCGTATGTGTATTATATTGCAGAATACAAGTGTAACATTGTGCATCAATGATTTAGCGTATGTGTATTATATTGCAGAATACAAGTGTAACATTGTGCATCAATGATTTAGCGTATGTGTGTTATATTGCAGAATACAAGTGTAACATTGTGCATTAATGATTTAGCGTATGTGTATTATATTACAGAATACAAGTGTAACATTGTGCATCAATGATTTAGCGTATGTGTGTTATATTACAGAATACAAGTGTAACTCTGCTACAGGAGAAATTATTTATTGGGCTGGAACACGCTCCGGTAAACTTCGGTGTAAAAGATAAAGTGTTTGGACCAGCTGTAAGTAGTCTTTTGTATAAAGTGAAATCTGTATTAGCGAGCACCTCTATTAAGCAGCCAGATTCTATAATTGGCATTTTATTTTCTCACCTGAACAAAGCTCATGAACTATTGTTACCGCAATGTGTCCATCATCGTCCGTGAACATTTTCAAATGTCTTATCCTCAGTAACCATTGGGTATATCCACCATTTATGGTCATAATACATGGGTTGGTGGAGATTACAAAATTGTTAAAATGATGTCATTACATAATCCAAGATGGCCACTGTCTAAAAATAGCACTAGTTCTTAAAGGATGTTGCATACCGCCAGTCAGATGTAGGAATGATTGATGTACAATGATTGTTCTTTGCGTCTCATATTACAACAAATGAGATCCACATGTTTCACTTGCTGTATAGTTTCTGAACTATGTCGATATAAGTCAGGGGTGGCGAAATCAATAGCCCGAGTTGCCCGACCCGGTCATTTGTTACGCCGGGCAAGTAGATTTTCGAATGTAACTTGTCCGTGGACAAGTAAAAATACCGGCGAGTGCATTTACTTCATGTTCCCATGGCATTTAAATCGTATTTTAATGAGAAAGCATCGGCAAATTTTTTTGTTTATTTTCCTGCGGAACTTCCGCAATAAATACAAGCCAGCCGACAACGGTAGTGGACAACAATTCCCAGCCGACAATAACCTGAATAAGAACCGGAAATGTCAAGAGTTATCGCCCGTCACATAAAAACTGTGTTAAATGCGGTACGTATGTAATTTATTTTCCGCTCAAAACAAGCCAGCTGCCAATAAGAAAAACTACTGTCGAAAATGGCGTCTTTGATACTGAATAGTGAGCAAAGTAGGCGATGTTACCACATAATCCCGGGTATGGGTAATTTAAAGTGCTATATTATAGCGCATGCGTCAGTTACAAGTATACTACGCGGTCGCTAAATCGATATACGGGAACGGATACGTGACGCAGCCTTATTATTGAAGACGACAGGTAAACAATCGTGTAACTTAGCGGGACTGTGTATCGATTTTTAAATAAGGTTGGTTTATATTATTTAAAAAAATAAAGTTCGGATATACGGGCAAGTGGGTTTTCACTACGGACAAGTAAATTTTCAAATCTACTTGTCCGTGGACAAGTAGAAAATTCTCTGATTTCGCCACCCCTGTAAGTCTTTAAATGTAGCAATTTGTTTTATGTACGGTGAGGTCTTCACATCTTCTAGGAAAATGCATACCATTGTTGAACCTAATATGAATACATTAACAATGTATGTAATCTAAACATACATTTTTTCATTGCATTTTGTTTGTAATCAACATTGACTTCACGTAAATAAAGTTGTATATTGTAAGCTATACGGCGGCCATTTCGGACGCCATCTTGGATTTTTTAACAAATTTGTGTGTCACATGCCCAACATAAATAAGTAATTAAATTAATGTACAAATAATACATCAACAAAAAAATGGTGTTAATAAACTGTAAAACTAGCTATGTTTCTACAGCTAAATGCATATTATATTACCCCACCCACTTATAAAAGCTTATATATTCATAGTTTTCATCTGTTTTCCACCAAGAAGCCATTATTTTAATTAGTTTTGATCTACACTTTCATTTTAAACATACTTACTCATGATTCACATCAAAGGCTCGGAGCTAAAATTTAAAATACCACCCCTAACCCTTAAATTTTACCATTTAATCGGTAAATTTGCATAATTTTCTTAAATGTTGCAATACTTTCTTTGAAAAATGGCATAAAATCCAATTGACAATGCTTAAACATGAATACAAAAAAATGAAATAAAATCACAAAATGTAAACTTCTAGACCATTTATAGTCCTTTAAATTGACTACAAATTTATGGCGGCCATTTTTGGACGCCATCTTGGATTTCTCCGAACGCCACAATTTATGCCAATTTATGCCGCATATGTGACAAACTTCAGACATTTACAAACATTTTGGTATATAACTCGATTTGTTAGCTGACCGGGTAAGGTTGCCCCTCAAAATAGTGGTCCTATAAGCTAATAGTCACCTAACCAAAATAGTGGTCCTATAAGCTAATAGTCACCTAACCAAAATAGTGGTCCTATAAGCTAATAGTCACCTAACCAAAATAGTGGTCCTATAAGCTAATATAGTCACCTAACCAAGATAGTGGTCCTATAAGCTAATAGTCACATAACCAAAATAGTGGTCCTATAAGCTAATAGTCACATAACCAAAATAGTGGTCCTATAAGCTAATAGTCACATAACCAAAATAGTGGTCCTATAAGCTAATAGTCACATAACCAAAATAGTGGTCCTATAAGCTAATAGTCACATAACCAAAATAATGGTCCTATAAGCTAATAGTCACATAACCAAATGCAAAGCCCCCACTTCAATAGTCAACATCAGTTATTTCTCTCCACAGTATCTTTACAACCTGTTCTGCACAGTATCTTTACAACCTGTTCTGCACAGTATCTGTACAACCTGTTCTGCACAGTATCTGTACAACCTGTTCTGCACAGCATCTATACATCCTGTTCTGCACAGTATCTGTACAACCTGTTCTGCACAGTATCTTTACAACCTGTTCTGCACAGTATCTGTACAACCTGTTCTGCACAGTATCATTACAACCTGTTCTGCACAGTATATGTACAACCTGTTCTGCACAGTATCTTTACAACCTGTTCTGCTCTGCATAGTATCTTTACAACCTATTCTGCACAGTATCTATACAACCTGTTCTGCACAGTATCTATACAACCTGTTCTGCACAGTATCTATACAACCTGTTCTGCACAGTATCTTTACAACCTGTTCTGCACAGTATCTGTACAACCTGTTCTGCACAGTATCTATACAACCTGTTCTGCACAGTATATGTACAACCTGTTCTGCACAGTATCTTTACAACCTGTTCTGCTCTGCATAGTATCTTTACAACCTATTCTGCATAGTATCTGTACAACCTGTTCTGCACAGTATATGTACAACCTGTTCTGCACAGTATCTTTACAACCTGTTCTGCTCTGCATAGTATCTTTACAACCTATTCTGCACAGTATCTTTACAACCTGTTCTGCACAGTATCTTTACAACCTGTTCTGTTCTGCACAGTATCTGTACAACCTGTTCTGCACAGTATCTGTACAACCTGTTCTGCACAGTATCTGTATAACCTGTTCTGCACAGTATCTGTACAACCTGTTCTGCACAGTATCTGTACAACCTGTTCTGCACAGTATCTATACAACCTGTTCTGCACAGTATCTATACAACCTGTTCTGCACAGTATCTGTACAACCTGTTCTGCACAGTATCTATACAACCTGTTCTGCACAGTATCTGTACAACCTGTTCTGCACAGTATCTATACAACCTGTTCTGCACAGTATCTGTACAACCTGTTCTGCACAGTATCTTTACAACCTGTTCTCCACAGTATCTGTACAACCTGTTCTCCACAGTATCTGTACAACCTGTTCTGCACAGTTACTGTACAACCTGTTCTGCACAGTATATGTACAACCTGTTCTGCACAGTATATGTACAACCTGTTCTGCACAGTATCATTACAACCTGTGATTGAAGTTTCACCAATATATTTATGTGTAGTTTTAGTATATTGTCAATGAATATTCGCTCGGACGTCCGAATATCCGAATACTATATTATATTTGCAAAAATGAAATAAACTGTCATAAAATCAGATACATTGTTTTCTTTGAAACCATCATAAAGCGTCCAATACAAAAGAAATCGCCCCATTAATTGACACTCTGCCATGTAATTGGATAATTACAGTAGGTGTTAAGGTAGGTAGTGTTTAATTATGTCAAAACTGTTTAGATTGAGAATGAAATATTACAGACATTTTGCAAAACATCCACCACCCCCACGTATCTTATAATTTTAATTAACTGCTTAATATTACCAAAAAGTACTATTTAAAGTACAATGTTTATGATGGTTAAGGGCCGTGTCTCATTTATATGAACAAGTTGACAGTTTGTTACAGAGGTTGATGCACAAAGTACAGGTTATCCTCTGGAACCTGCCCAGGATAGGTGCTGTTAGGTAAACTGTCCATCGCTCAAATGGGCAACCGGTAGCGACGTTAAATAAACTTAAATAATAAACAAATATTGTCCTCAAAAATGCCGCCCGCTCAGTCACACGTTTGGAATGACTTCAATCGCTCTGAGAATAAGAAAATGCAAATTGGATTTAGCATATTCGGGTACAACATCAATCTGAATAATCATTTGAAAAACAAACACCTTTCAACGGAAAGCAGTTCAAGTGAAATGGCCATAAATGTACAGTGACCGATAACAATAACTGAATGGGTCGTCGTCATATTTGCATGGCCTTACAGGAAGAAAATGACGTTTACTCAATTTTTTTAAGAGTGAGTGATTTTGAGTTTTAAAAAAAATTCTATCGAATATTCGAATACCTTCCCGACCGAATATTCTAATTCCAAAATAGCTATCCATTGCCGTATCTATGTATGTGTAGTAGTCTATGTATTGTAGTGTTATGTATGTGTAGTGAGTCTATGTATGGTAGAGTTATGTATGTGTAGTGAGTCTATGTATGTGTAGTAGGTAATTCTATGTATGTGTAGTAAGTCTATGTATATGTAGTAGGTATATGTATGTGTAGTGAGTCTATGTATGTGTAGTGAGTCTATGTATGTGTAGTGAGTCTATGTATGTGTAGTGAGTCTATGTATGTGTAGTTAGAGTCTATGTATGTGTAGTAAGTCTATGTATGTGTAGTGAGTCTATGTATGTGTAGTTAGAGTCTATGTATGTGTAGTTAGTCTATGTATGTGTAGTGTAGAGTCTATGTATGTGTAGTTAGTCTATGTATGTGTAGTTAGTCTATGTATGTGTAGTGTAGAGTCTATGTATGTGTAGTTAGAGTCTATGTATGTGTAGAGTCTATGTATGTGTAGTTAAGTCTATGTATGTGTAGTTAGTCTATGTATGTGTAGTGTAGAGTCTATGTATGTGTAGTTAGAGTCTATGTATGTGTAGAGTCTATGTATGTGTAGTTAGAGTCTATGTATGTGTAGTAAGTCTATGTATGTGTAGTTAGTCTATGTATGTGTAGTGTAGAGTCTATGTATGTGTAGTGTAGAGTCTATGTATGTGTAGTGTAGAGTCTATGTATGTGTAGTGTAGAGTCTATGTATGTGTAGTGAGTCTATGTATGGGTAGTGAGTCTATGTATGTGTAGTGAGTCTATGTATGTGTAGTAAGAGTATATGTATGTGTAGTGAGTCTATGTATGTGTAGTGAGTCTATGTATGTGTAGTGAGTCTATGTATGTGTAGTTAGTCTATATATGTGTAGTGAGAGTCTATGTATGTGTAGTGAGAGTCTATGTATGTGTAGTGAGTCTATGTATGTGTAGTGAGTCTATGTATGTGTAGTAAGTCTATGTATGTGTAGTAAGTCTATGTATGTGTAGTAGGTATATGTATGTGTAGTGAGTATATGTATGTGTAGTGAGTCTATGTATGTGTAGTTAGAGTCTATGTATGTGTAGTGAGTCTATGTATGTGTAGTTAGAGTCTATGTATGTGTAGAGTCTATGTATGTGTAGTTAGAGTCTATGTATGTGTAGTAAGTCTATGTATGTGTAGTGTCTATGTATGTGTAGTTAGAGTCTATGTATGTGTAGTTAGAGTCTATGTATGTGTAGTTAGAGTCTATGTATGTGTAGTGTCTATGTATGTGTAGTGAGTCTATGTATGTGTAGTGAGTCTATGTATGTGTAGTTAGAGTCTATGTATGTGTAGTTAGAGTCTATGTATGTGTAGTTAGAGTCTATGTATGTGTAGTGTCTATGTATGTGTAGTGAGTCTATGTATGTGTAGTGAGTCTATGTATGTGTAGTGAGTCTATGTATGTGTAGTGAGTCTATGTATGTGTAGTGAGTCTATGCATGTGTAGTGAGTCTATGCATGTGTAGTGAGTCTATGCATGTGTAGTGAGTCTATGTATGTGTAGTGAGTCTATGTATGTGTAGTTAGAGTCTATGTATGTGTAGTGAGTCTATGTATGTGTAGTGAGTCTATGTATGTGTAGTGAGTCTATGTATGTGTAGTGAGAGTCTATGTATGTGTAGTGAGAGTCTATGTATGTGTAGTGAGAGTCTATGTATGTGTAGTGAGAGTCTATGTATGTGTAGTGAGTATATGTATGTGTAGTGAATCTATGTATGTGTAGTGAGTCTATGTATGTGTAGTTAAAGTCTATGTATGTGTAGTGAGTCTATGTATTTGTAGTGAGTCTATGTATGTGTAGTGAGTCTATGTATGTGTAGTGAGTCTATGTATGTGTAGTTAGAGTCTATGTATGTGTAGTTAGAGTCTATGTATGTGTAGTTAGAGTCTATGTATGTGTAGTTAGAGTCTATGTATGTGTAGTAAGTCTATGTATGTGTAGTTAGAGTCTATGTATGTGTAGTTAGAGTCGATGTATGTGTAGTAAGTCTATGTATGTGTAGTTAGAGTATATGTATGTGTAGTGTCTATGTATGTGTAGTTAGAGTCTATGTATGTGTAGTGTCTATGTATGTGTAGTGTCTATGTATGTGTAGTGAGTCTATGTATGTGTAGTGAGTCTATGTATGTGTAGTGTCTATGTATGTGTAGTTAGAGTCTATGTATGTGTAGTGTCTATGTATGTGTAGTGAGTCTATGTATGTGTAGTGAGTCTATGTATGTGTAGTGAGTCTATGCATGTGTAGTGAGTCTATGTATGTGTAGTGAGTCTATGTATGTGTAGTGAGTCTATGTATTTGTAGTAGGTATATGTATGTGTAGTGAGAGTCTATGTATGTGTAGTGAGTATATGTATGTGTAGTGAGTCTATGTATGTGTAGTGAGTCTATGTATGTGTAGTTAAAGTCTATGTATGTGTAGTGAGTCTATGTATGTGTAGTGAGTGTATGTATGTGTAGTGAGTCTATGTATGTGTAGTGAGTCTATGTATGTGTAGTGAATCTATGTATGTGTAGTAGGTATATGTATGTGTAGTGAGTCTATGTATGTGTAGTGAGTCTATGTATGTGTAGTGAGTCTATGTATGTGTAGTGAGTTTATGTATGTGTAGTGAGTCTATGTATGTGTAGTTAGAGTCTATGTATGTGTAGTGAGTCTATGTATGTGTAGTTAGAGTCTATGTATGTGTAGTGTCTATGTATGTGTAGTGTCTATGTATGTGTAGTGAGTCTATGTATGTGTAGTGAGTCTATGTATGTGTAGTGAGTCTATGTATGTGTAGTTAGAGTCTATGTATGTGTAGTGAGTCTATGTATGTGTAGTTAGAGTCTATGTATGTGTAGTGTCTATGTATGTGTAGTGAGTCTATGTATGTGTAGTTAGAGTCTATGTATGTGTAGTGAGTCTATGTATGTGTAGTGAGTCTATGTATGTGTGGTGAGTTTATGTATGTGTAGTTAGTCTATGTATGTGTAGTGAGAGTCTATGTATGTGTAGTGAGAGTCTATGTATGTGTAGTGAGTCTATGTATGTGTAGTGAGTCTATGTATGTGTAGTTAAAGTCTATGTATGTGTAGTGAGTCTATGTATGTGTAGTGAGTCTATGTATGTGAAATGAGTCCATGTATGTGTAGAGTCTATGTATGTGTAGTGAGTATGTATGTGTAGTGAGTCTATGTATGTGTAGTGAGTCTATGTATGTGTAGTGAGTCTATGTATGTGTAGTGAGTCTATGTATGTGTAGTGAGTCTATGTATGTGTAGTGAGTCGATGTATGTATAGTGAGTCTATGTATGTGTAGTGAGTCTATGTATGTGTAGTGAGTCTATGTATGTGTAGTAAGTCTGTGTATGTGTAGTAAGTATAGATATGTGTAGTAAGTCTTATGTATGTGTAGTAAGTCTATGTATGTGTAGTATGTCTATTTATGTGTAGTAACTCTATGTATGTGTAGTAAGTCTATGTTTGTGTAGTAAGTATATGTATGTGTAGTAAGTCTATTTATGTGTAGTAACTCTATGTATGTGTAGTAAGTCTGTGTATGTGTAGTAAGTCTATTTATGTGTAGTATGTCTATTTATGTGTAGTAAGTCTATTTATGTGTAGTATGTCTATGTATGTGTAGTAAGTCTATTAATGTGTAGTAAGTCTATTATTGTGTAGTAAGTCTATGTGTGTGTAGTAAGTATATGTATGTGTAGTAAGTCTATGTGTGTGTAGTAAGTATATGTATGTGTAGTAAGTCTTATGTATGTGTAGTAAGTCTATGTATGTGTAGTAAGTCTATTAATGTGTAGTAAGTCTATGTGTGTGTAGTAAGTATATGTATGTGTAGTAAGTCTATTTATGTGTAGTAAGTCTTATGTATGTGTAGTAAGTCTATGTTTGTGTAGTAAGTCTATTTATGTGTAGTAAGTCTATTAATGTGTAGTAAGTCTATGTTTGTGTAGTAAGTCTATTTATGTGTAGTAAGTCTATTTATGTGTAGTAAGTATATGTATGTGTAGTATTAGTAAGTCTATGTATGTGTAGTAAGTCTATGTATGTGTAGTAAGTCTATGTATGTGTAGTAAGTCTATGTATGTGTAGTTAGAGTCTATGTATGTGTAGTGTCTATGTATGTGTAGTGAGTCTATGTATGTGTAGTGTCTATGTATGTGTAGTGAGTCTATGTATGTGTAGTGAGTCTATGTATGTGTAGTTATAGTCTATGTATGTGTAGTTATAGTCTATGTATGTGTAGTTAGAGTCTATGTATGTGTAGTTAGATTCTATGTATGTGTAGTGTCTATGTATGTGTATTAAGTATGTGTATGTATAGTCTGTGTATGTATAGTCTGTATGTGTAGTAAGTCTGTGTATGTGTGGTAAGTATAGGTATGTGTAGTAAGTCTATGTATGTGTAGTAAGTCTATATATGTGTAGTAAGTCTATATATGTGTAGTAACTCTATGTATGTGTAGTAAGTCTATGTATGTGTAGTAAGTCTATTAATGTGTAGTAAGTCTGTATGTGTAGTAAGTATATTTATGTGTAGTAAGTATATGTATGTGTAGTAAGTCTATTTATGTGTAGTAAGTCTATGTATGTGTAGTAAGTATATGTATGTGTAGTAAGTCTATTTATGTGTAGTAAGTCTATGTATGTGTAGTAAGTCTATGTATGTGTAGTAAGTCTATTTATGTGTAGTAAGTCTGTATGTGTAGTAAGTATATTTATGTGTAGTAAGTATATTTATGTGTAGTAAGTATATTTATGTGTGGTAACTCTATGTATGTGTAGTAAGTCTATTAATGTGTAGTAAGTATATGTATGTGTAGTATTAGTAAGTCTATGTATGTGTAGTAAGTCTATGTATGTGTAGTAAGTATATGTATGTGTAGTAAGTCTATTTATGTGTGGTAACTCTATGTATGTGTAGTAAGTCTATGTATGTGTAGTAAGTCTATTAATGTGTAGTAAGTATATGTATGTGTAGTATTAGTAAGTCTATGTATGTGTAGTAAGTCTATGTATGTGTAGTAAGTCTATGTATGTGTAGTAAGTCTATGTATGTGTAGTAAGTATATTTATGTGTAGTAAGTATATGTGTGTAGTAAGTCTATGTATGTGTAGTAAGTATATTTATGTGTAGTAAGTATATTTATGTGTAGTAAGTCTATTTATGTGTAGTAACTCTATGTATGTGTAGTAAGTCTATGTATGTGTAGTAAGTCTATTTATGTGTAATAAGTCTATGTATGTGTAGTAAGTCTATGTATGTGTAGTAAGTATATGTATGTGTAGTAAGTCTATTTATGTGTGGTAACTCTATGTATGTGTAGTAAGTCTATGTATGTGTAGTAAGTCTATGTATGTGTAGTAAGTCTATTAATGTGTAGTAAGTATATGTATGTGTAGTATTAGTAAGTCTATGTATGTGTAGTAAGTCTATGTATGTGTAGTAAGTCTATTTATGTGTAGTAAGTATATGTATGTGTAGTATTAGTAAGTCTATGTATGTGTAGTAAGTCTATTTATGTGTAGTAAGTCTATTTATGTGTAGTAAGTCTATTTATGTGTAGTAAGTCTATTTATGTGTAGTAAGTCTATGTATGTGTAGTAAGTCTATGTATTTGTAGTAAGTCTATTTATGTGTAGTAAGTCTATTTATGTGTAGTATGTCTATTTATGTGTAGTATGTCTATGTATGTGTAGTAAGTCTATGTATGTGTAGTAAGTCTATGTATGTGTAATAAATCTATGTATGTGTAGTAAGTCTATTTATGTGTAGTTAGTCTATTATGTGTTGTGAGTTCATTGATGAATGTCTTCAATCTTTGTTATAACATTTATTTTGAGAAAAACTGTTATTCAATACATATGTTTTCAAACTCAATTACAGATAAATAACAGAGAAATAGTACTGAAATATTAATTAAAATTTTATTTTCATAACTTCAGGGTGCATTCCTGCAACATATTCAAGGTGAGACTGGGGCGAAAGTGACTCTACGAGGAAAGAGTTCGGGTTTTATTGAACCCTCCGGAGTGGAAGCAATGGAGCCCATGCATATACATCTACAGTACGTATCAACTAATCAATTATGGATCTTCGAACAAACATGAAACTTTGCAACCAACCTGTACTATCTTAATCACTAGCAAATATTGTAGTTCAAGTAGTATATGCTCCATCAATCAGCAGGTTCCGCTGCTGTTTCCGATTGTCAATAAGGCTTTTAGTAGTAGTTTTTATTTCATCAAATACAAACAAACATTATAAACATATGAAGTATATTATATATATAATACTACTGTGTACGCTGGAACTTTTAAACCTGAAGAATACGTGAACTGATTGTCATTGCTCTTACACTTTGTTTTGTTTACATATCATCATCTATACCTCATGTCAAGCTGCCCATCTCTCTGCCCATCTCTCTGCCCCGTTCCTTTCCATATGTTAATCAGCCTATCTCTCTGCCCCCTTCCTTTCCCCATGTCAATCTGCCCATCTCTCTGCCCCGTTCCTTTCCCCATGTTAATCAGCCCATCTCTCTGCCCCCTTCCTTTCCCCATGTTAATCAGCCCATCTCTCTGCCCCCTTCATTTCCCCATGTTAATCAGCCCATCTCTCTGCCCCTTCCTTTTCAGATGTCAATCTGCCCATCTCTCTGCCCCCTTCCTTTTCAGATGTCAAGCTGCCACTCTCTGCCCCCTTCTTTTCCACATGTCAATCTGCCCATCTCTCTGCCCCGTTCCTTTCCACATGTCAATCTGCCCATCTCTCTGCCCCCTTCCTTTTCAGATGTCAAGCTGCCACTCTCTGCCCCCTTCTTTTCCACATGTCAATCTGCCCATCTCTCTGCCCCGTTCCTTTCCACATGTCAATCTGCCCATCTCTCTGCCCCCTTCCTTTCCAGATGTCAAGCTGCCACTCTCTGCACTCTTCCTTTCCACATGTCAATCTGCCCATCTCTCTGCCCCCTTCCATTCCACAAAGCAAGCTGCCAATCATGTACCCCCTTTCACTCTGCATGTTAATCTGCCCATCACTGTGTCCCCTTTCTTTCCACATGTCAATTTGCCAATCACTATACCCCTTTCTTTCCACATGTCAATCTACCAATCTCTGTACCCCCTTTCTGTCCACATGTCAATCTACCAGTCTCTGTACCCCCTTTCTTTCCACATGTCAATCTGCTAGTATCTGTACCCCCTTTCTTTCCACATGTCAATCTGCCAATCTCTGTGCCCCATTCTTTCCACATGTCAATCTGCCAGTGCTCCCTTTCTTTCCACATGTCAATCTGCCAATCTATGTGCCCCCTTTCTTTCCACATGTCAATCTACCAGTGTCTGTACCCCCTTTCTTTCCACATGTCAATCTGCCAATCTCTGTGCCCCCTTTCTTTCCACATGTCAATCTACCAGTCTCTGTACCCCCTTTCTTTCCACATGTCAATCTGCCAATCTCTGTGCCCCCTTTCTTTCCACATGTCAATCTGCCAGTGCTCCCTTTCTTTCCACATGTCAATCTGCCAATCCCTGTACCCCCTTTCTTTCCACATGTCAATCTGCTAATCCCTGTACCCCCTTTCTTTCCACATGTCAATCTGCCATCTCTGTGCCCCTTTTATTTCCATATGTCAATCTGCCAATCTCTGTACCCCCTTTCTTTCCACATGTCAATCTGCCAATCTCTGTACCCCCTTTCTTTCCACATGTCAATCTGCCAATCTCTGTACCCCCTTTCTTTCCACATGTCAATCTGCCAATCTCTGTACCCCCTTTCTTTCCACATGTCAATCTGCCAATCTCTGTACCCCCTTTCTTTCCACATGTCAATCTGCCCACCTCTGTGTCCCCTTTCTTTCCATATGTCAATCTGCCAATCTCTGTACCACCTTTCTTTCCACATGTCAATCTGCCAATCTCTGTGCCCCTTTTCTTTCCATATGTCAATCTGCCAATCTCTGTACCCCCTTTCGTTCCACATGTCAATCTGCCAATCTCTGTACCCCCTTTCTTTCCACATGTCAATCTGCCAATCTCTGTGCCCCATTCTTTCCACATGTCAATCTGCCCACCTCTGTGGCCCCTTCCTTTCCACATGTCAATCTGCCAATCTCTCTGCCCCCTTTCTTTCCACATGTCAATCTGCCAATTTCTGTGCCCCTTTTCTTTCCATATGTCAATCTGCCCATCTCTTTGCCCCATTTCTTTCCACATGTCAATCTGCCCATCTCTGTGCCCCCTTTCTATCCACATGTCAATCTGCCCATCTCTGTGCCCCCTTTCCACATGTCAATCTGCCATTTTCTGTGCTCCCTTTCTTTACACATGTCAATCTGCACGTCTCTCTGCCTCCTTTACACATGTCAAGCTGCCCATATCTCTGCCCCGTTTCTTTCCACATGTCAATCTCTGTACCCCCTTCCTTTCGACATGTAAATCTGCCAATCTATATGCCCCCTTCCTTTCCACATGTCATTCTGCCAATTGCTGTGCCCCATTTCTTTCCACGTGTCAATCTGCCAATCTCTGTACCCCCTTTCTTTCCACATGTCAATCTGCCTATCTATCTGCCCCCTTCCTTTCCACATGTCAAGCTGCCAATCTCTGCCCTCTTCCTTTCCACATGTCAATCTGCCCATCTCTCTGCCCCCTTCCTTTCCACATGTCAATCTGTCTATCTCTGCCCCCTTTCTTTCCACATGTCAATCTGCCAGTGCTCCCTTTCTTTCCATATGTCAATCTGCCAATGTCTGTGTCCCCTTTCTTTCCACATGTCAATCTACCAGTATCTGTACCCCCTTTCTTTCCACATGCCAATCTACCAATCTCTGTGCCCCCTTTCTTTCCACATGTCAATCTACCAATCTATGTACCCCCTTTCTTTCCACATGCCAATCTGCCAGTCTCTGTACCCCCTTTCTTTCCACATGTCAATCTGCCAATCTATGTACCCCCAAACTGGTGCTGATGCAGGTGTAAAACCCGAAATATAACAACATATCCACATGTCAATCTGCCAATCTCTGTGCCCCCTTTCTTTCCAATTCCAATCTCTGACAAAGTCTACCTGGTGGGTTATGTAGAGTTGACAGATGTAAGCATATCACATGCACCTGGTGGGTTATTGTAGAGTTGACAGATGTAAGCACATCACATTCACCTGGTGTTTGTGTAGAGTTGACAGATGTAAGCACATCACATGCACCTGGTGGGTTATGTAGAGTTGACAGATGTAAGCACATCACATGCCCTGGGGGTTGTGTAGAGTTGACAGATGTAAGCACATCACATGCACCTGGTGGGTTGTGTGGAGTTGCAGATGCCAACACATCCCATGCACCTGGTGGGTTGTGTAGGGTTGACAGATGTAAGCACATCACATGCACCTGGTGGGTTGTGTAGGGTTGACAGATGCAAACCATCACATGCACCTGGTGGTTGTGTAGAGTTGACATATGTAAGCACATCACATGCACTTAGTGGGTTGTGTGAAGTTGACTATGTAAGCACATCACATGCACCTGGTGGGTTGTGTAGAGTTGACAGATGCAAGCATATCACATGCACCTGGTGGGTTGTGTAGAGTTGACAGGTGTAAGCACATCACATGCACCTGGTGGGTTGTGTAGAGTTGACAGTGTAAGCACATCACATGCACCTGTGGTTGTGTAGAGTTGACAGATGTAAGCACATCACATGCACCTGGTGGGTTGTGTAGAGTTGACAGATGTAAGCACATCACTGCACCTGGTCGGTTGTGTAGTTTGACAGATGTAAGCACATCACATGCACCTGGTGGGTTGTGTAGAGTTGACAGGTGTAAGCACATCACATGCACCTGGTGGGTTATGTAGAGTTGACAGATGTAAGCACATCACATGCACCTGGTGGGTTGTGTAGAGTTGACAGATGTAAGCACATCACATGCACCTGGTGGGTTGTGTAGAGTTGACAGGTGTAAGCACATCACATGCACCTGGTTGGTTGTGTAGAGTTGACAGATGTAAGCACATCACATGCACCTGGTGGGTTATGTAGAGTTGACAGATGTAAGCACATCACATGCACCTGGTGGGTTGTGTAGAGATGACAGATGTAAGCACATCACATGCACCTGGTGGGTTATGTAGAGTTGACAGATGTAAGCACATCACATGCACCTGGTGGGTTGTGTAGGGTTGACAGATGTAAGCACATCACATGCACCTGGTGGGTTGTGTAGAGTTGACAGATGTAAGCACATCACATGCACTTGGTGGGTTGTGTGAAGTTGACTATGTAAGCACATCACATGCACCTGGTGGGTTGTGTAGAGTGACAGATGCAAGCACATCACATGCACCTGGTGGGTTGTGTAGAGTTGACAGATGTAAGCACATCACATGCACCTGGTGGGTTGTGTAGGGTTGACAGGTGTAAGCACATCACGTACACCTGGTGAGTTGTGTAGAGTTGACAGGTGTAAGCACATCACATGCACCTGGTGGGTTGTGTAGAGTTGACAGGTGTAAGCACATCACATGCACCTGGTGGGTTGTGTAGAGTTGACATATGCAAACACATCACATGCACCTGGTTGGTTGTGTAGAGTTGACAGATGTAAGCACATCACATGCACCTGGTGGGTTGTGTAGGGTTGACAGGTGTAAGCACATCACATGCACCTGGTGGGTTGTGTAGAGTTGACAGATGTAAGCACATCACATGCACCTGGTGGGTTGTGTAGAGTTGACAGATGTAAGCACATCACATGCACCTGGTGGGTTGTGTAGGGTTGACAGGTGTAAGCACATCACATGCACCTGGTGGGTTGTGTGGAGTTGACTTTGTAAGCACATCACATGCACCTGGTGGGTTGTGTAGAGTTGACAGATGTAAGCACATCACATGCACCTGGTGGGTTGTGTAGAGTTGACAGATGTAAGCACATCACATGCACCTGGTGGGTTGTGTAGTGTTGACAGGTGTAAGCACATCACATTCACCTGGTGGGTTGTGTAGAGTTGACAGGTGTAAGCACATCACATGCACCTGGTGGGTTGTGTAGAGTTGACAGGTGTAAGCACATCACATGCACCTGGTGGGTTGTGTAGAGTTGACAGATGTAAGTACATCACATGCACCTGGTGGGTTGTGTAGGGTTGACAGGTGTAAGCACATCACGTACACCTGGTGAGTTGTGTAGAGTTGACAGGTGTAAGCACATCACATGCACCTGGTGGGTTGTGTAGAGTTGACAGATGTAAGCACATCACATGCACCTGGTGGGTTGAGTAGAGTTGACATATGCAAACACATCACATGCACCTGGTGGGTTGTGTAGGGTTGACAGATGTAAGCACATCACATGCACCTGGTGGGTTATGTAGAGTTGACAGAGGTAAGCACATCACATGCACCTCGTGGGTTGTGTAGAGATGACAGATGTAATCACATCACATGCACCTGGTGGGTTATGTAGAGTTGACAGATGTAAGCACATCACATGCACCTGGTGGGTTGTGTAGGGTTGACAGATGTAAGCACATCACATGTACCTGGTGGTTTGTGAGTTGACAGATGTAGCACATCACATGCACCTGGTGGGTTGTGTAGAGTTTGACAGGTGTAAGCACATCACATGCACCTGGTGGGTGTGTAGAGTTGACAGATGCAAACACATCACATGCACCTGGTGGGTTGTGTAGTTGAACAGATGTAAGCACATCACATGCACCTGTGGGTTGTGTAGAGTTTGACAGATGTAGCACATCACATGCACCTGGTGGGTTTGTAGAGTTGACAGATGTAAGCACATCACATGCCCTGGTGGGTTGTGTAGAGTTGACAGATGTAAGCACATCACATGCACCTGGTGGTTTTGTAGAGTTGACAGATGTAAGCACATCACATGCACCTGGTGGGTTGTGTAGAGTTGACAGGTGTAAGCACATCACATGCACCTGGTGGGTTGTGTAGAGTTGACAGGTGTAAGCACATCACATGCACCTGGTGGGTTGTGTAGATTTGACAGATGTAAGCACATCACATGCACCTGGTGGGTTGTGTAGAGTTGACAGATGTAAGCACATCACATGCACCTGGTGGGTTGTGTAGAGTTGACAGGTGTAAGCACATCACATGCACCTGGTGGGTTGTGTAGAGTTGACAGATGTAAGCACATCACATGCACCTGGTGGGTTGTGTAGGGTTGACAGGTGTAAGCACATCACATGCACCTGGTGGGTTGTGTGGAGTTGACTTTGTAAGCACATCACATGCACCTGGTGGGTTGTGTAGAGTTGACAGATGTAAGCACATCACATGCACCTGGTGGGTTGTGTAGAGTTGACAGGTGCAAGCACATCACATGCACCTGGTGGGTTGTGTAGAGTTGACAGATGTAAGCACATCACATGCACCTGGTGGGTTGTGTAGAGTTGACAGATGTAAGCACATCACATGCACCTGGTGGGTTATGTAGAGTTGACAGATGTAAGCACATCACATGCACCTGGTGGGTTGTGTAGAGATGACAGATGTAATCACATCACATGCACCTGGTGGGTTATGTAGAGTTGACAGATGTAAGCACATCACATGCACCTGGTGGGTTGTGTAGGGTTGACAGATGTAAGCACATCACATGCACCTGGTGGGTTGTGTAGAGTTGACAGATGTAAGCACATCACATGCACTTGGTGGGTTGTGTGAAATTGACTATGTAAGCACATCACATGCACCTGGTGGGTTGTGTAGAGTTGACAGATGCAAGCATATCACATGCACCTGGTGGGTTGTGTAGAGTTGACAGGTGTAAGCACATCACATGCACCTGGTGGGTTGTGTAGAGTTGACAGATGTAAGCACATCACATGCACCTGGTGGGTTGTGTAGAGTTGACAGATGTAAGCACATCACATGCACTTGGTGGGTTGTGTGGAGTTGACAGATGCAAACACATCACATGTACCTGGTGGGTTGTGTGGAGTTGACTATCTAAGCACATCACATGCACCTGGTGGGTTGTGTGGAGTTGACAGATGTAAGCACATCACATGCACCTGGTGGGTTTTGTAGAGTTGACAGATGTAAGCACATCGCATGCACCTGGTGGGTGGTGTAGAGTTGACAGATGCAAACACATCACATGCACCTTGTGGGTTGTGTGGAGTTGACAGATGTAAGCACATCACATGCACCTTGTGGGTTGTGTAGGGTTGACAGATGCAAACACATCACATGCACCTGGTGGGTTGTGTAGAGTTGACTATGTAAGCACATCACATGCACCTGTGGGTTGTGTAGAGTTGACAGATGTAAGCACATCACATGCACCTGGTGGGTTGTGTAGAGTTGACAGATGTAAGCACATCACATGCACCTGGGGGTTGTGTAGAGTTGACAGATGTAAGCACATCACATGCACCTGGTTGGTTGTGTAGAGTTGACAGATAACTTGTAAGCACATCACATGCACCTGGTGGGTTGTGTAAGATCAGATGTAACACA
The DNA here is from genome assembly GCA_014843695.1 of Archivesica marissinica. Lineage (NCBI taxonomy): Eukaryota > Metazoa > Mollusca > Bivalvia > Venerida > Vesicomyidae > Archivesica > Archivesica marissinica. The sequence continues at coordinate 51,498,657 of CM026399.1, forward strand.
TCACATGCACCTGGTGGGTTGTGTAGAGTTGACAGATGTAAGCACACATCACATGCACCTGGTGGGTTGTGTAGGGTTGACAGATGTAAGCACATCACATGCACCTGGTGGGTTGTGTAGAGTTGACAGATGTAAGCACATCACATGCACTTGGTGGGTTGTGTGAAGTTGACTATGTAAGCACATCACATGCACCTGGTGGGTTGTGTAGAGTTGACAGATGCAAGCATATCACATGCACCTGGTGGGTTGTGTAGAGTTGACAGATGTAAGCACATCACATGCACCTGGTGGGTTGTGTAGGGTTGACAGGTGTAAGCACATCACATACACCTGGTGGGTTGTGTAGAGTTGACAGGTGTAAGCACATCACATGCACCTGGTGGGTTATGTAGAGTTGACAGAGGTAAGCACATCACATGCACCTGGTGGGTTGTGTAGAGTTGACAGATGTAAGCACATCACATGCACTTGGTGGGTTGTGTGAAGTTGACTATGTAAGCACATCACATGCACCTGGTGGGTTGTGTAGAGTTGACAGATGCAAGCATATCACATGCACCTGGTGGGTTGTGTAGAGTTGACAGGTGTAAGCACATCACATGCACCTGGTGGGTTGTGTAGAGTTGACAGGTGTAAGCACATCACATGCACCTGGTGGGTTGTGTAGAGTTGACAGATGTAAGCACATCACATGCACCTGGTGGGTTGTGTAGAGTTGACAGATTAAGCACATCACATGCACCTGGTGGGTTGTGTAGAGTTGACAGATGTAAGCACATCACATGCACCTGGTGGTTGTGTAGAGTTGACAGATTTAAGCAGCACATCACATGCACCTGGTGGGTTGTGTAGAGTTGACAGGTGTAAGCACATCACATGCACCTGGTGGGTTGTGTAGAGTTGACAGGTGTAAGCACATCACATGCACCTGGTGGGTTGTGTAGAATTGACAGGTGTAAGCACATCACATGCACCTGGTGGGTTGTGTAGAGTTGACAGGTGTAAGCACATCACATGCACCTGGTCGGTTGTGTAGTGTTGACAGATGTAAGCACATCACATGCACCTGGTGGGTTGTGTAGAGTTGACAGGTGTAAGCACATCACATGCACCTGGTGGGTTATGTAGAGTTGACAGATGTAAGCACATCACATGCACCTGGTGGGTTGTGTAGAGTTGACAGATGTAAGCACATCACATGCACCTGGTGGGTTGTGTAGAGTTGACAGATGTAAGCACATCACAGGCACCTGGTGGGTTGTAGAGTTGACAGATGTAAGCACATCACATGCACCTGGTGGTTTGTAGAGTTGACAGATGTAAGCACATCACATGCACCTGGTGGGTTGTGTAGGTTGACAGATGTAAGCACATCACATGCACCTGGTGGGGTGTGTAGAGTTGACAGATGTAAGCACATCACATGCACTTGGTGGTTGTGTAGAGTTGACTATGTAACACATCACATGCACCTGGTGGGTTGTGTAGAGTTGACAGATGCAAACAGATCACATGCACCTGGTGGGTTGTGTAGAGTTGACAGATGTAAGCACATCACATGCACCTGGTGGGATGTGTAGAGTTGACAGATGTAAGCACATCACATGCACCTGGTGGGTTGTGTAGAGTTGACAGATGTAAGCACATCACATGCACCTGGTGGGTTGTGTAGGGTTGACAGGTGTAAGCACATCACATGCACCTGGTGGGTTGTGTAGAGTTGACAGATGTAAGCACATCACATGCACCTGGTGGGTTGTGTAGAGTTGACAGATGTAAGCACATCACATGCACCTGGTGGGCTGTGTAGAGTTGACAGATGTAAGCAC
>CM026399.1:51501488-51526980 GCA_014843695.1 Archivesica marissinica
GTGGGTTGTGTGGAGTTGACAATGTAAGCACATCACATGCACCTGGTGGGTTGTGTAGAGTTGACAGATGTAAGCACATCACATGCACCTGGTGGGTTGTGTAGAGTTGACAGATGTAAGCACATCACATGCACCTGGTGGGTTGTGTAGAGTTGACAATGTAAGCACATCACATGCACCTGGTGGGTTGTGTAGAGTTGACAGATGTAAGCACATCACATGCACCTGGTGGGTTGTGTAGAGTTGACAGATGTAAGCACATCACATGCACCTGGTGGGTTGTGTAGAGTTGACAGATGTAAGCACATCACATGCACCTGGTGGGTTGTGTAGAGTTGACAGATGTAAGCACATCACATGCACCTGGTGGGTTGTGTAGAGTTGACTATGTAAGCACATCACATGCACCTGGTGGGTTGTGTAGAGTTGACAGATGTAAGCACATCACATGCACCTGGTGGGTTGTGTAGAGTTGACAGATGCAAACACATCACATGCACCTGGTGGGTTGTGTAGAGTTGACTATGTAAGCACATCACATGCACCTGGTGGGTTGTGTAGAGTTGACAGATGTAAGCACATCACATGCACCTGGTGGGTTGTGTAGAGTTGACAGATGTAAGCACATCACATGCACCTGGTGGGTTGTGTAGAGTTGACAGATGTAAGCACATCACATGCACCTGGTGGGTTGTGTAGAGTTGACAGATGTAAGCACATCACATGCACCTGGTGGGTTGTGTAGAGTTGACAGATGTAAGCACATCACATGCACCTGGTGGGTTGTGTAGAGTTGACAGATGTAAGCACATCACATGCACCTGGTGGGTTGTGTGGAGTTGACTATGTAAGCACATCACATGCACCTGGTGGGTTGTGTAGAGTTGACAGATGTAAGCACATCACATGCACCTGGTGGGTTGTGTAGAGTTGACAGATGTAAGCACATCACATGCACCTGGTGGGTTGTGTAGAGTTGACAGATGCAAACACATCACATGCACCTGGTGGGTTGTGTGGAGTTGACTATGTAAGCACATCACATGCACTGGTGGGTTGACAGATGTAAGCACATCACATGCACCTGGTGGGTTGTGTAGAGTTGACAGATGTAAGCACATCACATGCACCTGGTGGGTTGTGTAGAGTTGACAGATGTAAGCACATCACATGCACCTGGTGGGTTGTGTAGAGTTGACAGATGTAAGCACATCACATGCACCTGGTGGGTTGTGTAGAGTTGACAGGTGTAAGCACATCACATGCACCTGGTGGGTTGTGTAGAGTTGACAGATGTAAGCACATCACATGCACCTGGTGGGTTGTGTAGAGTTGACAGATGTAAGCACATCACATGCACTTGGTGGGTTGTGTGGAGTTGACAGATGCAAACACATCACATGCACCTGGTGGGTTGTGTGGAGTTGACTATGTAAGCACATCACATGCACCTGGTGGGTTGTGTGGAGTTGACAGATGTAAGCACATCACATGCACCTGGTGGGTTTTGTAGAGTTGACAGATGTAAGCACATCACATTCACCTGGTGGGTTGTGTAGAGTTGACAGATGCAAACACATCACTTGCACCTGGTGGGTTGTGTGGAGTTGACAGATGTAAGCACATCACATGCACCTGGTGGGTTGTGTTGGGTTGACAGATGTAAGCACATCACATGCACTTGATGGGTTGTGTGGAGTTGATAGATGCAAACACATCACATGCACCTGGTGGGTTGTGTAGAGTTGACAGATGTAAGCACATCACATACACCTAGTGGGTTGTGTAGAGTTGACAGATGTAAGCACATCGCATGCACCTGGTGGGTTGTGTAGAGTTGACAGATGCAAACAGATCACATGCACCTGGTGGGTTGTGTAGAGTTGACAGATGTAAGCACATCACATGCACCTGGTGGGTTGTGTAGAGTTGACAGATGTAAGCACATCACATGCACCTGGTGGGTTGTGTAGGGTTGACAGGTGTAAGCACATCACATGCACCTGGTGGGTTGTGTGGAGTTGACTATGTAAGCACATCACATGCACCTGGTGGGTTGTGTAGAGTTGACAGATGAACACTCACATGCACCTAAGCACATCACATGCACCTGGTGGGTTGTGTGGAGTTGACAGATGCAAGCACATCACATGCACCTGGTGGGTTGTGTGGGGTTGACTATGTAAGCACATCACATGCACCTGGTGGGTTGTGTGGAGTTGACAGATGTAAGCACATCACATGCACCTGGTGGGTTGTGTAGAGTTGACAGATGCAAACACATCACATGCACCAGGTGGGTTGTGTGGGGTTGACTATGTAAGCACATCACATGCACCTGGTGGGTTGTGTGGAGTTGACAGATGTAAGCACATCACATGCACCTGGTGGGTTGTGTGGGGTTGACTATGTAAGCACATCACATGCACCTGGTGGGTTGTGTGGAGTTGACAGATGTAAGCACATCACATGCACCTGGTGGGTTGTGTAGAGTTGACAGATGCAAACACATCACATGCACCTGGTGGGTTGTGTAGAGTTGACAGATGTAAGCACATCACATGCACCTGGTGGGTTGTGTGGAGTTGACTATGTAAGCACATCACATGCACCTGGTGGGTTGTGTAGAGTTGACAGATGTAAGCACATCACATGCACCTGGTGGGTTGTGTAGAGTTGGCAGATGCAAACACATCACATGCACTGGTGGGTTGTGTAGAGTTGACAGATGTAAGCACATCACATGCACCTGGTGGGTTGTGTAGAGTTGACTATGTAAGCACATCACATGCACCTGGTGGGTTGTGTGGAGTTGACTATGTAAGCACATCACATGCACCTGGTGGGTTGTGTGGAGTTGACTATGTAAGCACATCACATGCACCTGGTGGGTTGTGTGGAGTTGACTATGTAAGCACATCACATGCACCTGGTAGGTTGTGTAGAGTTGACAGATGTAAGCACATCACATGCACCTGGTGGGTTGTGTAGAGTTGACAGATGCAAGCACATCACATGCACCTGGTGGGTTGTGTGGAGTTGACTATGTAAGCACATCACATGCACCTGGTGGGTTGTGTAGAGTTGACAGATGTAAGCACATCACATGCACCTGGTGGGTTGTGTAGAGTTGACAGATGTAAGCACATCACATGCACCTGGTGGGTTGTGTAGAGTTGACAGATGTAAGCACATCACATGCACCTGGTGGGTTGTGTAGAGTTGACAGTGTAAGCACATCACATGCACCTGGTGGGTTGTGTAGAGTTGACAGATGTAAGCACATCACATGCACCTGGTGGGTTGTGTAGAGTTGACTATGTAAGCACATCACATGCACCTGGTGGGTTGTGTGGAGTTGACTATGTAAGCACATCACATGCACCTGGTGGGTTGTGTGGAGTTGACTATGTAAGCACATCACATGCACCTGGTGGGTTGTGTGGAGTTGACTATGTAAGCACATCACATGCACCTAGTGGGTTGTGTAGAGTTTACAGGTGCAAGCACATCACATGCACCTGGTGGATTGTGTAGAGTTGACAGGTGCAAGCATATCACATGCACCTTGTGGGTTGTGTAGAGTTGGCAGATGCAAACACATGAACTTTAACTAGTTGGTTGAGTGAAGATGATTGATGCAGTACATTTCTTCTCCACCCACCATGTAGAGTTTCATAAACCGTTATTTCATGTGAGTTCTGGTGTCTACAATGTATATATATGTACAAATTCACCATTAAACTAGGTTGCTATTTTTGATTACCAGATAGATAGATCCTGTAACATCACAGAGTTATTGTATGTGTGATTACCAGATAGATAGATCCTGTAACATCACAGAGTTATTGTACGTTTGATTACCAGATAGATAGATCCTGTAACATCACAGAGTTATTGTACGTTTGATTACCAGATAGATAGATCCTGTAACATCACAGAGTTATTGTACGTTTGATTACCAGATAGATAGATCCTGTAACATCACAGAGTTATTGTATGTGTGATTACCAGACAGATTGTAAAGTATTTGTCATGGAAGGTATGTGACTAAATAAGAATTTTTTAAGCATATAAACCATAATAAAGTGTTCATTCAGTGAATTGAATGTATGCATTTTCAGACATGTGAACATGATGGCACTGCAGCAAGCTAAAGAGTTGGCTACGAATCTCATCCAGACGGTATGTAATCTTGTGGGTGGCATGGACACATGTTGCTTTTATACATTGATCTTGTTTATCACAGATACATCAACAGCTAGGAACCAAGCTGGAAACAGTAACATCTTGTTCATTTCTTTTTCAGACAAATCCATTTTAAGAATGGTTCCCGGAACGGTTCCCTTGAAACCGGTGTAAGCAGTATACATATGGTATTAATATACATGCCTGTCAATGTCTATGTACATGCCTGTCAATGTCTATGTACATGCCTGTCTATGTACATGCCTGTCAGTGTCTATGTACATGCCTGTCTATGTACATGCCTGTCTATGTACATGCCTGTCAGTGTCTATGTACATGCCTGTCTATGTACATGCCTGTCTATGTACATGCCTGTCAGTGTCTATGTACATGCCTGTCTATGTACATGCCTGTCAATGTCTATGTACATGCCTGTCAGTGTCTATGTACATGCCTGTCTATGTACATGTCTGTCAGTGTCTATGTACATGTCTGTCTATGTACATGCCTGTCAGTGTCTATGTACATGCCTGTCTATGTACATGCCTGTCAGTGTCTATGTACATGCCTGTCAGTGTCTATGTACATGCCTGTCAGTGTCTATGTACATGCCTGTCAGTGTCTATGTACATGTCTGTCTATGTACATGTCTGTCTATGTACATGTCTGTCTATGTACATGCCTGTCAGTGTCTATGTACATGTCTGTCTATGTACATGCCTGTCTATGTACATGCCTGTCAGTGTCTATGTACATGCCTGTCTATGTACATGCCTGTCGGTGTCTATGTACATGCCTGTCAGTGTCTATGTACATGCCTGTCGGTGTCTATGTACATGCCTGTCGGTGTCTATGTACATGCCTGTCGGTGTCTATGTACATGCCTGTCGGTGTCTATGTACATGCCTGTCAGTGTCTATGTACATGCCTGTCGGTGTCTATGTACATGCCTGTCGGTGTCTATGTACATGCCTGTCGGTGTCTATGTACATGCCTGTCGGTGTCTATGTACATGCCTGTCAGTGTCTATGTACATGCCTGTCTATGTACATGCCTGTCGATGTCTATGTACATGCCTGTCGGTGTCTATGTACCAATCTATGGATTATATTGCGACTGTTTGTATGTATGTATCTTAACTAGGAAATTGACGAGCGCTTCATCTGATGCCAGAATGTCAGAATATACGTAGGGTAAATAACATCACCGCTTCCACACACATATTTTATATATATGTATATTCATTAATTACATTATTGTGTGCACATTATGGTTTCTTTATGAAAGCATGTATTTTGTTTGCAGGGAATTTGGATGAGAGGTATATTGATTGTAGGTACGGGTGCTGAGAAATGAGATTTTTGTCTGTCCAAATCATTGAAAGTAGTTGTAATGACATACATATCTTCATGACCAGTATTTATATTTTTTGAACATATTTACCACCGTTTTAGATATTAATGAGGCAGCGTTTGTTAATTTCAAACCGTCAAAAGAGGACATGATGAGAACATGAGCCAGAGCCTTTACTTTCACAATAAATATATTAATGTTTAGGTCAACACTCTGTTTTCACAGCTATGATTTTCCTAAGAATTGCAGAAAAGAATGCCATCGCGGATTACCGACGGACTGGATTATCCTTTTTTTTTGTACCACATGCTCTATCAATAGCAAACACCGTCAGAAGCTATCTACCAATGGATGGATGTTATTTCAAATTGAATGGTACAATTCGATAATTTCATAAATCGGTACAGTTTCATATGGATTTCCTTAAGCAGAAAATTTTGCAATATGGTAAATCTTGGAGCTAGGTAAGTGTTACGTTGATAACCAGTGCTATTAAATGTGACTTGTACATTGTAGGTTCAGCAAGAATACGCTGCCTTTCAGCAGTCGTTTGTGTCAGTACCGCCACCAAATATGGGCATTCCGCAGCCCTCGATGTGTAAGTTACATATGATTATCATTGTGTATCTTTCATGTTTTCAACAGGATTGTCTCCTTGGTGCAGTTTTCAGCAGGATTGTCTCCCTTGGTGCAGTTTTCAGCAAGATGTCTCCATTTGTGCAAACAATTTTAATATTCAACAGGATTGTCTCTATTGTTGCAAGTTATAGTTATTTTCAACAGGATTGTCTCCCTTGGGCCAAGAGATTTGTTCCAGGATTATCTCCCTTGATGCAATCCTTTGTTTCAGCTGAATTGTCTCCCTTGGTAGGGTGTTTTTATTTCAGCAGGATTGTCTTTCTTGGTGCAAGTTTTATGTTTCAGCAGGATTTCTCCCTTGATCCACAAGTTTTTTCTTCCACTAGAATTGTCTCCCTTGGTCCACAAGCAGTTTGCTTCATCAGGGTGGTCTCTCTTTGACCATACGTATTTTTGTTCCAGCCAGATTGTCTCCCTTGGTCCATATGTGTTTTATTCCAGTAGGATTCTCTCCCAATACACTATTTTTCATTTCAGCAGGATTGTCTCCCTTGTCCATTTTCAAAATTAGCAGTTTGGGTATTACTGTATATAGTTTATAAACATTTATTTTAGATCAATTGCGAAACAAATTCTTACAAAATCATTTCAGTCGCTCTCAAGACCTCATTCCTGATGGAATCCATTGTCGTGAGGGAGAGAGAAGAGGCAATGTGGAATTTAAATGCCTTGTCTAAGGGCACAATTGTGATGGATAAGCTGGTTGCAAACTCTGGGCCTTTCACACTTGAGGCAAAAGCTCTACCACTGCACTATCACAACTTCCTGTATAATCATGTACTCTTATTTCCAGCCTCTTGATGAAATGCTTGTCCTTGGAATTGATTACCCATCATTGTAGCCATTCTTTATGTGGCATTTCATTGTTTCTGTACGAGAGCATACCAGGCTGAACATAACTGTTAACTGTAATTCTATATGTACTAACAGCGTGATTGTATGTATGAAGAAGACATTGTGTTATTCTTATTCCCCCAATCTTGAATAGACTAGACACATATAGCATTTGCACTGTCTCTTGATTTAGTTGTATCTAGTCGGTATGTCTTCAACAAGTTTTGTATGTACTCGACCATTGCCTATTAAACTACACAGAGAGCTGTGCTCTTTTCATATATGCTATACGGCCAACCTTTTCTTGCAGCAGAAGATCAGAAATGGGGCCTTAGAATTGTAAAATAGATACTGGACGAAAACAAAATTGTCATATAATAACAGTCCTGAATTACTTATATTTCATAGATACATTTGTCTTCTGTTGTGGATATGCTCACCCCCACCCACCATCTCCCCGTCCTGGTAAGGTGGATATTCAACTTTGCAACTTGATATTCTTCAAATGAAATCTGTTGTGTCTAGAGCCATGACACTATTTATTATACAAGAAATTGAGATTGTTTGCACCAAGTTCACACTGTTTACTGTAATCCTTTGTATCTCTAGGTGTGTGTGAGATTACAAACACTCTAGGTGTATGTGAGATAACAAACACTCTAGATGTGTGTGAGATAACAAACACTCTAGGTGTGTGTGAGATAACAAACACTCTAGGTGTGTGTGAGATAACAAACAGATACATTCCAGGGGGACAATTGTCATATATAATATTAAAAAAATGCACCTGATTGTAGAGCAAAGAATTTGACCAAAACATTTGAAGAAACCAAAATAACGTTCACCTAATACTACATTTGTACTTTATACACGTATTGTGAAGTTTGGCATCAATCTAGAGAAACATTGCCTAAATGCATTGTAAGAATGATGCAGTGCTTTATGCATACACATTCTAATACAAATACTCCATTCATTGTCAGATTGGACAAAGTCAACACTGTGTTAGTGATCACCTCTACTAAGCACCCAACCTATATTAAGCAGCCAGTTTTCAGATTCCCAATGTGTTATTTTAGTATACATTTGACCTCTATTAAGCAGCCACCAGTGCTAAGTAGCCACTTCTGTGATTCCCTTGGCTGGCTGCTTACGACAGGTTTGACGGTATTCTTATCTATAAGAAAACACACGTGTTGACATGAGGCATGGTCGCTTTGAGTGAAGAGATGTTTATATAAGAATAACATGGTGCAACACTGAAAATGATAAAATACATGTTTCAGTGTTACCTGCAAAAATGATGCCTAGACCCATGTCACCGTGTTTTACATCTCTTGTGGAGCCAACTATTATTACTGTCCATGATTTGGCATATAAGATGACCACCTTCTATGGTCCTGAAATCTGTAGGTTTTGACATGCACTCTCATATAATACTGGTTGATAAAATGTACACCAGACCGAAGTATAAATTGCATGATTAGCCAGTGCAAGTTGAAGGAATTTTCAGTGTCATAGTGCTTTCTCACTTTCATGCCATAATCTGGTGGTAAAAACTCGTCTTATAGGCGAGTATTTACGGTATTGAGAAATGTATCTCCTGCTCTGTTAAAGCACATTGTTTTGATGGACTTTTGATCTAGTAATAAAATAATTCTGTAGATATAGTATAATATAGTGTAGAATTTATATGACTCCATATATTTATTCATTTATAAATCTTTAAATGGTTTTATATTTGTGGTATTGCAGTGGTACCCCCACCACAGATTGTGAGTCTGGCTCAGCCACCACCACTTCTACCAGGTAAGATTTGTATGTCCACCTGGACCTCTTCTTCCTCCCTCTGTATATATGTGTCTGTCTCACAGTGACTGGGTTACACATTGCTCCCTCTGTATATATGTGTCTGTCTCACAGTGACTGACTGGGTTACACATTGCTCCCTCTGTATATATGTGTCTGTCTCACAGTGACTGACTGGGTTACACATTGCTCCCTCTGTATATATGTGTCTGTCTCACAGTGACTGACTGGGTTACACATTGCTCCCTCTGTATATATGTGTCTGTCTCACAGTGACTGACTGGGTTACACATTGCTCCCTCTGTATATATGTGTCTGTCTCACAGTGACTGACTGGGTTACACATTGCTCCCTCTGTATATATGTGTCTGTCTCACAGTGACTGACTGGGTTACACATTGCTCCCTCTGTATATATGTGTCTGTCTCACAGTGACTGACTGGGTTACACATTGCTCCCTCTGTATATATGTGTCTGTCTCACAGTGACTGACTGGGTTACACATTGCTCCCTCTGTATATATGTGTCTGTCTCACAGTGACTGACTGGGTTACACATTGCTCCCTCTGTATATATGTGTCTGTCTCACAGTGACTGACTGGGTTACACATTGCTCCCTCTGTATCTATTTGTCTGTCTCACAGTGACTTGGTTACACATTGCTCCCTCTGTATATATTTGTCTGTCACACAGTGACTGGGTTACACATTGCTACCTCTGTATATATGTGTCTGTCTCACAGTGACTGGGTTACACATTGCTCCCTCTGTATATATGTGTCTGTCTCACAGTGACTGGGTTACACATTGCTCCCATTGTATATATGTGTCTGTCTCACAGTGACTGGGTTACACATTGCTCCCTCTGTATATATTTGTCTGTCACACAGTGACTGGATTACACATTGCTCCCTCTGTATATATGTGTCTGTCACACAGTGACTGGGTTACACATTGCTCCCTCTGTATATATTTGTCTGTCACACAGTGACTGGGTTATACATTGCTCCCTCTGTATATATTTGTCTGTCACACAGTGACTGGGTTACACATTGCTCCCTCTGTATCTATTTGTCTGTCACACAGTGACTGGCTAGTTTGATTGAAATACCGAGTGACAGCGTTTATGGAGAAGCCAAGCTTATCGTGGTGGTTGTGAAAACATGTTACACAATGTAAGATTGGTTTTCCTGATTGCTATTCTCAAATCGAATAATTGTTGAGAAATAAGTTCTGGAATATCATGTCCGACAGTCCATTGCTTAGTTCATTAACATTTGCTCTTCCTTACAGTCCCCATTGCTTAGTTCATTAACATTTGCTCTTCCTTACAGTCCCCATTGCTTAGTTCATTAACATTTGCTCTTCCTTACAGTCCCCATTGCTAGTTCATTAACATTTGCTCTTCCTTACAGTCCCCATTGCTTAGTTCATAAACATTTGCTCTTCCTTACAGTCCCCATTGCTTAGTTCATTAACATTTACTCTTCCTTACAGTCCCCATTGCTTAGTTCATTAACATTTACTCTTCCTTACAGTCCCCATTGCTTAGTTCATTAACATTTGCTCTTCCTTACAGTCCCCATTGCTTAGTTCATTAACATTTACTCTTCCATACAATCCCCATTGCTTAGTTCATTAACATTTGCTCTTCCTTGCAGTCCCCATTGCTTAGTTCATTAACATTTGCTCTTCCTTACAGCCCCAATTGCTTAGTTCATTAACATTAAAAAAATTGCTCTTCCCTACAGTCCCCATTGCTTAGTTCATTAACATTTGCTCTTCCTTACAATCCCCATTGCTTAGTTCATTAACATTTGCTCTTACAATCCCCATTGCTTCGTTCATTAACATTTGCTCTTCCTTACAGTCCCCATTGCTTAGTTCATTAAGATTTGCTCTTCCATACAGTCCCCATTGCTTAGTTCATTAACATTTGCTCTTCCATACAGTCCTCATTGCTTATTTCATCAACACCTGCTCTTCCTTAGAAATAAATTGTGAAACAGATGAAGGATATGATGTTTAAAATGTGTCAAAGCATCATCGTGCAAACACTCTGGTAGCATTTCAAGAAATGCATACAAATAATCCACATACTTGTTGTTTTAGGTCAGCAGGTTATGTCTGTGCCACCTCCACAACAGTTGATGCAGCAGCCACAACCTCAGTCAACATACATAACACCTCCTCCTCAAGGTGAGAACATTGTTTGACACCTTCCCCTCTAAGTGATAACATTGTATGACACCTTCCCCTCTAAGTGATAACATTGTATGACACCTCCCCTTTAGGTTAGAACATTGTATGAAACCTCCCCCTCTAGAAAAGAAAATTGTATGACACCTCCCCCTCTAGATGAGAACATTGTTTGACACCTTCCCCTCTAAGTGATAACATTGTATGACACCTCCCCTCTAGGTTAGAACATTGTATGAAACCTCCCCCTCTAGAAAAGAACATTGTATGACACATCCCCCTATAGGTGAGAACATTGTTTGACACCTTCCCCTCTAAGTGATAACATTGTATGAAACCTCCCCCTCTAGGTGAGAACATTGTATGACACATCCCCCTCTAGATGAGAACATTGTATGACACCTCCCCCTCTAGGTGAGAACATTGTATGACACATCCCCCTCTAGGTGAGAACATTGTTTGACACCTCCCCCTCTAGATGAGAACATTGTATGACACCTCCCCCTCTAGATGAGAACATTGTATGACACCTTCCCCTCTAAGTGAGAACATTGTATGACACCTCCCCCTCTAGATGAGAACATTGTATGACACCTCCCCTCTAGGTTAGAACATTGTATGAAACCTCCCCCTCTAGAAAAGAACATTGTATGACACCTCCCACTCTAGAAAAGAACATTGTTTGACACCTCCCCTCTAGGTTAGAACATTGTATGACACCTCCCCCTCTAAGTGAGAACATTGTATGACACCTCCCCCTCTAAATGAGAACATTGTATGACACCTCCCTCCCACTCTAGGTGAGAACATTGTTTGACACCTCCCCCTCTAGGTGAGAGTCTGCCTCCGTGGTCGAGTGGTTACGGTCGCTGACTTGTATACCACTGTAACCTATCATCACTGATGGTCGCGGGTTCGAGCCCCGCTCAGGCCGTGTCTCATTTATATGAAAAAGTTGGCAGTTTATTACGGAGGTTGGTGCACCCAAGTACCGGTTAACCGCTGGAGCCTGCCCAGGAAAGGTGTTGTTAGGTAAACTGCCCATCGGCGATATAGCCCAAAATGGTGTTGATGCAGGCGTAAAACCCGAAATATAACATAACATATTGCTTTGCCTACACGTTTTGTACATTAATTGGTGAGAGTTTTGTCTTGTATTTTATACTTCAGCAACTATTACGGCATCTCTGCCGGCACCAGGGGTTGTTATTCCACAGCTTGCAGCCACGACTCCTCATGCAGCCCTTGCATCACAGGCACAACCAGGTAACTTCTCAATATCTTTGTCTTCCCAGGACTTGTGTTTCCTCCATCTGAGATAAACTTACTCGGGATCCCCACGTTGAGAGTAACGTCGGGAGGGGGGGATATTTTTTTCAAAGTCAAGGAAATCTAAAATTGGCAAATGTCAGCGAAATCAGAGAATTTTGGAACCAGAGGAATCAAATTTGCAAAAATAGCATAAATAATGAAAAATGGCTACGGCAGTGGCTTCATTTTTGGTTTAAGCAAATATTTTTATTAATCTTGTGTTGGCACTTATTAAATTCTGTATTTCACATCCAAAGCTTACAAGTTTAGGTGTTATATACTAATTTATTTTAGCTTGATTGCGACGAAAGCTGGCAGCTTATAGAATTACTCTCGAGTCCGCTTCCTTGGACCTCCAGTACATCTAAGCAATTATGGATAAAGTTTCTTGCTTAATTAAACAAAGGAGCGGCTCCAGTGGGATTCACACTCACGGCTCTTATAACCAGGGCTTCTAAAATGGCCGGTCTCGCGGTCCAGGACCAAATTTTAAACTCGCTGATCAATTGTAGAACCAAAAAATCGGTCCAGAAAATTGTTGAAAAATCTGTCGAATAGAGTTTTCCAACAAACCTAAATTGGTAAATGTAATCTTTCGATAAGGTGTATATTTGTTCACACCTGTATCCGGTCTAAGATCGATATGCAACCTGCTTGACTAATCCATGTTATTGCCCCTATTGTCCGATAATCCCAAAGCCATACATAACCCATCCAAGTGCCTGAATTGGAATTTGTCCAGGAAAAGTCGGGTAAAAGTCCAAAAAATTATGATTTGTGGGAACCCTGTTTAACCCTTTCTCTCATAGAAGCACCTCTTGACACCACTACCAATATGACATACATTGACAATGTAGTAGCCAAACCAATGTTCATAATAAAGGCCAGAATCTCGTGTAGTCCCAGTAATACCTATGATGGTGGAATTATAATAGTATATTAACCTAAATAAATCTCTATGAAGGAAAGGGTTAAAGTACTGATTTTCGTCTGTTAACATTGATTTCCTATCAACTTTAGTTATATATTTGAGTGTTGCCAAAATAAACATTACAATAAATTGTGTCCAAAATATGTACCTATCCGGCCATTGCTACAATCACCTGTTTATGTTCGATTTGGTCTACACTTGTGTAAGATATCTTGTTAAAACATCTGCCTGTTGTTAACAGGAATGAAGTGGATTGAAAAGTTCCTTTTACAGGCTGTTATCCTATATAATCTGCCTTCATTTGCTGTAGAATAATTAAATTGGTCTAGTATAAGTTAGTGCTGACTTTCTTGCGCGTCATCATCATATTGGGTAGTTATTGCACAATCAAACTGATTAAACAGCATTTAAAGTAGAAGTTTAGCTTTAGTATTAGAGACGTCGATATAATGGAATTTAAGTTCATTAATTGGGAAGTTTTTTATGCTTTGTTCATGTTGTATATAGACATGTCAGTAGTCCAGAGGTTAACATGTTGGACTGCGAATCTAGGGATCGCAGGTTCGATCCCCCATCTGGCCGTAATAGAAATAGTGTTACAGATGGACTTTAGAATGATGTCTCATGTTTGTGCCTTACACTGTGCACGTAAAAGAACCAGAGAAGACTTTAGAATTAATCTTTGTCTATATCATTGCAATATCCTCAAAAATCTAAAACTGCTAATCTCTTCTGGAGGCGTCGCTATATTGACAACCGGTAGCGACGATAAATAAATGCAAAAACACGTACATTTATATTGTAGCGGATCAGTGATCCACTAGTTAACACGCTGGACTTGTAATCCAGTGGTTGCTGGTTCGATCCCCGCTATACCATACAAAATGAGTAATATCATAGTATTTCGGATGAGACTATAAACCGAGGTCTTGTGACTATAAACCGAGGTCTCGTGTCTATAAACCGATGTAACCGCCTCCGTGGTCAAGTGGTTATGGTCGCTGACTTGTATACCACTGTAACCTATCATCTCTGATGGTCACGGGTTCGAGCCCTGCTCAGACCATGTCTCATTTATATGAAAAAGTTGGCAGTTTCTTACGGAGGTTTGTGCACCAAGTACTGGTTAACTGCTGGAGCCTGCCCAGGAAAGGTGTTGTTAGGTAAACTGCCCGTCGCTCAAATGGGAAACCGGTAGCGACGTTAAATAAAAAATAAATAAACCGATGTCTCGTGTTTATAAACCGATATCTCGTGACTATAAACCGAGGTCTCGTGTCTATAAATCGAGGTCTCGTGTCTATAAACCGAGGTCTTGTGTCTATAAACTGATGGTCACGTGACTACAAACCAAGGTCTCGTGACTATAAACCGAGGTCTCGTGTCTATAAACCGAGGTCTCGTGTCTGTGTTTTACACTCTGCATGTAACCCACAGGAGAATCTGGAATTGGTCGCTTTCTGTATCATTGCACTATCCTCCAAAATCTAAAATGACTGATTTCTTCAGGAGACATCGCTGATGGTGCAACCGGTAGCGACAATAAATAAATGTAACACACATACCATCACACATGTACAATAAATAAATGTAACACACATACCATCACACATGTACAATAAATAAATGTAACACACATACCATCACACATGTACAATAAATAAATGTAACACACATACCATCACACACATTAGATTGAGACCTGAAGGATAATGCGCAGCTGACTTTTGGACACCGGATGAAAAACCTGCATCTTATACATGCATGATTACTGTAGAGCTGCTGTAAATAATTTTTATTTGAACTTCAGGTCAGTTGATGCAACGTGCTGCACAGATGCCGACGTATGTACAGCCCGCAAACCTGGGACAGCCTGTACAACAATTCATACACACTTCAGAACAACAAATCATTGGTAAAATGTTTACTGTTGTTAGACAAGCTTTTGTGAGAGAGGAGTATTTGACTTCCAACGTTCATGAAATATTGCAAGAATCCTTTTATGAGAGAGAAGTGTCCCGTCCATTCTTAGTAACTAATTGTGAAATTTAATTGAGCGAGTATTAGGTTTAACTCAGCACAGTTCAGGCTATATTGCGCTTGCTTAAGTTTATTGTATACAAGATATATGTATAAATGTCGTAAAATTGTAATAACAAATGGTCAATTGCAACAAAATTTAGCTGTAAAATAATAACTGAATTATCTCCCTTTTGCTAGGCTTTAAACATGTTTTGTGTGGGGATTATCTCATTGTATCTCAAGTGACAGTCCTTTCCCCACCCTAAAGCCCTGTTATGGTTACTACTACATGATTAGCCACCAATGACTTCCAATTTCAATGAAAAATCAGATTGTTTATTGTTTTGTTAATAATGAAATTGACACATGCTCACATTTATCTAAGAAATGTCATTAACATATTGCTTAATACCAATATAAGACCATTATATCAATACCATTATCAACGCAGACCCTAATCAAGTTGCAATGAAAGAAATTTTTGTATTCTTAGTTACAAGGCATGGTAGCGCGAGTGACATCCATCCCTGCATAGATCATGGATGAACCGTACATATAGATCATCCATATACAGTCTCCCTGCGCCCCGTTAGAACATGCAAGTGATATTTGCATGTCATGAATTATTTTTATTTAATATTGAATACAATAGTCAATCACACCCACCCGTAGATTATAATAGTTCCGTATCTATCGTCATCACGGACGGCACTGTCCCGAGGAACAGCCTGTTCATCTTCGTCGGAGCTGTCATGACTGCTCATGTACTTAATGCATATCAACATCGGACTCACCAAAACCATAAAAATCCGACTCGTCGCCCCCCGAGTCACTATCAAATGAAATACTGATGACCATTGATTTCAAAATAACTAGTAAACAGAATTAATAAGAACAATTTGAAATAATTTAGAACGATTTAAGACTACGCGCATGTTCTCACAGGAACTGACATAATTTCGATCATTTATTCCGAAGGGGGTTGTCGATGGGCACCACTCTGTTTACTGCTCCATATTAATACTAGGGACCGTTGATTGCTTACTTTGATCAGATGATAATCCCCTCATAAACTGACGTAATATTTGTGTTTTATTTCCTTGTTTAGTTTATACAAATTTATTTTAGCTCGATTGCGAAACAAGTTCTTTCAACTTATATTAATCACTCTCGAGACCTCATTCCTGATGGAATCCATCGCCATGAAGGAGAGAGAAGAGGCAATGTGGAATTTAAATGCCTTGCCTAAGGGCATAATCGTAACGGCTCCAGTGGGGTTCGAACTCCGGACCTTTCGCACCTGAAGCGAAAGCGCATCCACTGCGCTATCACGACTTTCCTTGTGTGCAATACCCTGCAATAAACAGACCAGACCATGTTACACGTGTTGTTTACACAGCTGCTGTGATCAAAAGATCATACCACGCAAGTGACCCATGACATGAGATTTATAAATACTATTTGTACAATTACCGGTAGGTAGATTTAAACCTTGAGTTTTAACAGTTGCAGAGCACATGGCTTGATATGTATGTAAAAATGTCCACTGAAAATGAAATCTCGCGCACGCGTATATACTTATTTTCGGGGGGGGGGGGTGGGGGGACCACAAACATCTTAATTATGTTCAGAAATTTCTTCAAAAAGAAACAGTATGTTTTTTGGATGGTAATCAATTTGAACATGTTATATGCTGATATTACTCCAATCCATAGTCTGTTTGCAATCGTGGGTTGTTTTTGGGGCATTTAAAGTAGCAGGCGTAGAAACGCGTATATATGGGGCTAGCGTACATGCGTAGAATGGCGTATATATGGAGTAATCGATACACTCGTAATTAGGCGTATATATGGAGAGCGGACAGAGGCGTAGAAAGGTGTATATATGGAGAGTGGACAGACGCGTAGAAAGGTGTATAAATGGAGAGCGGACAGAGGCGTAGAAAGGCGTATATATGGAGAGCGGACAGAGGCGTAGAAAGGCGTATATATGGAGAGTGGACAGAGGCGTAGAAAGGCGTATATATGGAGAGTGGACAGACGCGTAGAAAGGTGTATATATGGAGAGCGGACAGAGGCGTAGAAAGGCGTATATATGGAGAGCGGACAGAGGCGTAGAAAGGCGTATATATGGAGAGCGGACAGAGGCGTAGAAAGGCGTATATATGGAGAGCGGACAGAGGCGTAGAAAGGCGTATATATGGAGAGCGGACAGAGGCGTAGAAAGGCGTATATATGGAGAGCGGACAGAGGCGTAGAAAGGCGTATATATGGAGAGCGGACAGAGGCGTAGAAAGGCGTATATATGGAGAGCGGACAGAGGCGTAGAAAGGCGTATATATGGAGAGCGGACAGAGGCGTAGAAAGGTGTATATATGGAGAGCGGACAGAGGCGTAGAAAGGCGTATATATGGAGAGTGGACAGACGTAGAAAGGGTATATATGGAGAGGGACAGAGCGTAGAGGCGTATATATGGAGAGTGGACAGACTCGTAGAAAGGCGTATATATGGAGAGTGGACAGACTCGTAGAAAGGTGTATATATGGAGAGTGGACAGATGCGTAGAAAGGTGTATATATGGAGAGTGGACAGACCCGTAGAAAGGAGTATATATGGAGAGTGGACAGACGCGTAGAAAGGTGTATATATGGAGAGTGGACAGATGCGTAGAAAGGTGTATATATGGAGAGTGGACAGATGCGTAGAAAGGTGTATATATGGAGAGTGGACAGATGCGTAGAAAGGTGTATATATGGAGAGTGGACAGAGGCGTAGAAAGGCGTATATATGGAGAGCGGACAGAGGCGTAGAAAGGCGTATATATGGAGAGCGGACAGAGGCGTAGAAAGGCGTATATATGGAGAGTGGACAGAGGCGTAGAAAGGCGTATATATGGAGAGTGGACAGAGGCGTAGAAAGGCGTATATATGGAGAGTGGACAGACGCGTAGAAAGGCGTATATATGGAGAGCGGACAGAGGCGTAGAAAGGTGTATATATGGAGAGTGGACAGAGGCGTAGAAAGGCGTATATATGGAGAGCGGACAGAGGCGTAGAAAGGCGTATATATGGAGAGTGGACAGACTCGTAGAAAGGCGTATATATGGAGAGTGGACAGACTCGTAGAAAGGTGTATATATGGAGAGTGGACAGATGCGTAGAAAGGTGTATATATGGAGAGTGGACAGACCCGTAGAAAGGAGTATATATGGAGAGTGGACAGACGCGTAGAAAGGTGTATATATGGAGAGTGGACAGATGCGTAGAAAGGTGTATATATGGAGAGTGGACAGATGCGTAGAAAGGTGTATATATGGAGAGTGGACAGATGCGTAGAAAGGTGTATATATGGAGAGTGGACAGAGGCGTAGAAAGGAGTATATATGGAGAATGGACAGATGCGTAGAAAGGTGTATATATGGAGAGTGGACAGATGCGTAGAAAGGTGTATATATGGAGAGTGGACAGATGCGTAGAAAGGTGTATATATGGAGAGTGGACAGAGGCGTAGAAAGGTGTATATATGGAGAGTGGACAGATGCGTAGAAAGGTGTATATATGGAGAGTGGACAGACCCGTAGAAAGGTGTATATATGGAGAGTGGACAGATGCGTAGAAAGGAGTATATATGAAGCATAGAGTTAAGGTGTTAACCAGTTCCAACAAATGAATGCCCTTTATTTATTTTTTATTAAATCTATATGTTAAATGATGGGTGAAAGTTTATTTATTTTTTATAAAAACGTTATGTTATAAATGTAATACTTATTGGTGAAAGTTTTTGGTTTATGTCGGATTTCCTGTTTCCTGCCAGTGGTCAATTTTGTGAATCTTGCAAATCCATTGATATTGATTTGTGGATCACGAAGGGGGGACTATGCTGAGGAACTGCCCCGTTCATCTTGTTAAGAGGATTCATCTACTTACAACCTAAAATAGAGTGGTATCATCCACTGCACAATGGAATACAAATTTGTATATATGTGAATGCATGTTTTCATACTCGCTCCTCAAACCACATCCCCGCATCCGCCACTCCTCTCCCCCAGGCAAACCCCATCCCCGCATCTGCCATTCCTCTCCCCAGCCAAACCCCATCGCCGCATCTGCCACTCCTCCCCAGGCAAACCCCATCCCCGCATCTGCCACTCCTCTCCCCAGCCAAACCCTATCGCCGCATCTGCCACTCCTCCCCAGGCAAACCCCATCCCCGCATCTGCCACTCCTCCCCAGGCAAACCCCATCGCCGCATCCGCCACTCCTCCCCAGGCAAACCCCATCCCCGCATCTGCCACTCCTCCCCAGGCAAACCCCATCCCCGCATCTGCCACTCCTCCCCAGGCAAACCCCATCCCCACATCTGCCACTCCTCCCCAGGCAAACCCCATCCCCGCATCTGCCACTCCTCTCCAGGCAAACCCCATCGCCGCATCTGCCACTCCTCTCCAGGCAAACCCCATCGCCGCATCTGCCACTCCTCCCAGGCAAACCCCATCGCCGCATCTGCCATTCCTCTCCCCAGCCAAACCCCATCGCCGCATCTGCCACTCCTCCCCAGGCAAACCCCATCCCCGCATCTGCCACTCCTCCCCAGGCAAACCCCATCCCCGCATCTGCCACTCCTCCCCAGGCAAACCC
This sequence comes from Archivesica marissinica, assembly GCA_014843695.1. NCBI lineage: Eukaryota > Metazoa > Mollusca > Bivalvia > Venerida > Vesicomyidae > Archivesica > Archivesica marissinica. Next base: position 51,521,411 of record CM026399.1, read on the forward strand.
CATCGCCGCATCTGCCACTCCTCCCCAGGCAAACCCCATCGCCGCATCTGCCACTCCTCTCCAGGCAAACCCCATCGCCGCATCTGCCACTCCTCCCAGGCAAACCCCATTCCCACATCTGCCACTCCTCCCCAGGCAAACCCCATCCCCGCATCTGCCACTCCTCCCCAGGCAAACCCCATCCCCGCATCTGCCATTCCTCCCCAGGCAAACCCCATCCCCGCATCTGCCACTCCTCCCCAGGCAAACCCCATCCCCGCATCTGCCACTCCTCCCCAGGCAAACCCCATCCCCACATCTGCCACTCCTCCCCAGGCAAACCCCATCGCCGCATCTGCCACTCCTCCCCAGGCAAACCCCATCCCCGCATCTGCCACTCCTCCCCAGGCAAACCCCATCGCCGCATCTGCCACTCCTCCCCAGCCAAACCCCTTGTGATACTTTCACCCAGACTTTAATTAACCTACTATTAATCTACTATTTCATTTTAAATAAATTGTAAAAAACAAAAGCGTCTCTTGAAACGTAATTCTCACTGTACGCCTCAAGCATTGGGAAAACTTCTCATAATACTGGCATTTAATAGAGAATTTATGGTACTTGTTATATTGGATGAGAAGGTGCTTCACGAGTGATCTGAATATTTCAGGTGGTCAGATAGCTAACCAGCCACCAGTGGTGGTGAGTCTTGCACCCGCACAACTTGGTGGCCAGGTGGTGTACTCCACAGTAGCAGGACAACCCATACAGCAGCCTGTACAACAGGTACAGTACATTAATATATTTTATGATTTCCAATTAGTGAACTAAATGTTGGTTGAGAACACATTTTATTTCTCCATGATTTATGCTTGTTATTCCTAGCCACTGCAAATGTTTTCAGACTGAAATGACGTTCTAGTGCCAATTAGCGCATAATTGCATCGTTTTCTAGCATAAAGACACTTCAGCATATAAGAAAAAGAAAATTTGTTTAAGTGAATGATAGAATTATATTTTACTCATGAACATAGCTACCTGCATTGTTATCACTCGTTCGTGATAATATTGTTTTCAACTATCAATCGGTGAAATATAATTCGATCACACGCAAATGAAACAAACAAATATATTCTATATATCACTTCCTTGATGAGCATCATGCCTAGACAGCTGTCGTTGTACCAACACTCAATACCTAGCCAGCTGTCGTTGTACCAACACTCAATACCTAGCCAGCTGTTGTTGTACCAACACTCAATACCTAGCCAGCTGTCGTTGTACCAACACTCAATACCTAGCCAGCTGTCATTGTACCAACACTCAATGCCTAGCCAGCTGTGTCGCTGTCCTTGTACCAACATTCAATGCCTAGTCAGCTGTATCTGTATCACTGTCCTTGTACCAACACTCAATGCCTAGTCAGCTGTATCTGTATCACTGTCATTGTACCAACACTCAATGCCTAGCCAGCTGTCATTTGTACCAACACTCAATGCCTAGTTAGCTGTATCTGTGTCACTATCCTTGTACCAACACTCAATGCCTAGTTAGCTGTATCTGTGTCACTGTCATTGTACCAACACTCAATGCCTAGTTAGCTGTATATGTGTCACTGTCATTGTACCAACACTCAATGCCTAGCCAGCTGTATCTGTGTCACTATCCTTGTACCAACACTCAATGCCTAGTTAGCTGTATATGTGTCACTGTCATTGTACCAACACTCAATGCCTAGTTAGCTGTATCTGTGTCACTATCCTTGTACCAACACTCAATGCCTAGTTAGCTGTATCTGTGTCACTATCCTTGTACCAACACTCAATGCCTAGTTAGCTGTATCTGTGTCACTGCCATTGTACCAACACTCAATGCCTAGTTAGCTGTATATGTGTCACTGTCATTGTACCAACACTCAATGCCTAGCCAGCTGTATCTGTGTCACTATCCTTGTACCAACACTCAATGCCTAGTTAGCTGTATATGTGTCACTGTCATTGTACCAACACTCAATGCCTAGTTAGCTGTATCTGTGTCACTATCCTTGTACCAACACTCAATGCCTAGTTAGCTGTATCTGTGTCACTATCCTTGTACCAACACTCAATGCCTAGTTAGCTGTATCTGTGTCACTGCCATTGTACCAACACTCAATGCCTAGTTAGCTGTATCTGTGTCACTATCCTTGTACCAACACTCAATGCCTAGCCAGCTGTCATTGTACCAACACTCAATGCCTAGTTAGCTGTATCTGTATCACTGTCATTGTACCAACACTCAATGCCTAGATAGCTGTATCTGTGTCACTATCCTTGTACCAACACTCAATGCCTAGCCAGCTGTATCTGTGTCACTATCCTTGTACCAACACTCAATGCCTAGCCAGCTGTCATTGTACCAACACTAAATGCCTAGTCAGCTGTATCTGTGTCACTGTCCTTGTACCAACACTCAATGCCTAGTTAGCTGTATCTGTGTCACTGTCATTGTACCAACACTCAATGCCTAGTTAGCTGTATCTGTGTCACTATCCTTGTACCAACACTCAATGCCTAGCCAGCTGTATCTGTGTCACTATCCTTGTACCAACACTCAATGCCTAGCCAGCTGTCATTGTACCAACACTCAATGCCTAGTTAGCTGTATCTGTGTCACTGTCCTTGTACCAACACTCAATGCCTAGTTAGCTGTATCTGTGTCACTGTCCTTGTACCAACACTCAATGCCTAGTCAGCTGTATCTGTGTCACTATCCTAAGTTAGGGATGGCAACGAATAGCAATTTTGCAATTTGAATATTTGGTGGGGAAGGTATTCGAATATTTGATATAATTATATCAAAAACTCAAAATTACTCAAATTCTTAAAAAAATTGCCAAATTAACCTACTTTCGGTTTTACGCGTAATCGTCATCTTCCTGTAAGGCCATGCAAATATGACGACGACTCATTCAGTTATTGTTATTTGTCCTTGTACATTCAGGACGTTTTCACAAATAAAGCCATTGTTACTTGAACTGCTTTCCGTTGAAGGGTGTTTGTTTTTCAAATGATTACCGGTAGTGATAAACCGATTAACGCTATGTCGCCGACAATCATTTGCCGGCATTGACATCGGCGATAATCAATTGTGAAAATGTGTAATCGATTATAATCGACGAGTCTTTATTTATGTCTCTTACTTTTATGTTTGTTTATACCTCAAATAAAACCACGATTTACTATTGGCTGTATTTTATTAGCATTGCACGTTTGCAACAACAATTCTAACTGTATCTAGTACTAGACTTTTCACTAGTGTGTCATGTCACTAAGCGTTCTGTCCTATATTAATTTAAAAACTAATTTTATATCAGGTGGCAGTCTACTAACTTAAAGTCTAGTACTCAGATGTAACTGAGTAACTAATTTGTCGAAACTTGTAACTTGTAAGTAATTTATTAGTAATAAATAGATTGTTAAACTCACAAATTAGATGGAATGATTTTGATTTATAACTATATCAATTGCCCGATTAATAATCAATTATCTAATCGGTTTACCCTTCCGATTATTCCGATTAATCGATCATGGAATTTAAAACCGATGCACATCACTAATTACCGGTATTCAGATTGATGTTGTATCCGAATATTTAAATCCAATATGCATAGATTACACCTAGCACTATTCTTATTCTCAGAGCGATTGAAGTCTTTCCAAATATGTGACTGAATGGGTAGCATTTTTAAGGACACTACCATAAAAAGCAGTTAATTGTGGATGTTGTTGCAAAGTGTTTGTAATATTTCAAAGGAATTCTGTCGTCTAAACAGTTTTGACATCATAATTAAGCGCTACCTACCTTAGCACGTACTGTAATTATCCGATTACATGGCAGAGTGATATTTCTTTTGTATTGTAATGATTTATGATGGTTTCAAAAGAAAAAAACGTATCTGATTTTATGACCGTTTATATCATTTTTGCAAATATAATATTTTTTCCGAATATTCAAATACTGGAATAGTATTCGGATATTCGGCATCCGAGCGAATATTCATTGCCATTCCAATTATAAATACAGATCAATGTTATCTACTTATAATAAATACAGATCAATGTTATCTACTTATAATAAATACAGATCAATGTTATCTACTTATAATAAATAAAGATCAATGTTATCTACTTATAATAAATACAGATCAATGTTATCTACTTATAATAAATACAGATCAATGTTATCTACTTGGTAATAAATCCAGATCAATGTTATCTACTTATAATAAATACAGATCAATGTTATCTACTTATAATAAATAAAGATCAATGTTATCTACTTATAATAAATCCAGATCAATGTTATCCATTTGTTATAAATACAGATCAATGTTATCTACTTATAATAAATCCAGATCAATGTTATCTACTTGGTAATAAATCCAGATCAATGTTATCTACTTATAATAAATACAGATCAATGTTATCTACTTATAATAAATACAGATCAATGTTATCTACTTATAATAAATACAGATCAATGTTATCTACTTATAATAAATACAGATCAATGTTATCTACTTATAATAAATAAAGATCAATGTTATCTACTTGGTAATAAATCCAGATCAATGTTATCTACTTATAATAAATACAGATCAATGTTATCTACTTATAATAAATACAGATCAATGTTATCTACTTATAATAAATACAGATCAATGTTATCTACTTGGTAATAAATACAGATCAATGTTATCTACTTATAATAAATACAGATCAATGTTATCTACTTATAATAAATCCAGATCAATGTTATCCATTTGTTATAAATACAGATCAATGTTATCTACTTATAATAAATACAGATCAATGTTATCTACTTATAATAAATCCAGATCAATGTTATCTACTTATGATAAATAGAGATCAATGTTATCTACTTATAATAAATACAGATCAATGTTATCCATTTGTTATAAATAAAGATCAATGTTATCTACTTATAATAAATACAGATCAATGTTATCTACTTATAATAAATACAGATCAATGTTATCTACTTATAATAAATACAGATCAATGTTATCTACTTATAATAAATACAGATCAATGTTATCCATTTGTTATAAATACAGATCAATGTTATCTACTTATAATAAATACAGATCAATGTTATCTACTTATAATAAATACAGATCAATGTTATCTACTTATAATAAATACAGATCAATGTTATCTACTTATAATAAATACAGATCAATGTTATCTACTTGTAATAAATCCAGATCAATGTTATCTACTTATAATAAATACAGATCAATGTTATCTACTTATAATAAATACAGATCAATGTTATCTACTTATAATAAATACAGATCAATGTTATCTACTTATAATAAATACAGATCAATGTTATCTACTTATAATAAATACAGATCAATGTTATCTACTTATAATAAATACAGATCAATGTTATCTACTTATAATAAATACAGATCAATGTTATCTACTTATAATAAATACAGATCAATGTTATCTACTTATAATAAATACAGATCATGTTATCTACTTATAATAATCCAGATCAATGTTATCTACTTATAATAA
>CM026399.1:51527980-51556350 GCA_014843695.1 Archivesica marissinica
CTATATCAATTGCCCGATTAATAATCAATTATCTAATCGGTTTACCCTTCCGATTATTCCGATTAATCGATCATGGAATTTAAAACCGATGCACATCACTAATTACCGGTATTCAGATTGATGTTGTATCCGAATATTTAAATCCAATATGCATAGATTACACCTAGCACTATTCTTATTCTCAGAGCGATTGAAGTCTTTCCAAATATGTGACTGAATGGGTAGCATTTTTAAGGACACTACCATAAAAAGCAGTTAATTGTGGATGTTGTTGCAAAGTGTTTGTAATATTTCAAAGGAATTCTGTCGTCTAAACAGTTTTGACATCATAATTAAGCGCTACCTACCTTAGCACGTACTGTAATTATCCGATTACATGGCAGAGTGATATTTCTTTTGTATTGTAATGATTTATGATGGTTTCAAAAGAAAAAAACGTATCTGATTTTATGACCGTTTATATCATTTTTGCAAATATAATATTTTTTCCGAATATTCAAATACTGGAATAGTATTCGGATATTCGGCATCCGAGCGAATATTCATTGCCATTCCAATTATAAATACAGATCAATGTTATCTACTTATAATAAATACAGATCAATGTTATCTACTTATAATAAATACAGATCAATGTTATCTACTTATAATAAATAAAGATCAATGTTATCTACTTATAATAAATACAGATCAATGTTATCTACTTATAATAAATACAGATCAATGTTATCTACTTGGTAATAAATCCAGATCAATGTTATCTACTTATAATAAATACAGATCAATGTTATCTACTTATAATAAATAAAGATCAATGTTATCTACTTATAATAAATCCAGATCAATGTTATCCATTTGTTATAAATACAGATCAATGTTATCTACTTATAATAAATACAGATCAATGTTATCTACTTATAATAAATCCAGATCAATGTTATCTACTTATAATAAATACAGATCAATGTTATCTACTTATAATAATACAGATCATGTTATCCACTTATAATAAATAAAGATCAATGTTATCTACTTATAATAATACAGATCAATGTTATCTACTTATAATAAATACAGATCAATGTTATCTACTTATAATAAATCCAGATCAATGTTATCTACTTATAATAAATACAGATCAATGTTATCTACTTATAATAAATACAGATCAATGTTATCTACTTATAATAAATACAGATCAATGTTATCTACTTATAATAAATACAGATCAATGTTATCTACTTATAATAAATACAGATCAATGTTATCTACTTATAATAAATACAGATCAATGTTATCCATTTGTTATAAATACAGATCAATGTTATCTACTTATAATAAATACAGATCAATGTTATCTACTTATAATAAATCCAGATCAATGTTATCTACTTATAATAAATACAGATCAATGTTATCTACTTATAATAAATACAGATCAATGTTATCCATTTGTTATAAATACAGATCAATGTTATCTACTTATAATAAATACAGATCAATGTTATCTACTTATAATAAATACAGATCAATGTTATCTACTTATAATAAATACAGATCAATGTTATCTACTTATAATAAATACAGATCAATGTTATCCACTTTTATAAATACAGATCAATGTTATCTACTTATAATAAATACAGATCAATGTTATCTACTTATAATAAATACAGATCAATGTTATCTACTTATAATAAATACAGATCAATGTTATCTACTTATAATAAATCCAGATCAATGTTATCTACTTATAATAAATACAGATCAATGTTATCTACTTATAATAAATACAGATCAATGTTATCTACTTATAATAAATACAGATCAATGTTATCTACTTATAATAAATACAGATCAATGTTATCTACTTATAATAAATACAGATCAATGTTATCTACTTATAATAAATACAGATCAATGTTATCTACTTATAATAAATACAGATCAATGTTATCTACTTATAATAAATCCAGATCAATGTTATCTACTTATAATAAATACAGATCAATGTTATCTACTTATAATAAATACAGATCAATGTTATCCATTTGTTATAAATACAGATCAATGTTATCTACTTATAATAAATCCAGATCAATGTTATCTACTTATAATAAATCCAGATCAATGTTATCTACTTATAATAAATACAGATCAATGTTATCTACTTATAATAAATACAGATCAATGTTATCTACTTATAATAAATACAGATCAATGTTATCCATTATAATAAATACAGATCAATGTTATCTACTTATAATAAATACAGATCAATGTTATCTACTTATAATAAATACAGATCAATGTTATCTACTTATAATAAATACAGATCAATGTTATCTACTTATAATAAATACAGATCAATGTTATCTACTTATAATAAATACAGATCAATGTTATCTACTTATAATAAATACAGATCAATGTTATCTACTTATAATAAATACAGATCAATGTTATCTACTTATAATAAATCCAGATCAATGTTATCTACTTATAATAAATACAGATCAATGTTATCCATTTGTTATAAATACAGATCAATGTTATCTACTTATAATAAATACAGATCAATGTTATCTACTTATAATAAATACAGATCAATGTTATCTACTTATAATAAATACAGATCAATGTTATCTACTTATAATAAATACAGATCAATGTTATCTACTTATAATAAATAAAGATCAATGTTATCTACTTGGTAATAAATCCAGATCAATGTTATCTACTTGGTAATAAATCCAAATCAATGTTATCTACTTATAATAAATACAGATCAATGTTATCTACTTATAATAAATACAGATCAATGTTATCCATTTGTTATAAATACAGATCAATGTTATCTACTTATAATAAATACAGATCAATGTTATCTACTTGGTAATAAATCCAGATCAATGTTATCTACTTATAATAAATCCAGATCAATGTTATCTACTTATAATAAATACAGATCAATGTTATCTACTTATAATAAATACAGATCAATGTTATCTACTTATAATAAATACAGATCAATGTTATCTACTTATAATAAATACAGATCAATGTTATCTACTTATAATAAATACAGATCAATGTTATCTACTTATAATAAATACAGATCAATGTTATCTACTTATAATAAATCCAGATCAATGTTATCTACTTATAATAAATACAGATCAATGTTATCTACTTATAATAAATACAGATCAATGTTATCTACTTATAATAAATACAGATCAATGTTATCTACTTATAATAAATACAGATCAATGTTATCTACTTATAATAAATACAGATCAATGTTATCTACTTATAATAAATACAGATCAATGTTATCTACTTATAATAAATACAGATCAATGTTATCTACTTATAATAAATACAGATCAATGTTATCTACTTATAATAAATACAGATCAATGTTATCTACTTATAATAAATACAGATCAATGTTATCCATTTGTTATAAATACAGATCAATGTTATCTACTTATAATAAATACAGATCAATGTTATCTACTTATAATAAATACAGATCAATGTTATATACTTATAATAAATACAGATCAATGTTATCTACTTATAATGAATACAGATCAATGTTATCCATTTGTTATAAATACAGATCAATGTTATCTACTTATAATAAATACAGATCAATGTTATCTACTTATAATAAATCCAGATCAATGTTATCTACTTATAATAAATACAGATCAATGTTATCTACTTATAATAAATACAGATCAATGTTATCTACTTATAATAAATACAGATCAATGTTATCCATTTGTTATAAATACAGATCAATGTTATCTACTTATAATAAATCCAGATCAATGTTATCTACTTATAATAAATACAGATCAATGTTATCTACTTATAATAAATACAGATCAATGGTATCTACTTATAATAAATACAGATCAATGTTATCCATTTGTTATAAATACAGATCAATGTTATCTACTTATAATAAATACAGATCAATGTTATCTACTTATAATAAATCCAGATCAATGTTATCTACTTATAATAAATACAGATCAATGTTATCTACTTATAATAAATACAGATCAATGTTATCCATTTGTTATAAATCCAGATCAATGTTATCTACTTATAATAAATACAGATCAATGTTATCTACTTATAATAAATAAAGATCAATGTTATCTACTTATAATAAATCCAGATCAATGTTATCCATTTGTTATAAATACAGATCAATGTTATCTACTTATAATAAATCCAGATCAATGTTATCTACTTGGTAATAAATCCAGATCAATGTTATCTACTTATAATAAATCCAGATCAATGTTATCTACTTATAATAAATACAGATCAATGTTATCTACTTATAATAAATCCAGATCAATGTTATCTACTTGGTAATAAATCCAAATCAATTTTATCTACTTATAATAAATACAGATCAATGTTATCTACTTATAATAAATCCAGATCAATGTTATCTACTTATAATAAATACAGATCAATGTTATCTACTTATAATAAATACAGATCAATGTTATCTACTTATAATAAATACAGATCAATGTTATCTACTTATAATAAATACAGATCAATGTTATCTACTTATAATAAATACAGATCAATGTTATCTACTTATAATAAATAAAGATCAATGTTATCTACTTGGTAATAAATCCAGATCAATGTTATCTACTTATAATAAATACAGATCAATGTTATCTACTTATAATAAATACAGATCAATGTTATCTACTTATAATAAATCCAGATCAATGTTATCTACTTGGTAATAAATCCAGATCAATGTTATCTACTTGGTAATAAATCCAAATCAATGTTATCCATTTGTTATAAATACAGATCAATGTTATCTACTTATAATAAATACAGATCAATGTTATCTACTTATAATAAATACAGATCAATGTTATCCATTTGTTATAAATACAGATCAATGTTATCTACTTATAATAAATACAGATCAATGTTATCTACTTGGTAATAAATCCAGATCAATGTTATCTACTTATAATAAATCCAGATCAATGTTATCTACTTATAATAAATACAGATCAATGTTATCTACTTATAATAAATACAGATCAATGTTATCTACTTATAATAAATACAGATCAATGTTATCTACTTATAATAAATACAGATCAATGTTATCTACTTATAATAAATACAGATCAATGTTATCTACTTATAATAAATACAGATCAATGTTATCTACTTATAATAAATCCAGATCAATGTTATCTACTTATAATAAATCCAGATCAATGTTATCTACTTATAATAAATACAGATCAATGTTATCTACTTATAATAAATACAGATCAATGTTATCTACTTATAATAAATCCAGATCAATGTTATCTACTTATAATAAATACAGATCAATGTTATCTACTTATAATAAATACAGATCAATGTTATCTACTTATAATAAATACAGATCAATGTTATCTACTTATAATAAATACAGATCAATGTTATCTACTTGGTAATAAATCCAGATCAATGTTATCTACTTATAATAAATACAGATCAATGTTATCTACTTATAATAAATAAAGATCAATGTTATCTACTTATAATAAATCCAGATCAATGTTATCCATTTGTTATAAATACAGATCAATGTTATCTACTTATAATAAATCCAGATCAATGTTATCTACTTGGTAATAAATCCAGATCAATGTTATCTACTTATAATAAATACAGATCAATGTTATCTACTTATAATAAATACAGATCAATGTTATCTACTTATAATAAATACAGATCAATGTTATCTACTTATAATAAATACAGATCAATGTTATCTACTTGGTAATAAATCCAGATCAATGTTATCTACTTATAATAAATACAGATCAATGTTATCTACTTATAATAAATCCAGATCAATGTTATCTACTTATAATAAATCCAGATCAATGTTATCTACTTATAATAAATCCAGATCAATGTTATCTACTTGGTAATAAATCCAAATCAATGTTATCTACTTATAATAAATACGGATCATAGTGTTTCCCCCAGATTGAAAAAGGGGCAGGGCGCAGGTAGAAAGGGGCATTTTTTCATGTTCTCAATAAGTTCTCATTCATGTTATTACGAGTACGAAACATTTTGAGGACGAATCAATTTTGCAACCTGTTGCATATTACAATTCAAAATATATTATAGTTCATGACAATTGTGTTGTTTCCGAGATAATTATTTCTGACCAGTGCAATGGGAAATCCACATGCTGTGATATGCACATTGCATAGTACCCTAAAAACATGCGAGAATGTTTATATATTTAAGTCTGCGCGCCAATAATCTCGTACATTTGTTTTTATAACACTGGCTCAAAACAGAAATTGGGGCATAAATGTGCGAAAATTGACTGATTGGCACGTATCATGATTACCTGTCAAATTGGTTGAAACATATTTTATTGTCTCTTAAATATACAAAACACAAATTGATGACAGCCGACAAAAATTGGTTGCCTGATCATGACCTGTGCTAATATCATGTACGTTGCCCTAGGCTACACAGTATATAGGTGGACATTTCACAGCATATTGATTGTAAACCTGTGTATTCCAGATTATAGCAACAGTCTAACACTGTAGTAGATATTCCAGGCAATATTGCAATAATTATTATGAACATTTATTGACAATTTAGGCACACAAGGACGGGCATTTTCGGAATTTAGGGCACACAGGCTTACCAAAAAGGGACAGGGTGGGCCGCCCTTCTATTCCTGCTTAGGGGAAACACTAACTGTAACAGATCAATGTTATCCACTTGAAATAAATACAGATCAATGTTATCAATTGCTAGATTGTCACATTAGTTAACTGCAACATTGTCCAGTTTTACAATGCATTGATACCGAGCAAATGTGAAACAAGAATTGAAATTTAATTGTGAATGTTATAGATCCAGCAGCTGGTTCCCGCGGGAAATGTGCAGATTCAGCAGCCGAGCCCCCTGATTCAACAACCTGGAGCAGTTATACAGCAGACCGGGATCCAGTCTCAACAACAGCAGACCGGGATCCAGATGGGCATCCAACAACAGTTAGCTGTTCATCAACAACAGCAGTTACTTGTAATTGTCTGCTAACAGTTTAATTTTATTCTTAGATTAGTGCTCTAAGTGCTTTAAGAATATTTTTGAAATGTAATTCAAATGACCAAATAGTTAATATATAATTCTTGATGAGACGATTAAAGTATTGCTTGATGGTGAATTGTAATGTAAGCGTTCTTACTGAATCTGTCCTGAGACGATTAAAGTATTGCTTGATGGTGAATTGTAATGTAAGCGTTCTTACTGAATCTGTCCTGAGAGGATTAAAGTATTGCTTGATGGTGAATTGTAATGTAAGCGTTCTTACTGAATCTGTCCTGAGACGATTAAAGTATTGCTTGATGGTGAATTGTAATGTAAGCGTTCTTACTGAATCTGTCCTGAGACGATTAAAGTATTGCTTGATGGTGAATTGTAATGTAAGCGTTCTTACTGAATCTGTCCTGAGACGATTAAAGTATTGCTTGATGGTGAATTGTAATGTAAGCGTTCTTACTGAATCTGTCCTGAGACGATTAAAGTATTGCTTGATGGTGAATTGTAATGTAAGCGTTCTTACTGAATCTGTCCTGAGACGATTAAAGTATTGCTTGATGGTGAATTGTAATGTAAGCGTTCTTACTGAATCTGTCCTGAGACGATTAAAGTATTGCTTGATGGTGAATTGTAATGTAAGCGTTCTTACTGAATCTGTCCTGAGACGATTAAAGTATTGCTTGATGGTGAATTGTAATGTAAGCGTTCTTACTGAATCTGTCCTGAGACGATTAAAGTATTGCTTGATGGTGAATTGTAATGTAAGCGTTCTTACTGAATCTGTCCTGAGACGATTAAAGTATTGCTTGATGGTGAATTGTAATGTAAGCGTTCTTACTGAATCTGTCCTGAGACGATTAAAGTATTGCTTGATGGTGAATTGTAATGTAAGCGTTCTTACTGAATCTGTCCTGAGACGATTAAAGTATTGCTTGATGGTGAATTGTAATGTAAGCGTTCTTACTGAATCTGTCCTGAGACGATTAAAGTATTGCTTGATGGTGAATTGTAATGTAAGCGTTCTTACTGAATCTGTCCTGAGACGATTAAAGTATTGCTTGATGGTGAATTGTAACGTAAGCGTTCTTACTGAATCTGTCCTGAGACGATTAAAGTATTGCTTGATGGTGAATTGTAATGTAAGCGTTCTTACTGAATCTGTCCTGAGACGATTAAAGTATTGCTTGATGGTGAATTGTAATGTAAGCGTTCTTACTGAATCTGTCCTGAGACGATTAAAGTATTGCTTAAACATTTTAAATCTCTAAAGATAGCCGCCACAACTTCTAACTACGATATCTCGGTACAGCGGTTTCTAGAAATATCTCGGTACAGCGTTCCCCGAAATAACTTGTACAGCAGTTTCCTGAAATATCTCGGTACAGCAGTTTCCCGAAATATCTCGGTACAGCGGTTTCCCGAAATATCTTGGTACAGCGGTTTCCCGAAATATTTCTCTACACCGGTTTCCATAGACTAGCCAATGAAATGTATGTCAGCGGCACGTTTATACAAATCCACCTATTTTGTTTAAGACTCGTTACTGAATATGATATAAATATTTACTCGCGCACACACAACACACCACAACACCAACCACAACACAACACCAACCACACAACACAACACCAACCACACACCACAACACAACACCAACCACACACCACAACACCAACCACACACCACAACACCAACCACACCACAACACCAACCACACACCACAACACAACACCAACCACACACCACAACACAACACCAACCACACACCACAACACAACACCAACCACAACTCCAACCACACCACACCACAACACCAACCACACCACAACACCAACCACACCACACACCACAACACCAACCACACCACAACACCAACCACACCACACACCACAACACCAACCACACCACACCGCACACCACACCACACACACACTTGCTCACCAGGTGACAGTGTTTACATAGCCTATCATAAAGTTGGTCACCAGATTTGTAAAAGCCGTTTTTTTGCATATAGTTTCCATGTGATATTATTGTGCAGCACATTACCATCTTTAGTGATACTTGACATGCATGATATTGAGTATGTTCTTAATTGCAGCAACAACCGACAGTGATTTCAACATCCCAACCGTACCTGCAGCAGCCCATCATACAGACTCAGGTACCCAGCAACAATCTGCAGCCAGCACCCAATCCGCAGCCAGCCGCTCAGCCAGCAGTGGCACAACATGTATCATGGAGCAGTCCGGCTGGCCCCTTCTCTTCCGTGCCTGCTGGATCTGCCCCAACCAGTCTATATTCAGTTGTACAACAGCATAGTCAGGTCAGTTACTTATTGACTAATCAGATATTGTGCTGACCCGGCATCCATGTGTGTGTGTGTCTTCCAGCAATAATGGCCTTGATAATGATGGGTGTAGGCAGTTTGTACCAAACATGTGCATATTTTGTGCAGAGAGTGAGTAGAGACAGCAGATAGTGAGTAGATACAGCAGCTAGTGAATAGAGACAGCAGAGAGTGAATAGAGACAGCAGAGAGTGAGTAGATACAGCAGATAGTGAGTAGAGACAGCAGATAGTGAGTAGATACAGCAGCTAGTGAATAGAGACAGCAGAGAGTGATTAGAGACAGCAGAGAGTGAGTAGAGACAGCAGAGAGTGAGTAGAGACAGCAGATAGTGAGTAGAGACAGCAGATAGTGAGTAGATACAGCAGCTAGTGAATAGAGACAGCAGAGAGTGAATAGAGACAGCAGAGAGTGAGTAGATACAGCAGATAGTGAGTAGAGACAGCAGATAGTGAGTAGATACAGCAGCTAGTGAATAGAGACAGCAGAGAGTGATTAGAGACAGCAGAGAGTGAGTAGAGACAGCAGAGAGTGAGTAGAGACAGCAGATAGTGAGTAGAGACAGCAGATAGTGAGTAGATACAGCAGCTAGTGAATAGAGACAGCAGAGAGTGAATAGAGACAGCAGAGAGTGAGTAGATACAGCAGATAGTGAGTAGAGACAGCAGATAGTGAGTAGAGACAGCCAATAGTGAGTAGAGACTGCATATAGTGAATAGAGACAGCAGAGAGTGAGTAGAGACAGCAGATAGTGAGTAGAGACAGCAGAGAGTGAGTAGAGACAGCAGAGAGTGAATAGAGACAGCAGAGAGTGAGTAGAGACAGCAGATAGTGAGTAGAGACAGCAGATAGTGAGTAGAGACAGCAGAGTGTGAGTGGAGACAGCAGATAGTGAGTAGAGACAGCAGATAGTGAGTAGAGACAGCAGATAGTGAGTAGAGACAGCGGAGTGTGAGTGGAGACAGCAGATAGTGAATAGAGACAGCAGATAGTGAGTAGAGACAGCCAATAGTGAATAGAGACAGCAAAGAGTGAGTAGACAGCAGATAGTGAGTAGAGACAGCAGCTAGTGAATAGAGACAGCAGAGAGTGAGTAGAGACAGCAGATAGTGAGTAGAGACAGCCAATAGTGAATAGAGACAGCCGATAGTGAGTAGAGACAGCAGATAGTGAATAGAGACAGCAGAGAGTGAGTAGAGACAGCAGATAGTGAGTAGAGACAGCCAATAGTGAATAGAGACAGCAGAGAGTGAGTAGAGACAGCGGAGTGTGAGTGGAGACAGCAGATAGTGAGTAGAGACAGCCAATAGTGAATAGAGACAGCAGAGAGTGAGTATAGACAGCCGATAGTGAGTAGAGACCGCAGATAGTGAATAGAGACAGCAGAGAGTGAGTAGACAGCAGATAGTGAGTAGAGACAGCAGCTAGTGAATAGAGACAGCAGAGAGTGAGTAGAGACAGCAGATAGTGAGTAGAGACAGCCAATAGTGAATAGAGACAGCCGATAGTGAGTAGAGACAGCAGATAGTGAATAGAGACAGCAGAGAGTGAGTAGAGACAGCAGATAGCGAGTAGAGACAGCCAATAGTGAATAGAGACAGCAGAGAGTGAGTATAGACAGCCGATAGTGAGTAGAGAAAGCAGATAGTGAATAGAGACAGCAGAGTGAGTAGAGACAGCAGCTAGTGAGTAGAGACAGCAGCTAGTGAATAGAGACAGCAGACAGTGAGTAGAGACAGCAGATAGTGAGTATAGACAGCAGAGAGTGAGTATAGACAGCCGATAGTGAATAGAGACAGCAGAGAGTGAGTAGAGACAGCAGATAGTGAGTAGAGACAGCAGAGAGTGAGTAGAGACAGCAGATAGTGTGTAGAGACAGCAGAGAGTGAGTAGAGACAGCAGATAGTGAATAGAGACAGCATATAGTGAATAGAGACAGCATATAGTGAGTAGAGACAGCAGAGAGTGAGTAGACAGCAGAGTGTGAGTAGAGACAGCATAAAGTGATTAGAGACAGCAGAGAGTGAATAGAGACAGCATATAGTGAGTAGAGACAGCAGATAGTGAATATAGACAGCAGATAGTGAATAGAGACAGCAGAGAGTGAGTATAGACAGCCGATAGTGAGTAGAGAAAGCAGATAGTGAATAGAGACAGCAGAGTGAGTAGAGACAGCAGCTAGTGAGTAGAGACAGCAGCTAGTGAATAGAGACAGCAGACAGTGAGTAGAGACAGCAGATAGTGAGTATAGACAGCAGAGAGTGAGTATAGACAGCCGATAGTGAATAGAGACAGCAGAGAGTGAGTAGAGACAGCAGATAGTGAGTAGAGACAGCAGAGTGTGAGTGGAGACAGCAGATAGTGAGTATAGACAGCAGAGAGTGAGTATAGACAGCCGGTAGTGAATAGAGACAGCAGAGAGTGAGTAGAGACAGCAGATAGTGAGTAGAGACAGTAGATATTGAGTAGATACAGCAGCTAGTGAGTAGAGACAGCAGATAGTGAGTAGAGACAGCAGAGTGTGTGTGGAGACAGCAGATAGTGAGTAGAGACAGCAGATAGTGAGTAGAGACAGCAGATAGTGAGTAGAGACAGCGGAGTGTGAGTGGAGACAGCAGATAGTGAATAGAGACAGCAGATAGTGAATAGAGACAGCAGATAGTGAATAGAGACAGCAGAGAGTGAGTAGAGACAGCAGAGAGTGAATAGAGACAGCAGATAGTGAGTAGAGACAGCAGATAGTTAGTAGAGACAGCAGAGAGTGGGTAGAGATAGCGGAGTGTGAGTGGAGACAGCAGAGTGTGAGTAGAGACAGCAGATAGTGAGTAGAGATAGCAGATAGTGAGTAGATACAGCAGAGAGTGAGTAGAGACAGCAGATAGTGAGTAGAGACAGCAAAGAGTGAGTAGAGACAGCAGAGAGTGAGTAGAGACAGCAGAGAGTGAATAGAGACAGCAGAGAGTGAGTAGAGACAGCAGATAGTGAGTAGAGACAGCCAATAGTGAATAGAGACAGCAGACAGTGAGTAGAGACAGCAGATAGTGAGTAGAGACAGCCAATAGTGAATAGAGACAGCAGAGAGTGAGTATAGACAGCCGATAGTGAGTAGAGACAGCAGATAGTGAATAGAGACAGCAGATAGTGAGTAGAGACAGCAGCTAGTGAATAGAGACAGCAGAGAGTGAATAGAGACAGCAGAGAGTGAGTAGAGACAGCAGATAGTGAGTAGAGACAGCAGATAGTGAGTAGAGACAGCAGATAGTGAATAGAGACAGCAGAGTGTGAGTGGAGACAGCAGATAGTGAGTAGAGACAGCAGATAGTGAGTAGAGACAGTGGAGTGTGAGTGGAGACAGCAGATAGTGAATAGAGACAGCATATTGTGAGTAGAGACAGCAGATAGTGAGTAGAGACAGCATATAGTGAATAGAGACAGCATATAGTCAGTAGAGACAGCAGAGAGTGAGTAGAGACAGCAGAGAGTGAATAGAGATAGCAGAGAGTAAATAGAGACAGCAGATAGTGTGTAGAGACAGCATATAGTGAATATAGACAGCAGAGAGTGAATAGAGGCAGCAGAGAGTGAGTAGAGGCAGCAGCTAGTGAATATAGACAGCAGAGAGTGAATAGAGGCAGCAGAGAGTGAGTAGAGACAGCAGATAGTGAGTAGAGACAGCAGAGAGTGATTAGAGACAGCAGATAGTGAATAGAGACAGCAGAGAGTGAGTAGAGACAGCAGATAGTGAGTAGAGACAGCAGATAATGAGTAGAGACAGCAGATAGTGAATAGAGACAGCAGATTGTGAGTAGAGACAGCAGATAATGAGTAGAGACAGCATATAGTGAATAGAGACAGCATATAGTGAGTAGAGACAGCAGAGAGTGAGTAGAGACAGCATATAGTGAATAGAGACAGCATATAGTGAGTAGAGACAGCAGAGAGTGAGTAGAGACAGCAGAGTGTGAGTAGAGACAGCAGAGAGTGAGTAGAGACAGCAGAGAGTGAGTAGAGACAGCAGAGTGTGAGTAGAGACAGCAGAGAGTGATTAGAGACAGCAGATTGTGTGTAGAGACAGCAGAGAGTGAGTAGAGATAGCAGATAGTGAGTAGAGACAGCAGCGAATGAGTAGAGACAGCAGATAGTGAGTAGAGACAGCAGAGAGTGAGTAGAGACAGCAGAGAGTGAGTAGAGACAGCAGAGAGTGAATAGAGACAGCAGAGAGTGAGTAGAGACAGCAGATAGTGAGTAGAGACAGCCAATAGTGAATAGAGACAGCAGACAGTGAGTAGAGACAGCAGATAGTGAGTAGAGACAGCCAATAGTGAATAGAGACAGCAGAGAGTGAGTATAGACAGCCGATAGTGAGTAGAGACAGCAGATAGTGAATAGAGACAGCAGAGAGTGAGTAGAGACAGCAGATAGTGAGTAGAGACAGCAGCTAGTGAATAGAGACAGCAGAGAGTGAATAGAGACAGCAGAGAGTGAGTAGAGACAGCAGATAGTGAGTAGAGACAGCAGATAGTGAGTAGAGACAGCAGATAGTGAATAGAGACAGCAGAGTGTGAGTGGAGACAGCAGATAGTGAGTAGAGACAGCAGATAGTGAGTAGAGACAGTGGAGTGTGAGTGGAGACAGCAGATAGTGAATAGAGACAGCAGATAGTGAGTAGAGACAGCATATAGTGAGTAGAGACAGCATATAGTGAATAGAGACAGCATATAGTGAGTAGAGACAGCAGAGAGTGATTAGAGATAGCAGAGAGTGAATAGAGACAGCATATAGTGAATAGAGACAGCAGATTGTGTGTAGAGACAGCAGAGAGTGAGTAGAGACAGCAGATAGTGAGTAGACAGCAGATTGTGTGTAGAGACAGCAGAGAGTGAGTAGAGACAGCAGATAGTGAGTAGAGACAGCATATAGTGAATAGAGACAGCAGATAGTGAGTAGAGACATCATATAGTGAGTAGAGACAGCAGATAGTGAGTAGAGACAGCAGATAGTGAATATAGACAGCAGATAGTGAATAGAGACAGCAGATAGTGAGTAGAGACAGCAGAGAGTGAGTAGAGACAGCAGATAGTGAGTAGAGACAGCAGAGAGTGAGTAGAGACAGCAGATAGTGAGTAGAGACAGCAGCTAGTGAATAGAGACAGCAGAGAGTGAATAGAGGCAGCAGAGAGTGAGTAGAGACAGCAGAGAGTGAGTAGAGACAGCAGAGAGTGATTAGAGACAGCAGATAGTGAATAGAGACAGCAGATAGTGAGTAGAGATAGCATATAGTGAATAGAGACAGCATATAGTGAGTAGAGACAGCAGAGAGTGAGATGAGACAGCATAGTGTGAGTAGAGACAGCAGAGAGTGATTAGAGACAGCAGAGAGTGAATAGAGACAGCATATAGTGAATAGAGACAGCAGATTGTGTGTAGAGACAGCAGAGAGTGAGTAGAGACAGCAGATAGTGAGTAGAGACAGCAGATTGTGTGTAGAGACAGCAGAGAGTGAGTAGAGACAGCAGATAGTGAGTAGAGACAGCATATAGTGAATAGAGACAGCAGATAGTGAGTAGAGAAAACATACAGTGAGTAGAGACAGCAGCGTGTGAGTAGAGACAGCAGATAGTGAGTAGAGACAGCAGATAGTGAATATAGACAGCAGATAGTGAATAGAGACAGCAGATAGTGAGTAGAGACAGCAGATAGTGAGTAGAGACAGCAGAGAGTGAGTAGAGACAGCAGAGAGTGAGTAGAGACAGCAGATAGTGAGTAGAGACAGCAGATAGTGAGTAGAGACAGCAGAGAGTGAGTAGAGACAGCAGAGAGTGAGTAGAGACAGCAGATAGTGAGTAGAGACAGCAGATAGTGAATAGAGACAGCAGATAGTGAATAGAGACAGCGGAGTGTGAGTGATTTATTACTTTAATTGACCTTGCAGAATTCAGATATGATCATGAGCTCCACACAGTCTCAGCCGTCGGTTGTGATGACTTCTTCAAGTGCGAGCCCAGCCACCTCTGCACCCTCTGGGTATGTTTATAAAACGGGCCCAATAGAGGAACCAAAACGACGCTTCACCGAAGAGAAACAAGAGGACAAACTGCCGGAAGGACTTCTGGGATATGAGGTAAGTGTGTACCATGCCCAGTTGGGCAGGACTGCTTACTGTGTACCCCACCCCCGGTCAGGCAGGACTGTAAATGTGTATCACATCCTTTTGGGCAGGACTGTATGTGTGTACCCCATCCCACGGTCAAGCAGGACTGCTTACTGTGTACCCCACCCCCCAGTCAGGCAGGACTGCTTACTGTGTACCCCACCCCCGGTCAAGCAGGACTGTAAGTGTGTACCCCACTCCCGGTCAGGCAGGACTGTAAATGTGTACCCCACCCCTGGTCAGGCAGGACTGCTTACTGTGTACCTCACCCCCGGTCAAGCAGGACTGTAAGTGTGTACCCCACGCCCGGTCAGGCAGGACTGTAAATGTGTACCCCACCCCCGGTCAGGCAGGACTGTAAATGTGTACCCCACCCCCGGTCAGGCAGGACTGTAAATGATTACCCAACTCCCTGGTCAGGTAGGACTGTAAGTGGGTACTACATTCATCATGCAGGACTGCTTACTGTAAGTGTGTACCACATTCATCATGCAGGACTGCTTACTGTAAGTGTGTACCACATTCATCATGCAGGACTGTAAGTGTGTACCACATTCATCATGCAGGACTGTAAGTGTGTACCACATTCATCATGCAGGACTGCTTACTGTAAGTGTGTACCACATTCATCATGCAGGACTGTAAGTGTGTACCACATTCATCATGCAGGACTGTAAGTGTGTACCACATTCATCATGCAGGACTGCTTACTGTAAGTGTGTACCACATTCATCATGCAGGACTGTAAGTGTGTACCACATTCATCATGCAGGACTGTAAGTGTGTACCACATTCATCATGCAGGACTGCTTACTGTAAGTGTGTACCACATTCATCATGCAGGACTGTAAGTGTGTACCACATTCATCATGCAGGACTGTAAGTGTGTACCACATTCATCATGCAGGACTGCTTACTGTAAGTGTGTACCACATTCATCATGCAGGACTGCTTACTTTAAGTGTGTACCACATTCATCATGCAGGACTGCTTACTGTAAGTGTGTACCACATTCATCATGCAGGACTGCTTACTGTAAGTGGGTACCACATTTATCATGCAGGACTGCTTACTGTAAGTGTGTACCACATTCATCATGCAGGACTGCTTACTGTAAGTGGGTACCACATTCATCATGCAGGACTGCTTACTGTAAGTGTGTACCACATTCATCGTGCAGGACTGCTTACTGTAAGTGGGTACCACATTCATCATGCAGGACTGCTTACTGTAAGTGTGTACCACATTCATCGTGCAGGACTGCTTACTGTAAGTGGATACCACATTCATCATGCAGGACTGCTTACTGTATGTGTGTACCACATTCATCGTGCAGGACTGCTTACTGTATACCGATACATAGTTTGACTAGACATATACCGATACATAGTTTGACTAGACATAGACCGATACATAGTTTGACTAGACATAGACATACACCGATACATAGTTTGACTAGACATATACCGATACATAGTTTGACTAGACATATACCGATACATAGTTTGACTAGACATATACCGATACATAGTTTGGCTAGACATATACAGATACATAGTTTGACTAGACATATACAGACACATAGTTTGACTAGACATATACAGATACATAGTGTGACTAGACATATACCGATACATAGTTTGACTAGACATATACAGATACATAGTTTGACTAGACATATACCGATACATAGTTTGACTAGACATATACCGATACATAGTTTGACTAGACATATACAGATACATAGTTTGACTAGACATAGACAGATACATAGTTTGACTAGACATATACCGATACATAGTTTGACTAGACATATACCGATACATAGTTTGACTAGACATAGACATAGACAGATACATAGTTTGACTAGACATATACCGATACATAGTTTGACTAGACATATACATAGTTTGACTAGACATATACAGATACATAGTTTGACTAGACATATACAGATACATAGTTTGACTAGACATATACATATACCGATACATAGTTTGACTAGACATAGACATATACAGATACATAGTTTGACTAGACATAGACATAGACAGATACATAGTTTGACTAGACATATACAGATACATAGTTTGACTAGACATATACCGATACATAGTTTGACTAGACATAGACATACACCGATTCATAGTTTGACTAGACATAGACATATACAGATACATAGTTTGACTAGACATATACTGATACATAGTTTGGCTAGACATAGACAGATACATAGTTTGACTAGACATATACAGATACATAGTTTGACTAGACATATACCGATACATAGTTTGACTAGACATATACCGATACATAGTTTGACTAGACATATACGATACATAGTTTGACTAGACATAGACATATACCGATACATAGTTTGACTAGATATAGACATATACCGATACATAGTTTGACTAGACATATACTGATACATAGTTTGACTAGACATAGACATACACCGATACATAGTTTGACTAGACATATACCGATACATAGTTTGACTAGACATATACCGATACATAGTTTGACTAGACATAGACATATACCGATACATAGTTTGACTAGACATATACAGATACATAGTTTGACTAGACATATACCGATACATAGTTTGACTAGACATAGACATACACCGATACATAGTTTGACTAGACATATACCGATACATAGTTTGACTAGACATATACCGATACATAGTTTGACTAGACATATATCGATACATAGTTTGACTAGACATATACCGATACATAGTTTGACTAGACATATACTGATACATAGTTTGACTAGACATATACAGATACATAGTTTGACTAGACATATACCGATACATAGTTTGACTAGACATATACCGATACATAGTTTGACTAGACATACACCGATACATAGTTTGGCTAGACATATACCGATACATAGTTTGACTAGACATATACTGATACATAGTTTGACTAGACATATACCGATACATAGTTTGACTAGACATAGACATACACCGATACATAGTTTGACTAGACATATATCGATACATAGTTTGACTAGACATATACCGATACATAGTTTGACTAGACATAGACATACACCGATACATAGTTTGACTAGACATATACCGATACATAGTTTGACTAGACATATACCGATACATAGTTTGACTAGACATATACCGATACATAGTTTGACTAGACATATACCGATACATAGTTTGACTAGACATACACCGATACATAGTTTGACTAGACATATACTGATACATAGTTTGACTAGACATATACCGATACATAGTTTGACTAGACATATACCGATACATAGTTTGACTAGACATAGACATACACCGATACATAGTTTGACTAGACATATACCGATACATAGTTTGACTAGTCAAGCTATGTATCGGTATATATCTAGTCAAACTAAAATATGAGCCATGTGAGTGATACAGGTCCATCATGGCCCTTTTGTTTGGGGGGAGTGTTGGTGTGATTTTAGACCAAATGGCAAGGTTGATTTGGATTTTGTGTGACATGTATTTCAAAATTGTACCATTACCTGTCTCTAGGTAAAACACCATGTTTGTAAAAAGTCAGAAATTTATGGAAATTGTTGAGAGATCACCGGTCAGGATTGGAAATCCGCTTCCACCCATGAAATCAGAAGCTGTCTTTGAATTTCTATGATTAAATCATAACTGTGCATTGTTATGTTTCTAGCATGGTCCGCCACATTTGACCAATCTGATGGTACAACCTAGTCAGGCAACGCAGCAGCTACCCCACCAACAGCAGCCACTGCCGCAACAGATCACACCAGCTACAAACACAGATCTAACTCAGCCACAACAACAGCCACAACAACCACACATTGTTTATGGACAACAGGTGCATGTTTATTTGAGCCAATGTTAGAAAGCACATTCCAAAGCGTAGGGGGGGTCTCTTATTTTGTATTTAGGGGGAAACTTAGCTCATGTTACGTAAATTTATTGGAGCCTCTCGAGATGGATAGTCCACCTCCTGGAGAGCATCGAGGATAGTCCATCTCCTGCAGAGCATCGGGGATAGCACCTCCTGCAGAGCATCAGGGATAGCACCTCCTGCAGAGCATCGGGGATAGTCCACCTCCTGCAGAGCATCGGGGATAGTCCACCTCCTGCAGAGCATCGGGGGATAGCACCTGCTGGAGAGCATCGGTGATAGTCCACCTCCTGCAGAGCATCGGGGATAGTCCACCTCCTGCAGAGCATCGGGGATAGTCCACCTCCTGCAGAGCATCGGGGATAGTCCACATCCTGGAGAGCATCGGGGATAGTCCACCTCCTGCAGAGCATCGGGGATAGTCCACCTCCTGCAGAGCATCGGGGATAGTCCACCTCCTGCAGAGCATTGGGGATAGTCCACCTCCTGCAGAGCATCGGTGATAGTCCACATCCTGGAGAGCATCGGGGATAGTCCACCTCCTGCAGAGCATTGGGGATAGTCCACCTCCTGCAGAGCATCGGGGATAGTCCACATCCTGGAGAGCATCGGGGATAGTCCACCTCCTGCAGAGCATCGTGGATAGTCCACCTCCTGCAGAGCATCGGGGATAGTCCACCTCCTGCAGAGCATCGGGGATAGTCCACATCCTGGAGAGCATCGGGGATAGTCCACCTCCTGCAGAGCATCGGGGATAGTCCACCTCCTGCAGAGCATCGAGGATAGTCCACCTCCTGCAGAGCATCGGGGATAGTCCACCTCCTGCAGAGCATCGGGGATAGTCCACCTCCTGCAGAGCATCGGGGATAGTCCACCTCCTGCAGAGCATCGGGGATAGTCCACCTCCTGCAGAGCATCGGGGATAGTCCACCTCCTGCAGAGCATCGGGGATAGTCCGCCTCCTGCAGAGCATCGGGGATAGCACCTCCTGCAGAGCATCGGGGATAGTCCACCTCCTGCAGAGCATCGGGGATAGCACCTCCTGGAGAGCATCGGGGATAGTCCACCTCCTGGAGAGCATCGGGGATAGTCCACCTCCTGCAGAGCATTGGGGATAGTCCACCTCCTGCAGAGCATCGGGGATAGTCCACCTCCCGCAGAGCATCGGGGATAGCACCTCCCGCAGAGCATCGGGGATAGCACCTCCTGCAGAGCATCGGGGATAGTCCACCTCCTGCAGAGCATCGGGGATAGTCCACCTCCTGCAGAGCATCGGGGATAGCACCTCCTGCAGAGCATCGGGGATAGCACCTCCTGCAGAGCATTGAACCACCCCCAACACGATAGCACATCCTGGAGAGCATCGGGGATAGTCCACCTCCTGCAGAGCATTGGGGATAGTCCACCTCCTGCAGAGCATCGGGGATAGTCCACATCCTGGAGAGCATCGGGGATAGTCCACCTCCTGCAGAGCATCGTGGATAGTCCACCTCCTGCAGAGCATCGGGGATAGTCCACCTCCTGCAGAGCATCGGGGATAGTCCACATCCTGGAGAGCATCGGGGATAGTCCACCTCCTGCAGAGCATCGGGGATAGTCCACCTCCTGCAGAGCATCGAGGATAGTCCACCTCCTGCAGAGCATCGGGGATAGTCCACCTCCTGCAGAGCATCGGGGATAGTCCACCTCCTGCAGAGCATCGGGGATAGTCCACCTCCTGCAGAGCATCGGGGATAGTCCACCTCCTGCAGAGCATCGGGATAGTCCACCTCCTGCAGAGCATCGGGGATAGTCCGCCTCCTGCAGAGCATCGGGGATAGCACCTCCTGCAGAGCATCGGGGATAGTCCACCTCCTGCAGAGCATCGGGGATAGCACCTCCGCATCGGGGATAGTCCACCTCCTGCATCGGGGATAGTCCATCGGGGATAGTGCAGAGCATCTCCACCTGCAGAGCATCGGGGATAGTCCACCTCCTGCAGAGCATCGGGGATAGTCCACCTCCTGCAGAGCATCGGGGATAGACCTCCTGCAGAGCATCCACCTCCTGCCTCCTGCAGAGCATTGGGGATAGTCCACCTCCTGCAGAGCATCGGGATAGCACCTCCTCGGGGATAGTCCACCTCCTGCAGAGCATCGGGGATAGTCCACCTCCTGCAGAGCGGGGATAGTCCACCTCCTGCAGAGCATCGGGATAGTCCACCTCCTAGCAGATAGCACCTCATCGGGGATAGCAGAGCATCGGGGATAGTCCACCTCCTGCAGAGCATGGGGATAGTCCACCTCCTGAGCAGAGCATCGGGGATAGCACCTCCTGCAGAGCCATAGTCCACCTCCTGCAGAGCATCGGGGATAGTCCATGGGGATAGCACCTCCTGCAGAGCATCGGGGATAGTCCACCTCCTGCAGAGCATCGGGGATAGTCCACCTCCTGCAGAGCATCGGGGATAGTCCACCTCCTGCAGAGCATCGGGGATAGTCCACCTCCTGCAGAGCATCGGGGATAGTCCACCTCCTGCAGAGCATCGGGGATAGTCCACCTCCTGCAGAGCATCGGGGATAGTCCACCTCCTGCAGAGCATCGGGGATAGTCCACCTCCTCCACCTCCTGCAGAGCATCGGGGATAGCACCTCCTGCAGAGCATCGGGGATAGTCCACCTCCTGCAGCATCGGCGATAGCACCTCCTGCAGAGCATCGGGGATAGTCCACCTCCTGGAGAGCATCGGGGATAGTCCACCTCCTCGGGGATAGTCCACCTCCTGCAGAGCATCGGGGATAGTCCACCTAGCATCGGGGATAGCACCTCCTGAGCATCGGGGATAGCATCGGGGATAGTCCACCTCCTGCAGAGCATCGGGGATAGTCCACCTCCTGCAGAGCATCGGGGATAGTCCACCTCCTGCACCTCCTGCAGAGCATCGGGGATAGTCCACCTCCTGCAGAGCATCGGGGATAGTCCACCTCCTGCAGAGCATCGGGGATAGTCCACCTCCTGCAGAGCATCGGGGATAGTCCACCTCCTGCAGAGCATCGGGGATAGTCCACCTCCTGCAGAGCATCGGGGATAGTCCACCTCCTGCAGAGCATCGGGGATAGTCCACCTCCTGCAGAGCATCGGGGATAGTCCACCTCCAGAGCATCGGGGATAGTCCACCTCCTGCAGAGCATCGGGGATAGTCCACCTCCTCATCGGGGATAGTCCACCTCCTGCAGAGCATCGGGGATAGTCCACCTCCTCCACCTCCTGCAGAGCATCGGGGATAGTCCACCTCCTGCAGAGCATCGGGGATAGTCCACCTCCGCAGAGCATCGGGATAGATAGCAGATAGTCCACCTCCTGCAGAGCATCGGGGATAGTCCACCTCCAGAGCATCGGGGATAGTCCACTGTAGAGCATCGGGGATAGTCCACCTCCTGTAGAGCATCGGGGATAGTCCACCTCCTGTAGAGCATCGGGGATAGTCCACCTCCTGCAGAGCATCGGGGATAGTCCACCTCCTGTAGAGCATCGGGGATAGTCCACCTCCTGTAGAGCATCGGGGATAGTCCACCTCCTGTAGAGCATCGGGGATAGTCCACCTCCTGCAGAGCATCGGGGATAGTCCACCTCCTGCAGAGCATCGGGGATAGCTCCCTCTAAACCTCATACACAAGGAAACTTGTTACGGAGCATCGGGGATAGCTCCTCCTCCTCAAGGAAATGGGGCAACTGTTCCATACAAAGTAACTCGAATCTGATCCAAAATTTGTGACAATATATCTTCGATGCTCCTGAACAGCCTTGTCAAATTTCATGAAGCTAACATCAGAAATCAATAATGGTCGCCATTGTGACCATCTTGAAAATCTAATTTGAATTTCTCCTTCTGAACTGCATTGTCAGAAATGCTTACTTTGTCAAAGCTATTGTAGGGGGCATATACCACAACGCTATTGTAGGGGGCATATACCACAATGCTATTGTAGGCTATTATAGGGGGCATATACCACAATGCTATTGTAGGGAGCATATACCACAATGCTATTGTAGGGAGCATATACCACAATGCTATTGTAGGGGGCATATATCACATAGCTATTATAGGTGGAATATACCACAATGCTATTGTAGGGGGCATATATCACATAGCTATTGTAGGGGGCATATACCACAATGCTATTGTAGGGAGCATATACCACATAGCTATTGTAGGGGGCATATACCACAATGCTATTGTAGGGGCATATACCACAATGCTATTGTAGGGGGCATATACCACAATGCTATTGTAGGGGTAATATACCACAATGCTATTGTAGGGGCCATATACCACAATGCTATTGTAGGGGGCATATACCACAATGCTATTGTAGGGGGCATATACCACAATGCTATTGTAGGGGGCATATATCACATAGCTATTATAGGTGGAATATACCACAATGCTATTGTAGGGGGGCATAGCTATTGTAAGGGTAATATATCACATAGCTATTGCAGGGAGCATATACCACATAGCTATTGTAGGGAGCATATACCACATAGCTATTGTAGGGGGCATATACCACATAGCTATTGTAGGGGGCATATACCACATAGCTATTATAGGGGGCATATACCACAATGCTATTGTAGGGAGCATATACCACATAGCTATTATAGGGGGCATATACCACAATGCTATTGTAGGGGGCATATACCACAATGCTATTGTAGGGAGCATATACCTCATAGCTATTGTAGGGGGCATATACCACATAGCTATTGCAGGGAGCATATACCACATAGCTATTGCAGGGAGCATATACCACATAGCTATTGTAGGGGGCATATACCACAATGCTATTGTAGGGAGCATATACCTCATAGCTATTGCAGGGGGCATATATCACATAGCTATTATAGGGAGCATATACCACATAGCTATTGTAGGGGGCATATATCACATAGCTATTATAGGGAGCATATACCTCATAGCTATTGCAGGGGGCATATATCACATAGCTATTATAGGGAGCATATACCACATAGCTATTGTAGGGGGCATATATCACATAGCTATTATAGGGAGCATATACCACATAGCTATTGTAGGGGGCATATACCACAATGCTATTGTAGGGGGCATATACCACAATGCTATTGTAGGGGTAATATATCACATAGCTATTGCAGGGAGCATATACCACATAGCTATTGTAGGGGGCATATACCACAATGCTATTGTAGGGGGCATATACCACAATGCTATTGTAGGGGGCATATACCACAATGCTATTGTAGGGGGCATATACCACAATGCTATTGTAGGGGGCATATACCACAATGCTATTGTAGGGGGCATATACCACAATGCTATTGTAGGGGGCATATAACACATAGCTATTGTAGGGGGCATTTATCACATAGCTATTGTAGGGTGCATATACCATACAGCTATTGTAGGGGGCATATATCACATAGCTATTGAGCCTATTGTAGGGGGCATATACCACATAGCTATTGTAGGGAGCATATATCACATAGCTATTGTAGGGAGCATATATCACATAGCTATTGTAGGGGGCATATATCACATAGCTATTGTAGGGGGAAGATACCACATAGCTATTGTAGGGGGCATATATCACATAGCTATTGTAGGGGGCATATACCACATAGCTATTGTAGGGGGCATATATCACATAGCTATTGTAGGGGGCATATACCACATAGCTATTGTAGGGGTATATATCACATAGCTATTGTAATGTTGACATATGTCTTGCTTATAATCAAACTTATAAAAATGAATATTTATATCATAAAAGTAAAACACCTTTACTGGATAGGCTCCAGCGGTTAACCGGTACTTGATGCACCAACCTCCGTAAGAATCTGCCAACATTTTCATATAAAGAGATACGGTCCAATCGGACCTCGAACCCGTGACCATCAGTGATGATAGGTTAGAGTTGTATACAAGTCAGGGACCTAACCACTGAGGCGTGCATTCTTACCGTTACAACATGATCAGTGGGTAACCACAACCTTACAGTCACAACATTGTCTGTGGGTAACCACAACCTTACAGTTACAACATTGTCTGTGGGTAACTGCAACCTTACAGTTACAACATTGTCTGTGGGTAACCACAACCTTACAGGTACAACATTGTTAGTGGGTAACCACAACCTTACAGTTACAACATGATCAGTGGGTAACCACAACCTTACAGTTACAACATGATCAGTGGGTAACCACAACCTTACAGTTACAACATTGTTAGTGGTGAACCACAACCTTACAGTTACAACAGTGTTAGTGGGTGAACCACAACCTTACAGGTACAACATTGTCAGTGGTGAACCACAACTTTACAGTTACAACATTGTAAGTGGTGAACCACAACCTTACAGTTACAACATTGTCAGAGGGTGAACCACAACCTTACAGGTACAACATTGTCAGAGGGTGAACCACAACCTTACAGGTACAACATTGTCAGAGGGTGAACCACAACCTTACAGGTACAACATTGTCGGAGGGTGAACCACAACCTTACAGTTACAACATTGTTAGTAGTGAACCACAACCTTACAGTTACAACAGTGTTAGTGGTGAACCACAACCTTACAGTTACAACATTGTCAGAGGGTGAACCACAACCTTACAGGTACAACATTGTCAAACCACACCACAACAACACAAAACACAACCACAACAACACGAGGGTGAACCACAACCTTACAGTTACAACATTGTTAGTAGTGAACCACAACCTTACAGTTACAACAGTGTTAGTGGTGAACCACAACCTTACAGTTACAACATTGTCAGAGGGTGAACCACAACCTTACAGGTACAACATTGTCAGAGGGTGAACCACAACCTTACAGGTACAACATTGTCAGAGGGTGAACCACAATCTTACAGTTACAACAGTGTTAGTGGTGAACCACAATCTTACAGTTACAACATGATCAGTGGTGAACCACAACCTTACAGTTACAACATTGTCTGTGGGTAACCACAACCTTACAGTTACAACATTGTCAGAGGGTGAACCACAACCGTATAGTTACAACATTGTTAGTGGTGAGCCACAACCTTACAGTTACAACATTGTTAGTAGTGAACCACAACCTTATAGTTACAACATTGTTAGTGGTGAACCACAACCTTACAGTTACAATATTGTTAGTGGTGATGCACTTTTGTCGGCTCTTATACAACATTAAATTTAATGTAACAGGTTCTCCAGCCTGCTGAGCAACAACAACAACAGCAACCACAGATGCTGTATGGTGGACAAGTTGTTCAACAACAACAGCCAGTACCCGCTTTACAGCCACAACAAACGCAGCAGTTCACGGTAGTTAGTCAGCAGCCAGTGCAACAACAGCAGCAACAAATGTTTCAGCAGCCCCAACAGCAGCAGCTTCAACAGCAGCAGCAGCACCACCACCACCAGCTCACTCCACAGATTCAAGAACAAACTAGGTAGGAAATCTTCGAGGTATTATTCACACAGATGTGCAGAGAGAAATAAATAATGAACGATGAAGAATAAATAGCAAGAAGGAATTTGTTGAATTGTATTTCCCACTGAACGATTGAAGTCAATGCATACTAGCGGTGTGTGTGTGTGTGTGTTGTGTTGTGTTGTGTTGTGTTGTGTTGTGTTGTGTTGTGTTGTGTTTTATGTTTTATGTTTATTTATCATCGCTACCGGTTGCCCATGTTAGCGCCGCCTACTGAAGAATTTAAGTCATTTTAGAGTTTTGGAGGATAGTGCAATGATACAGACAGATAAAGTCCCATCTGAAAGACTGTTAATTGTATTAGGGTCGGACGGGGAATCGAACATGCGATCCCTGTATTGCCACTCCCAAAGTGTTGACCACTGGACTACAGATCCGTATGTTTGTTGAAATAAACTGGGCGCAATTTGAGAAATCTGGTTGATTTTATTCCATTACAAATCATAAAACATGCACTGATTTATGAAGTTTGTGTATCAGTTATTTCTATGGTATATGATGTAAATAAATGTCAAATAAATATTTTAATAAGCATAATGGTAGTAGACATGTATCATTTATCCAATAAATTATCTAATACATTTATTGAATTGTCCGCCTCCGTGGTCGAGTGGTTACGGTCGCTGACTTGTATACCACTACATCATCACTGATGGTCACGGGTTCGAGCCCCGCTCAGGCAGTGTCTCATTTATATGAAAAGTTGGCAGTTTCTTACGGAGGTTGGTATACCCAAGTACTGGTTAACCGCTGAAGTCTGCCCAGGAAAGGTGTTGTTAGGTAAACTGCCCGACAGCGATATAGCCCAAAATGGTGGTGATGCAGGCGTAAAACCGGAAAGATAAATATAACATAACATTTGTATGTATGTTCCTTTAATGTCAAACCCCTCGCGGGGACTTAGACATGTTTTCCTGGGCAGGCTTAGCCGACCTAAGCGATTAACCAGTACTAAGCAATGTGTGTGAGGTGCTTTGCTCAATGACACTACATTCGTGGCCTGACCGAGTATCGAACCCGGGACCGTTCGATTTCAAATCCGACGCTCTACCACTGGACCACGGACGCCACACTTACCACAATTTGTCTTTCCTTAACGCATGTTCACATTATTCTGCAAACCGTACTGTTCAAGTACAGATTTATACTAAGTTTCAGCCATACTTTAATCTCATTTCTGGAAGAGAAAAAGGTCGCTTTATGGCTGAGTATATACGGTACTGATTCATTCATATTTGGAGGCTAACCCTGCTTTTTGTACGAAATTTGATTAAATTTCATCGAGCAAAACATGATAAACACAAGTGATTCCCAATAGTA
>CM026399.1:51557350-51645787 GCA_014843695.1 Archivesica marissinica
AGACTGCCCCCATGCAGACTGCCCCCATGCAGACTGGCTACATGCAGACTGGCCACATGCAGACTGGCTCCATGCAGAATGGCTCCATGCAGACTGCCCCCATGCAGAATGGCTCAATGCAGACTGGCTCCATGCAGACTGGCTCCATGCAGACTGCCTCCATGCAGAAAGGCTCCATGCAGAATGGCCCCATGCAGACTGGCCACATGCAGACTGGCTACATGCAGAATGGCCCCATGCAGACTGGCCCCATGCAGACTGGCTCCATGCAGACTGGCTCCATGCAGACTGGCTCCATGCAGACTGCCCCCATGCAGACTGCCCCCCATACAGACTGCCCCATGCAGACTGCCCCCATGCAGACTGGCCCTATGCAGACTGGCTCCATGCAGACTGGCACCATGCAGACTGCCCCCATGCAGACTGCCCCCATGCAGACTGGCTACATGCAGACTGGCCACATGCAGACTGGCTCCATGCAGACTGGCTCCATGCAGACTGCCCCCATGCAGAATGGCTCCATGCAGACTGGCCCCATGCAGACTGGCTCCATGCAGACTGGCTCCATGCAGACTGCCTCCATGCAGAAAGGCTCCATGCAGAATGGCCCCATGCAGACTGGCCACATGCAGACTTGCTCCATGCAGAATAGTCACATGCAGACTGGCCACATGCAGAATGGCTCCATGCAGACTGGCTCCATGCAGACTGGCTCCATGCAGACTGGCTCCATGCAGACTGGCTCCATGCAGACTGCCCCCATGCAGACTGGCTCCATGCAGAATGGCCCCATGTAGACTGGCCACATGCAGACTGGCTCCATGCAGAATAGCCACATGCAGAATGGCTCCATGCAGACTGGCTCCATGCAGACTGACTCCATGCAGAATGGCCCCATGCAGAATGGCTCCATGCAGAATGGCCCCATGCAGACTGGCCACATGCAGACTGGCCCCATGCAGACTGGCTCTATGCAGACTGCCCCATGCAGACTGGCTCCATGCAGACTGGCTCCATGCAGACTGGCCCCATGCAGACTGCCCCCATGCAGAATGGCCCCATGCAGACTGCCCCATGCTGACTGCCCCCATGCAGAATGGCCCCATGCAGACTGGCTCCATGCAGTCTGGCTCCATGCAGACTGCCCCATGCAGACTGGCCCCATGCATACTGGCTCCATGCAGACTGGCCACATGCAGACTGCCCTCATGCAGACTGCCCCATGCAGACTGGCTCCATGCAGCCTGGCTCCATGCAGACTGGCTCCATGCAGAATAGTCACATGCAGACTGGCCACATGCAGAATGGCTCCATGCAGACTGCGCCCATGCAGACTGGCCCCATGCAGACTGGCCCCATGCAGTCTGGCCCCATGCAGACTGCCCCCATGCAGAATGGCCCCATGCAGACTGCCCCCATGCTGACTGCCCCCATGCAGACTGGCCCCATGCAGACTGGCTCCATGCAGACTGGCTCCATGCAGACTGCCCCCATGCAGACTGGCCCCATGCAGACTGGCTCCATGCACACTGGCCACATGCAGACTGCCCTCATGCAGACTGCCCCATGCAGACTGGCCACATGCAGACTGGCCCATGCAGACTGGCTCTATGCAGACTGCCCCCATGCAGACTGGCTCCATGCAGACTGGCCCCATGCAGACTGCGCCCATGCAGACTGGGCCCATGCAGACTGGCCCCATGCAGACTGGCCCCATGCAGACTGCCCCCATGCAGAATGGCCTCATGCAGACTGCCCTCATGCAGACTGCCCCATGCAGACTGGCCACATGCAGACTGGCCCCATGTAGACTGGCTCTATGCAGACTGCCCCCATGCAGACTGGCTCCATGCTGACTGCCCCCATGCAGACTGGCCCCATGCAGACTGGCTCCATGCAGACTGGCTCCATGCAGACTGCCCCCATGCAGACTGGCCCCATGCAGACTGGCTCCATGCAGACTGGCCACATGCAGACTGCCCTCATGCAGACTGCCCCATGCAGACTGCCCCCCATACAGACTGCCCCCATGCAGACTGCCCCCATGCAGACTGGCCCTATGCAGACTGGCTCCATGCAGACTGGCACCATGCAGACTGCCCCCATGCAGACTGCCCCCATGCAGACTGGCTACATGCAGACTGGCCACATGCAGACTGGCTCCATGCAGACTGGCTCCATGCAGACTGCCCCCATGCAGAATGGCTCCATGCAGACTGGCCCCATGCAGACTGGCTCCATGCAGACTGGCTCCATGCAGACTGCCTCCATGCAGAAAGGCTCCATGCAGAATGGCCCCATGCAGACTGGCCACATGCAGACTTGCTCCATGCAGAATAGTCACATGCAGACTGGCCACATGCAGAATGGCTCCATGCAGACTGGCTCCATGCAGACTGGCTCCATGCAGACTGGCTCCATGCAGACTGGCCCATGCAGACTGCCCCCATGCAGACTGGCTCCATGCAGAATGGCCCCATGTAGACTGGCCACATGCAGACTGGCTCCATGCAGAATAGCCACATGCAGAATGGCTCCATGCAGACTGGCTCCATGCAGACTGACTCCATGCAGAATGGCCCCATGCAGAATGGCTCCATGCAGAATGGCCCCATGCAGACTGGCCACATGCAGACTGGCCCCATGCAGACTGGCTCTATGCAGACTGCCCCCATGCAGACTGGCTCCATGCACACTGGCTCCATGCAGACTGCCCCCATGCAGACTGGCTCCATGCAGACTGGCCCCATGCAGACTGGCTCCATGCAGACTGGCCCCATGCAGACTGGCCCCATGCAGACTGCGCCCATGCAGACTGGCCCCATGCAGACTGGCCCCATGCAGACTGGCCCCATGCAGACTGCCCCCATGCAGAATGGCCCCATGCAGACTGCCCCCATGCTGACTGCCCCCATGCAGAATGGCCCCATGCAGACTGGCTCCATGCAGACTGGCTCCATGCAGACTGCCCCCATGCAGACTGGCCCCATGCATACTGGCTCCATGCAGACTGGCCACATGCAGACTGCCCTCATGCAGACTGCCCCATGCAGACTGGCCACATGCAGACTGGCCCCATGCAGACTGGCTCTATGCAGACTGCCCCCATGCAGACTGGCTCCATGCAGACTGGCCCCATGCAGACTGCGCCCATGCAGACTGGCCCCATGCAGACTGGCCACATGCAGACTGGCCCCATGCAGACTGGCCCCATGCAGACTGCCCCCATGCAGAATGGCCCCATGCAGACTGCCCCCATGCTGACTGCCCCCATGCAGACTGGCTCCATGCAGACTGGCTCCATGCAGACTGGCTCCATGCAGACTGGCCCCATGCAGACTGGCCCCATGCAGACTGGCTCCATGCAGACTGGCCACATGCAGACTGGCCCCATGCAGACTGCCCCCATGCAGACTGCCCCATGCAGACTGGCCCCATGCAGACTGGCTCCATGCAGACTGGCACCATGCAGACTGGCCCCATGCAGACTGGCTCCATGCAGAATGGCCACATGCAGACTGGCTCCATGCAGACTGGCTCCATGCAGACTGGCTCCATGCAGACTGGCTCCATGCAGATGGCCCCATGCAGACTGGCCACATGCAGACTGGCTCCATGCAGAATAGCCCCATGCAGAATGGCTCCATGCAGACTGGCTCCATGCAGACTGCTCCATGCAGACTGGCTCCATGCAGACTGGCCCCATGCAGACTGGCCCCATGCAGAATGGCCCCATGCAGACTGGCCCCATGCAGACTGGCCCCATGCAGACTGGCTCTATGCAGACTGCCCCCATGCAGACTGGCTCCATGCAGACTGGCTCCATGCAGACTGGCCCCATGCAGACTGCCCCCATGCAGACTGGCTCCATGCAGACTGGCACCATGCAAACTGCCCCCATGCAGACTGGCTCCATGCAGACTGGTCCGATGCAGACTGGCCACATGCAGACTGCACCCATGCAGACTGGCCCCATGCAGACTGGCCCCATGCAGACTGCCCCCATGCAGACTGGCCACATGCAGACTGCCCCCATGCAGACTGGCCCCATGCAGACTGCCCCCATGCAGACTGGCCCCATGCAGACTGCCCCCATGCAGACTGCCCCCATGCAGACTGGCTCCATGCAGACTGGCACCATGCAGACTGGCCCCATGCAGACTGCCCCCATGCAGACTGGCCACATGCAGACTGCCCCCATGCAGACTGGCCCCATGCAGACTGCCCCCATGCAGACTGGCCCCATGCAGACTGCCCCCATGCAGACTGCCCCCATGCAGACTGGCCCCATGCAGACTGGCTCCAAGCAGACTGGCCCCATGTAGACTGGCCCATTGCAGACTGGCTCCATGCAGACTGGCCCCATGCAGACTGGCCCCATGCAGACTGCCCCCATGCAGACTGGCCCCATGCAGACTGGCTCCCATGCAGACTGGCCACATGCAGACTGCCCTCATGCAGACTGCCCCCATGCAGACTGGCCCCATGCAGACTGGCCCCCATGCAGACTGGCCCCATGTAGACCATGATGTGCAAACAGTTGTTGCGATTTGGCTCCAATTAACAAATGGAAGGTGATGACACTTGCTCATAATTATATGCACGATTAACTGATTAATGCAATACACTCTATTAGATGGACACAGAAGGAGGAAATTTGCAAATAATTATACACCGTGCAAGCAGACAAGATTCCCAGCTTCCGACTAATGATACGTGTAGTACCATATTGCATTATTAAGCTATGAAAAACACATGGACGACAATCAGGATATTATTTTTCGACAAGCTTCAAATAATAATCATTAATATCATTATTACCAGTACATTATTATTACATGATTATTATATGAAGCAAATGGAAAATCAATCCAATTCTTGTGGAGCATGTGAACATACAATGACAGGCCTAGCCAATCGAATATTAGAAGACCTAGCCAATCGAATATTCGAATACCTAGCCAATCAAATATTCAAATACCTGGCCAATCAAAATTCAAATACCTAGTCAATCGAATATTAGAATACCTGGCCAATCAAATATTCAAATACCTAGCCAATCAAATATTCGAATACCTAGCCAATCAAATATTCAAATACCTGGCCAATCAAATATTCGAATACCTGGCCAATCAAATATTCGAATACCTAGCCA
Source organism: Archivesica marissinica (assembly GCA_014843695.1). Taxonomy (NCBI): domain Eukaryota; kingdom Metazoa; phylum Mollusca; class Bivalvia; order Venerida; family Vesicomyidae; genus Archivesica; species Archivesica marissinica. The sequence continues at coordinate 51,562,506 of CM026399.1, forward strand.
ATCAAATATTCAAATACCTAGCCAATCAAATATTCAAATACCTGGCCAATCAAATATTCAAATACCTGGCCAATCAAATATTCAAATACCTAGCCAATCAAATATTCGAATACCTAGCCAATCAAATATTCGAATACCTAGCCAATCAAATATTCAAATACCTAGCCAATCAAATATTCAAATACCTGGCCAATCAAATATTCAAATACCTGGCCAATCAAATATTCAAATACCTAGCCAATCAAATATTCAAATACCTAGCCAATCAAATATTCGAATACCTGGCCAATCAAATATTCAAATACCTGGCCAATCAAATATTCAAATACCTGGCCAATCAAATATTCGAATACCTAGCCAATCAAATATTCAAATACCTAGCCAATCAAATATTCAAATACCGAGCCAATCGAATATTCGAATAATTAGCCCATCAAATATTCGAATACCTGGCCAATCGAATATTCGAATACCTGGCCAATCAAATATTCGAATACCTGGCCAATCAAATATTCAAATACCTGGTCAATCGAATACCTGGCCATTCGAATACCTAGCCAATCAAATATTCGAATACCTGGCCATTCGAATACCTAGCCAATCAAATATTCGAATACCTGGCCAATCAAATATTCGAATACCTAGCCATCGAATATTCAAATACCATTTTTGCTATTAGTTGCCATCCTTACAAATATGCCACCATTAGTTGCCATCTCTACAAATATGCCACCATTAGTTGCCATCCCTACAAATATGCCATCATTAGTTGCCATCCTTACAAATATGCCACCATTAGTTGCCATCTCTACAAATATGCCACCATTAGTTGCCATCCCTACAAATATGCCATCATTAGTTGCCATCCTTACAAATATGCCACCATTAGTTGCCATCTCTACAAATATGCCATCATTAGTTGCCATCCCTACAAATATGCCATCATTAGTTGCCATCCTTACAAATATGCGACCATTAGTTGCCATCCCTACAAATATGCCACCATTAGTTGCCATCCCTACAAATATGCCATCATTAGTTGCCATCCTTACAAATATGCCACCATTAGTTGCCATCCCTACAAATATGCCATCATTAGTTGCCATCCCTACAAATATGCCACCATTAGTTGCCATCCTTACAAATATGCCACCATTAATTGCCATCCCTACAAATATGCCATCATTAGTTGCCATCCCTACAAATATGCCATCATTAGTTTCCATCCTTACAAATATGCCACCATTAGTTGCCATCCTTACAAATATGCGACCATTAGTTGCCATCCTTACAAATATGCCACCATTAGTTGCCATTCTTACAAATATGCAATTGTTGACTAAAGTGGACTGGGGGCCCCATTGTTGACTAAAGTGGACTGGGGGCCCCATTGTTGACTAAAATTGGACTGGGGGCTCCATTGTTGACTAAAGTGGACTGGGGGGCCCATTGTTGACTAAAGTGGACTGGGGGCCCCATTGTTGACTAAAGTGGACTGGGGGCCCCATTGTTGACTAAAGTGGACTGGGGGCCCAATTGTTGACTAAAGTGGACTGGGGGCCTCATTTATTGATTTATCTTTGTTTTACAGCCAGATATCATTACCCAATAATGTTTAATTCTTACTAATTTTATAGGATTTTACAAGATTCTTAATAAAACAATTTTATTGGAGATTTTACAAGATTGTTAATAAAACAATTTTTCATTGACATGGAAACCAGTTATTGATGGATCACTATTTATTTTAGGCTTATCTTTAGAGGATCCTATCCAGACAGTTAATTTGGAATTGGACCAGTGTTATTAGAGGAGATGCAGTTCAATTGTTGATGGATGGATGACATATATTGGGTAATCAGAACAGATCAATTAAATACTAAGAAAGCCAAAAAGGAAGCATGTTTAACTTGTATTTTCGTTGTTTATTTCTACAAAGTATGTTGTTGTTTATTTCTACAATGTATGTTGTTGTTGTTTATTTCTACAAAGTATGTTGTTGTTTATTTCTACAATGTATGTTGTTGTTGTTTATTTCTACAATGTATGTTGTTGTTGTTTATTTCTACAAATTATGTTGTTGTTTATTTCTACAAAGTATGTTGTTGTTTATTTCTACAATGTATGTTGTTGTTGTTTATTTCTACAATGTATGTTGTTGTTGTTTATTTCTACAAAGTATGTTGTTGTTTATTTCTACAATGTATGTTGTTGTTGTTTATTTCTACAAAGTATGTTGTTGTTTATTTCTACAATGTATGTTGTTGTTGTTTATTTCTACAATGTATGTTGTTGTTTATTTCTACAAAGTATGTTGTTGTTTATTTCTACAAAGTATGTTGTTGTTTATTTCTACAATGTATGTTGTTGTTGTTTATTTCTACAATGTATGTTGTTGTTTATTTCTACAAGGTATGTTGTTGTTTATTTCTACAAAGTATGTTGTTGTTTATTTCTACAATGTATGTTGTTGTTGTTTATTTCTACAATGTATGTTGTTGTTTATTTCTACAAGGTATGTTGTTGTTTATTTCTACAATGTATGTTGTTGTTGTTTATTTCTACAAAGTATGTTGTTGTTTATTTCTACAATGTATGTTGTTGTTTATTTCTACAATGTATGTTGTTGTATGTTTCTACAAAGTATGTTGTTGTTTATTTCTACAAAGTATGTTGTTGTTTATTTCTACATTTAAGTATGTTGTTGTTTATTTCTACAATGTATGTTGTTGTTTATTTCTACAAAGTATGTTGTTGTTTATTTCTACATATAAGTATGTTGTTGTTTATTTCTACAAAGTATGTTGTTTTTTTCTACAATGTATATATTTTGGGACAATATCTAGCACATCCTAGAAGCCATAGCCACTTAAAATCATATTCATGTTCAAAACATTACTGACATTGCATTGTATTCTTCTGTCCTGTACAAGTAGCAATGCTTCAACACATTTTCAGCCAGTAAGCAGTGTGTTTTTGTAATATAATAAACTGAAAGTACGACTATCCTGAATTGGTTCACCACGCCCTGCTCCGCCTTATATCGACATTCACCACGCCCTGCTCCGCCTGATATCGACATTCACCACGCCCTGCTCCGCCTGATATCGACATTCACCACGCCCTGCCCCGCCTGATATCGACTTTCACCACGCCATGCTTCGCCTTATATCGACATTCACCACGCCCTGCTTCACCTTATATCGACATTCACCACGACCTGCTCCGCCTGATATCGACATTCACCACGCCCTGCTTCACCTTATATTGACATTCACCATGCCCTGCTTCGCCTTATATCGACATTCACCACGCCCTGCTTCACCTTATATCGACATTCACCACGCCCTGCTTCACCTTATATCGACATTCACCACGCCCTGCTCCACCTGATATCGACATTCACCACGCCCTGCTTCACCTTATATCGACATTCACCACGCCCTGCTCTGCCTGATATCGACATTCACCATGCCCTGCTTCTCCTGATATTGACATTCACCACGCCCTGCTTCACCTTATATCGACATTCACCATCCCTGCTTCACCTTATATCGACATTCACCACGCCTTGCTTCACCTTATATCAACATTCACCACGCCCTGCTTCACCTTATATCGACATTCACCACGCCCTGCTTCACCTTATATCGACATTCACCACGCCCTGCTTCACCTTATATCGACATTCACCACGTCTTGCTTCACCTTATATCGACATTCACCACGCCTTGCTTCACCTTATATCAACATTCACCACGCCCTGCTTCACCTTATATCGACATTCACCACGCCCTGCTTCACCTTATATCGACATTCACCACGCCCTGCTTCACCTTATATCGACATTCACCACGTCTTGCTTCACCTTATATCGACATTCACCACGCCTTGCTTCACCTTATATCAACATTCACCACGCCCTGCTTCACCTTATATCGACATTCACCACGTCTTGCTTCACCTTATCGACATTCACCACGTCTTGCTTCACTTATATCGACATTCACCACGTCTTGCTTCACCTTATATCGACATTCACCACGCCATGCTTCACCTTATATCGACATTCGCCATGCTCTGCTTCGCCTTATATCGACATTCGCCATGCCCTGCTTCACCTTATATCGACATTCGCCATGCTCTGCTTCACCTTATATCGACATTCGCCATGCTCTGCTTCACCTTATATCGACATTCGCCATGCTCTGCTTCACCTTATATCGACATTCACCATGCTCTGCTTCACCTTATATCGACATTCGCCATGCTCTGCTTCACCTTATATCGACATTCGCCATGCTCTGCTTCACCTTATATCGACATTCACCACGCCCTGCTTCACCTTATATCGACATTCACCACGCCCTGCTGCGCCTGATATCGACATTGACCACGCCCTGCTTCGCCTTATATCGACATTCGCAATGCCCTGCTTTGCCTTATATCGACATTCACCACGCCCTGCTTCGTCTTATATCGACATTCACCACGCCCTGCTTCGCCTTATATCAACAATCAGAATAAACATCTAAGACAGCAGCTGTTGTTTCAACATTCATTGTTGCCTCATGCACGTGCATTAAGCAAATATTTTTAAACACAGAGTATTTGGAAATTATGTTCTTTAAATAGGTGTCGGTATCGGTTTTGTATACATGTACATAAAATTGTAAGAAAACAATTGTTTAACTTCCACTGTTAGGAATTGGGTTATTGTTTTTTGAGCGTCTGTCTGTCTGTCTGTCTGTCTGTCTGTCTGTCTGTCTGTCTGTCTGTCTGTCTGTCTGTCTGTCTGTCTGTCTGTCTGTCTGTCTGTCTGTCTGTCTGTTCTGTTCTGTTCTGTCTGTCTGTCTGTCTGTCTGTCTGTCTGTCTGTCTGTCTGTCTGTCTGTCTGTCTGTCTGTCTGTCTGTCTGTCTGTCTGTCTGTCTGTCTGTCTGTCTGTCTGTCTGTCTGTCTGTCTGTCTGTTCTGTCCTGTCTGTCTGTCTGTCTGTCTGTCTGTCTGTCTGTCTGTCTGTCCTGTCTGTCTGTCTGTCTGTCTGTCTGTCTGTCTGTCTGTCTGTCTGTCCCTGTCTGTCTGTCTGTCTGTCTGTCTGTCTGTCTGTCTGTCTGTCTGTCTGTCTGTCTGTCTGTCTGTCTGTCTGTCTGTCTGTCTGTCTGTCTGTCTGTCTGTCTGTCTGTCTGTCTGTCTGTCTGTCTGTCTGTGGAGCATCTTCTGCCTTGTGCACTATCCTCCAAAACATGTGACTACTAGTAACATACTGGTATATTTCATCTTCATACAGGTAGAACTTCGTTATATGGGTTTCCATAAGATGAAAATATCCCGTCATCTTATATCCAGAGAAACAGTTTAAAGCATTGCTACGGGTACACGTTTTATAATGAGTTTTTTCGTGTGCGGCTTTGCTGTTTTCATGATGGATATGTAATGGTCATTTAGCGTACATATGTCACATTATGTGTGAAACAGAATTATAAGATGTACATGTATGTAAATGCTGTATTGGTCCCATCCTCTCAATAAATGCTGTACCTAGCCCCGGCAACAGTTGTTGCGTTGTATTTTGTGAGTGGTGGTGTTAAGACACATTGATCTTTATTGATGTTTACTAATTAGAACCTGCTACACGTATCTTATGATCGAGTGTAATTGATGCACCTTTTATTCTAAAAATCATGCGCACCTTATCAATATATCTGGTTGGAACTAAAACTGGCGTAGCTCCCAGCTAATTTAGAGTGTTGAAGGCCCAGATTTGACTCAACTTTAACGGCAAAATACGCCCATTTAAACGTATAAATCACCAGAACCACTTAACGGGAATGTTCAGTAACGCATATAGGATTAATTGCAAAAGGAATATTCATAAACAGAACAATAAATAAGGATTATCAGTAAGAATACACGAAATATGGGGGCCCATGCGAAACAGACGGTAGATAACCTATGGCGTGATACGTGAAGGCGACCTGTTGTTCTGTATTATTTCACTATAAACCCCCCATGTCTGCTTATCAGGTCAAATCTACGGTATTTTCCAAATATTTCGCCTTTGGAACATGATTCGGTTCGTTTCAAGTTTGATTTATTTGACATCTTGACATGACTGGTGCGTCAGCATTATTGTCATAGATTTCGTGCTCATTAGCCAATTAGAAACATTTTGAATAGAAACAAAACTCTTCAATATATGCTCACAATTACGCGTGTACATTTTGACGCGCAAACAGTCTTTTGGAAACCCCACGTTGTATCGCTGCGTGAGAGTTCACACAATTAGTGTATAATGATGAAACTGCAACAGGAAAACGCGCTTAAGGCACGTGCAGGCATTTGGAATGCATTCTTGCGGAATGATAAGCCAATAATTCAGTATGACGGACAATTGATCAACTGTTAAACAATCATTTATCTCGCCACAGTCGATAACGCGAGCTGGTCGAACCATTTTATCCGTTTATATACTCATTAAGATCTTATAAGCTATTCAAACAGGCTTTCCGATGTGAAGAATATGTACAAATGAACCTTAATAAACACGAACGCTCAGTGTTGTGTCAGTTTAGGTGTGGAATTTTACCATTAAGACTAGAGACAGGAAGATATATAGGTGAACGTGTAGAGGAGCGCTTGTGTCGGTTTTGTACACTACATTATGTGGAGGATGAAACCCACTTTATCATTCACTGTCATTTGTACGATGATATAAGATTAAGTGTCCTTGGAGATACAATAACAAGTGAACAGTTTAACAATCTTAACAGATACCCAAATACTAAAACTTCTGTTAAACTCATACCCAAGAAAAGTGGCCAAGTTTGTTGTGAGAGCATATCTGAGGAGAAAATGTTTAATTTATAATATGTAATTACTGAACGCTCATTATGTCCTTTATTTTATTGTATTACAATACACAATGATGATGATGATGATGGTGGTGGCGATGATGAGGGTGATGATGCTGATGATGATGAGGGTGATGATGATGGTGCTGCTGCTGCTGATGATGATGATGATGATGATGATGATGATATTGATGATGATGAGGGTGATGATGATGATGATGATGGGGGTGATGATGATGATGATGATGATGATGATGATGATGATGATGATGATGATGATGATGATGATGATGATGATGATGATGATGATGATGATGAGATGATGATGATGATGATGATGATGCTGATGATGATAATGATGATGATGATGATGATGCTGCTGCTGCTGCTGCTGCTGCTGCTGCTGCTGCTGCTGCTGCTGCTGCTGCTGCTGCTGCTGCTGCTGCTGCTGCTGCTGCTGCTGCTGCTGCTGCTGCTGCTGCTGCTGCTGCTGCTGCTGCTGCTGCTGCTGCTGCTGCTGCTGCTGCTGCTGCTGCTGGATGATGATGATGATGATGATGATGATGATGATGATGATGATGATGATGATGATGATGATGATGATGATGATGATGATGATGACTTGAATTTTATTATTTGTTACAGATCTCACAGTATATGGATTTTATTTTCAGTGTGTACAGTTATATATTAACAATGATTACCTGTCCATTTACAGTTACTCTCGAGTAGTCGAACTTTATTATAAAGGTGTGAATTTATAATAATCATTGTTGTAACCATTACCATTGCTAACATTACAGTCATAAATACCATGCCATACTTAAAATGACTGAATATCATATTGTTGATATAATCATTGTGACTTCTATATGATGTTTATATGTATAACATTTTAATATGTAGGTGACTTATAGACCCATTGGGTCGGGTGCTATATTCATGTGTCGGATGGGACGTTAAACCGAGATCTCGTGTCTGACTGACTGATGCAATATTCCGGAAACTATGAACACGCGCGCGCTCAGTCCTTTGTGACTTAAGTATTGGATGCCAAAGTGTAAGGATAGTTAGGTACCTATACGAATTATATAATAGAGCATCGTGGCCATCAAAAACTTACGATCGAAATGACAATAATAAATATAATCATTTTATCGGTATAATGAGAATGTGTAGAGGGAGGTAATTATGTACGGACATTAGCTACGTAATTAGAATTAAAGGTAGATACGGACAGAAATGGATCAACACACCCCTAGTCGAATGGACCATTAATAAGCGAGATAGTGTTTTCCCGCCATTTATATCCTCCATTTTGAAAATCGTAGGCGCGGAACGTATAATCGTTTAGTACGATTATCGAAACCCCCGGATAGATAGGACCTATAATAGAGCTTATATAACGAATTTATATCGGTACTTACGGTTTTTCGGATCACTACTTCCGGTATGAGGTCGGACCATTAATTGAGTCACGGATTCGTCATTGTCTCTTCGAGATCTTTCCGACGATACCAAACACGGCCATTTTCCTCGAAAGTTAATTTTTCTTCAAACTTATTTACGATTAAAGGGAGATAATCAGTATTATAGATATATCGAATAATGATAAATCAAAATGAAGGGTAGCGTCGGACTCGTGACGACGATACGCGTATATTAGAACTAACGTATAGCTACGTTACTTGCGTTTAAATATTTATCATGTTCACCCCAGCGGGACTTTAAGGATATATAAAATCTTTAAACCTCGATATCTCGAAAACTACTCGCCGTATAAATAAAGGAAAGATATCGTTGGATCGGTCTCGCCGAGCGACGTCGAATTATACAGATTTCTACGCTCTAACGCCGAGTCGAAAAATTGATGACGTCAGATTCGTAGGCCAAGTCTTTTAGCTCCATTATAAACAGCATAGATCGTGCTCATACGCGGCGCTACCCCTATATCTAATAATCGAATTATGGATATCCATATAAATACTAAATAAATAAAACGGACGGACGGACAGACGGACAGACGGACAGACGGACAGACAGACAGACAATCTAGCGCTTTAAAGAACATGTTGTTTGACCCGATTTGATTCGGTGTACTCTTACCTTAACGGGCCGCTATCAAGAACTTAATCTTTTATGAACGCGTGGATTATTTTATTGAATCAGGGATGTAATTAGTTTATACAAATTTATGTTAGCTCGATCGCGAAACAAGTATTTGACATTTAACATTTCTTAATTACATTTACGGATTTCCGCGTCGATTTGTAGTAATTCGAAATTAATTACCCGTCTTACCTTTAGATTGTACGGCTGACATTGGCAGGTGAAAGCAACCGTGGTATGTAAACGTATTAATTACTTCAATTTGTTTAGAATCATGAAACAATTCGACATGCGATATTTAGAATTACCTGCGTCAGATTTGGTTACATGCTGCTTTCTCGATGCTTAAACATTTCTCTCGCATTCCTAGATAAATTGTTAAGATTATTTGAGACATAAAATATTATGTTAATGATGTTCTACAGTTAGTGAGTCCATGAGTTATGTTTGAAGATACGGGATACTGTATAGTGAATAATCTTCCAAGTATTCAAAGATATTTAGATATGACACACTGGGTTTTCGAGATATATGCGGTATTTATATGACAAACCTCGATTGCCACCAGACATACGTTCGCACAGGCTTTATAATTTGAACACCGAGTATTAGACATTTATATTAATCGTTCCATCCCGCGTCTCATATTCCTTGATATGTGAATATGTTGGATGGATAATATTATTTTATTTTATTACAAATTTATATTTGCTCGATCGCGAAACAAGTTCTTACAACTTATATTAATCGCTCTCGATACCTCATTCCTGATGGAATCCATCGCCCTCTAAAACGTACATTATGGATTATTAATAATTTATCGCGTTTTTATGGAATTATACGTAACGAGGTAAGATATATATTATTCATTTTCGCTAAAGTACATAGGTTAAGTTTGTATATAGCGTATAATTAGGATTTCTTACGCGATAAAAACGTACGCCGAGTTTGAATAATATAATGAACTTACCCGTTGACAGCATGGTTGTGAAGCTTATGAAACGTTTGAGGCCTAAGTCCGTTCTAATCGGTCGATATTTATAGAAGCGTTCGTAATCGTTATTTATGGATCGGTTCGTAGTCGATATTTATAGAAACGTACGCGCTTGCTATTTATAGAGCAGTTCGTGTCTCGTGACGGAACGAACGTATTTAAAGATTTGTACTCGATTATTTTACGTCATGGTCGCTAACAATATAAGGTCATCCAAATTGGACGCCGCGTAGAGACTTATACGCTGTTACTAGATCGTCCGAGATGGACACCGAACATACGCCTTCGTACACCGAGCTCGGTAGTTGCGCGATACGTCATCAATAGGCTCTATAGTGACGCGTATACTAAAAATAAACGCGCACGCTCGTGACCTACTTTATATTACCTTATATGCAAATGAGTTACTATAACTAGAATTCAAAATGGCGCCCGTTTGTTTACATCCAAAGAGCTGACAGTACTACTGCTGTGAATGCAGATAGTCTAATTGATGCTGTGAATGCAGATAGTCTAATTGATGCTGTGAATGCAGATAGTCTAATTGATGCTGTGAAGGCAGATAGTCTAATTGATGCTGTGAATGCAGATATTCTAATTGATGCTGTGAAGGCAGATAGGCTATTGGATGCTGTGAAGGCAGACAGGCTATTGGATGCTGTGAAGGCAGATAGTATAATTGATGCTGTGAAGGCAGATAGACTATTGGATGCTGTGAAGGCTGTTACGGCAGATAGTCTAATTGATGCTGTGAAGGCAGATAGACTATTGGATTATGTGAAGGCAGATAGACTATTGGATGCTGTGAAGGCAGATAGTCTATTGGATGCTGTGAAGGCAGATAATTGGATGCTGTGAAGGCAGGTAGTTTTAATTGATGCCGTGAAGGCAGATAGTATATTGGATGCTGTGAAGGCAAGTAGTATATTGGATGCTGTGAAAGCAGATAGTATATTTGATGCTGTGAAGGCAGGTAGTATATTGGATGGTGTGAAGGCAGGTTGAATGCTGTGAAGGCAGGTAGTATATTGGATGCTGTGAAGGCAGGTAGTATATTGGAGGCTGTGAAGGCAGATAGTATATTGGATGCTGTGAAGGCAGGTAGTATATTGGATGCTGTGAAGGCAGGTAGTATATTGGATGCTGTGAAGGCAGGTAGTATATTGGATGCTGTGAAGGCAGGTAGTATATTGGATGCTGTGAAGGCAGATAATCTATTGACAAAACATGTTGATCTTACATGGATTGGTTTACAATGTTTACGTTTTTAGGAAGGATATCCGACTTGATTATTGGATTGTTAAAAATTCGTAATGTATGCAGAATTATGGTAATTCTATTAGGCGTTTTCATATGTACGACTTGATTGACGCGAGTATCATTTAATATTATAGTTGGATATGCTTATTTTTATATATTTAGGTATCGACTGATACAATTATGAATAATATCGCTATTTTCATAGCAAAATGTAAAACCGACATATATAGCGACGACAATTGGTGTTTGATAACAAAATCTAACGGTGTTGCCTGCCCTGTTGCAATGTTTCAGAAATATCTAACATGTGCTATTATTGTTGACGGGTCCAAAGAATTTATTTTTCGTCAATTTTCGTATTTCAAGACTACGAAATGTGTCAAACTGAGAGGATCTCCTCTATCTTATTCTAGGTCTAGACATGATGATTTTTCTCAGCATGTTTTAATCTATCGGTTTACAAAAAGTATTTAGACGGCACGGCCGTTGGCGCAACGAGAGAGCCAAGAATGGCTATGTGAAACACGATTTACTTGTTACTTAGAAAATTAATTTCGGACTTTAGCTTTATGTTTTTACTTTGTCACCTAGCTACTCTCAATTACAATGTATGTGATTTAAGTTCTAAGACTGTTAGTTCAGACATGTTATATTAGGTTTAATCTACGTTGCGGTACCGATTTGAGCCGGGAAAAAAAGATATAATAGATGTTAACAGTTTTTAGCCTCTTAATTTATGATACCATTTATTGTTATACTGCTCGTTGGGAAAGTCACGGGGCAGCAAAGAAGGCCTTTTCACACTGGATAGTTGCATGGTTTCTTTCTACCTCCCCCTCCCCCTCCTCCTCCTCCTCCTCCTCCTCCTCCTCCACAAAAAAGAAATAATAGAAAAAGATGAGGAGATTATATTATATATAATATAATTAGGGGAGTGGGTTGGGGCAGCCGGCACTACAGTTTCGTATTTACGTGGCTGTCTTATATCGAGATGTATACTTTTTACACAGAGTATGGTGTACTTTACATCACATACTGATTTTATTTATGTTGTGAGGTTTTTAAGCATCCATATTCGCACAGAGTTATTTTTATGGTCGCAGGTTTAAAATTGAAGAGAATGTTTATACATGTATATATTAATAAATGATTAACATGGTAATGCAAATGGCTCATCCTAAAATCTTGTTTGTGATTCTTTCCCCCCTAGAATTACTTGATTATGGGATAAATGATTTATTTACGTTTTGAGCGGAGCGAATTAGGGAATAATGGCCTAGAATATGTGGAAGTCGTGATAGCGCAGTGGATGCGCGTTCGCTTCAGGTGCGAAAGGTCCGGAGTTCGAGCCCCACTGGAGCCGTTACGAGTGTGCCCTTAGGCAAGGCATTTAAATTCCACATTGCCTCTTCTCTCTCCCTCGTGGCGATGGATTCCATCTGGAGTGAGGTCTCGAGAGTGATTTATATAAGTTGAAATAACTTGTTTCGCAATCGAGCTAAAATAAATTTGTATAAATAAAAAATAAAATAAAAAATGTGTATATACGTTGTAGCAAACCTCTCTTTCTACTTATATATTTTGTCCGGTATAAATGCTCTAACCAGGGTCTATCCTATCGTAGACTCGCTGGCGTTGTCTATGGTTTCTCTATGGTCCTTCAATAATTTATAACTCAACAGTCTATCATGTTCCTTTGTATAATATAATTTATAACAATCGACTTTAATTTATCTCCATACATCTATCATATATTCGTAATATCTCGTATCTTATTGTTCGCCTCACTATTTCCATATGTTCATAATAATCTCATATGACTATCTTAATTTCCTTCCTTCATCAAACTATTCCAATAGATATATTAGCCAAAACAATCGTTTCTTAAAAGGCCTATTTTTTTATATATTATTATATGTTATATTTCGGGTTTTACGCCTGCATCAGCACCATTTTGGGCTATATCGCCGGCGGGCAGTTTACTTAACAACACCTTTCCTGGGCAGGCTCCAGCGGTTAACCAGTACTTGGGTGTCTTAAAAGGCCTAATTATCTTCCGTTCACATATTTAATACGACTTAATACTAACTATCATAGAAACAGTTTATATCTTTAAAAGTGAGTTACATTTATTCCTTAGATGCCTCCTTGGCAGGATAATAATGCACTAATTTCTTCATCATTTCTCATGTCTTAAATAGCAAAATTAACATATATGACAGACATAACGGCGCCAAACATCTGTGATGTTATACAATATTATTATTTGTTTCTCTGTCATCAATAAAGCGGCTATTATCTTACATAACTGACCACCTGCACTCGGTAGTGAAACTTATTCCCGCGCAAACAGAGAACTGATAATTTAGGCGCGAAAATAATAGCAGACGATTATACATATTACATAAAATTAAAATCATAATCTTACATGGTTAACAATGTATCATATATATAAATAAATAAATGTATTTATAAAATACATTTCTATTTATATATGACAATATTTATTCGTGCAAATAGATGTTTGTTTTTACTATCTTTTGCACAACGTGTGTAGTGTCAAGCCTATATATGGTTTATCAAAATGCGTCACCACGATTGGACAGTATCCCAATAGTAAATGCAAACGCGAACGTCAGATATTTAACAAAGAAGCTCACACATGCAGACATCAGATGCTATCAGCCAGAGTTTGTTCAGAGTTACTAGTGTCGAATCATGGAAGGATTGTCTTGTTATACCAATTTGAGACTTGTATTTATCATGCAACGATAATCTACCACGCAGCGATTGTAACTCAAACCTTTGGCCTGAACTAAGCAAGTATCTAAGTATGGCGGGGTATGCAGGCATAGCAGTTACAACAACATATGTTATTAAATGCTACTTGCATTACTTTATATACTGATTCTGTATTCTTAAAGAGTGACTTTGGAATAAAATGATACATTGTGCAACTGAATGTGAAATAACGTAATGAGCAAATGTAACGTATATTACATGCGGTGGACATGCATGCACATGTATTTATGCATTTTGTAACACTCACGTTATATATTGATTTTATTTGTTAGATAATATCTTTCACTATACATATTTAGAGCTCGATTTAACAATACTGCGCGTTTTTAAGATTTTAAAATTGATAAAAGTTTAATTTTGTAATATATTTAAAAAGTAACATACACTTTACATATTGCTTTATAACGATAATGATTATGCATACAGTGTTTCTTTATCATACTTAACATATCCACTGCATTTGATATACATGCATGCGTTCGTGTATTGACATTGTTGTATACAGTGCTATTGACATGTATAAGTACGCAGTCGTTGTTGCTGAAATTGGCTTGGTAACGTATGTGTACCGCTATATTTCCACAATACTACATGATATACTTATTACAATATATGTATTGATTACTATATCCCGTTTACAGAAAAAAGTTTATATGAAGATGATCATTACTTATATATACATTTTTTAAAACATACATGTACATGTATATTGATTCTTATATCAACGTAACGTAATTAAAAGAAAGAAACGTAAAAATGCAGCAATGCTCAGCATGTAAGCAAACTGACAACTACTCTACAGACGACATGTATGTAGGCTTTCAGAATACTAGGGTGTGTGGAGGGTTTCTCCTACGAGCTCACGCCTAGTATGGGTGATTAAGTTAAGATACTGATAAATGCAATTATAAATATATAATTATACACATCAACAAATATGATTATGAAGGTGTCTGACTATCATCTCATTCAAATGTTAGACTGGCACGTAGCACATTTGTTATGTCAGACTTGTCAGGTCCCATTACTTCATAAGTCACAATTACACAACAATTACAATAATGCATCTGTATTCAATGAATATATGTTTACATGAATATAGAATAGTAGTATAGCTATTTATAATAAACAAAACTGATAGTGTTAATTATCGTTTCTATTCTTTCATTGGCCTCGCCTATGTGTGAGGGGACGTGCGTGTGCGCGTACGTGCGTGTGCGCGCGTGTGCTGGTGTACATTGACAAGTCTAAGGCGAGTGTCTCTAAATAAATACGAAAACTAATTTGGGCCCAAAGCAATCACTTGACACTGGGAATCATTTGTCCAGACCACACTTGTGTGTGTTCAATATGTGCCCGAGTGGTCTAGCTCGCCGTTATTAGAACTCGTCATTGGTATCATCAGAGTTGCAGGCTCCCTCCCGATCAGGGGCAAGTGATCAAATGATGATGATGTGTGTGAGGAAGTTATCAGTCGAATGCGGTCTGAAGGTTGGAGAATTGAGTACTGGTTTCTATCATGGAAAATGTGGATGGTCTTCTCCAACACAACAGACTGACTTTGTGCGATAATGCTTCAAGGTGGACCCTGTACAAACAGTGTTGTAGTTAGGGGGTGCACACTGTTTAGTGAGGGTGCGTATTTTAGGGGACATTTTGGCAACTACTAACAGTTCCTGCAACTACAAATATATTTGCTAATTCTATCAAATCGGGTAGAAAGAGTATTTGTAGTAGTCAGTTGTGGTCATAATGAGCATCAGTGGATCCGATGGGACAGCTAAAATATTGTAATAGACCTACATCTTATATGATAGTGTATGTCGAATGTCTACCCTTCGCAAACTTAGCATGCGCTAGCCAAGAGTTGAGAGCATCCTGACAGTGCCGTAGCCAGAATCTGAAAATAACCGAGGCGACCCCCTCCTCAATTATTGTGTGGATGCGTGTCTGTGCATTCTGAAGGCAGTTTTATCAGAGTGTTTCTATACCTGTCGTTACTTGCCCAATTCTAACAGAGGCGAGTGCCTCATTTGCCTCAGTGTGGCTACGGGCCTGCCCGAGACACTCGAAGTATGTCCATAGTCGTGCATTGCTCATCTTGCAGCTTTAGGTTGTACACATACTAATCAGACAACTGTAAACACTATTGCAACTAATATAATTAATTCCGACATCTATAGCATATTACTTTGCAAGTCAGTGGCGTAGTTAGCCAATTTTCATTTCTGGGCACGATCAAAGGTACCAATGGTGCTGGAATGATCTGGAGGATGCTGCATGCACGGTACTCCCCGTGACATTTTGATTCATAGAAATGTGGCACATTTTAATGTAAGTTTTAGATGTTCATATTTCGATATTTTTAGAAATGTACTTTTTAAAATGATATAGACCCTACCAATTTAAATCTAAGATTGCTATACACAGATGAATTGTCGCATTGCCTACACAATACAAGAGGTAGTACAAAGTAGCTGGGTCACATACTACTTAAATCGGTCCCGGGTTCGATACTCGGTCAGGCCACGTAGGTAGTGTCATTGAGCAAGGCACCTCACACACATTGCTTAGTACTGGTAACCACTTAGATCGGCTCAGCCTGTCCATGAAAACATGTCTAGGTCCCCGCAAGGGGTTTGACATTAATGGAACATACATACATACTTAAATCCGGACTTGCAGATCCTCTATTATGGCTTCCTGGTCAACTCGTACCCAAGTCGACTCGTAACCATTTTTGGTCAACTCGTACCCATGGCAAGTCAACTCATACCCATTCCATATTTTGGCCCCAAAATGAGTACGAGTTGACCAAAAGTATGGGTACGAGTTGACCAGAAAATGTTAGGACAAGTCATTTCGTACCCACCCTTAACTTAAATAATATATAAAATAGCATAATGACATGTTTTGTCTTACTCCATACTAGTTCTGGTTGACTAGATAATAGTTCAATCAACAAACCTTTCAGTGCTGCTGATTACACAACATAATTATTGGCTAACGAGTCGGATTTTAGCAAGTATAATTAACATAGCATATCATAACATAAGAGTATATTATGGCGTCCCCCCTCGTCGGCTCTTACTCTACGTCTGGTCTAGTTACGGCTATTTCCAAGGTTTAAGTTATATAAGCTCTCTGGTCGGTTGTCTAGGGGTATTTTTCATATTTCTCTATCAATTCAATAATAACGTAACACACAAAGTTCTTTTATATCTATTTTACTCTATCGTCTCTTTTTATATTATACTATTTCGTTTATTCACATCTCGTGAATATCTGATCTCTTATCTATATAATAGTCACTTCAAGCCTCATTAATTTCTAGTGTCTTTATTAGATCACCGCCCTGTCGATAATTGGTTTACATCTTTAATCTTCAATATACAATCAAGGATATCTCAATTAGACTGTCTACGTTGATCAGCCGCTCGCGTCTCTCAATAACTTCAATATCTCACAGTACCGTTCTGGTATCAATTTATTACCGCTATATATTAGAGATAATTTGTATCGATTATCTTATTATATTAGCTATCACGTATTCTATTCAAGCCATACGGTGCTACTTAATCCCTCGCTACCCAATGTGTCCGTAACACTTAAGTTCAGTTTACAGTTCGTTTTATAAGTATATTAAATTAATATACTGAAGACATCTCGTCTGTTATATTAGCTATCACGTATTCTATTCAAGTAATACGGTGCTACTTAATCCCTCGCTACCCAATGTGTCCGTAACACTTAAGTTCAGTTTATAGTTCGTTTTATAAGTATATTAAATTAATATACTGGAGACATCTCGTCTTTAGTATCATATAAACAGTAATTGTTTTCTATCTGAGATACACAATCAATCCTTGCATAAGGACAGCCTTTTGTGCTCTAATTTCTCTTT
Source organism: Archivesica marissinica (assembly GCA_014843695.1). Taxonomy (NCBI): domain Eukaryota; kingdom Metazoa; phylum Mollusca; class Bivalvia; order Venerida; family Vesicomyidae; genus Archivesica; species Archivesica marissinica. The sequence continues at coordinate 51,580,426 of CM026399.1, forward strand.
AATTTTACTCGGAATTATATACATTTCAGTCAGACAGCGTGGCGCTGACCACCTGTTACCTTACGCAATCAAAATTGTAACTTTAATGAAACAGCCAGACATATTGGCGCCTCATTAAAAGAAACCGACAACTATTACATAATCTCTCGCTGTGAGATAATAGTTACGTACATCAGCCTCGCGGTAAGCTAAATTAACGATACACACATTAAGTTCTCATGTAATCATTCTTTTTACGCGCCAAAATAGCTTGTTGATTTTAGGCGCGAATATTGCATAAAATTAGTACGGTCATTTCTATTTATAATATATACATTAGACAATCACAATACTTAGTATCGTGTGCAAAATAGCTGTTTTTGCACACTATTAGCATTAAACATTTGCGTATGTATTGCTACAAACAATACAAGGAACATTGTAAATAGTGAAAACCATGAATTTCCTGAGAAGGATAACAATCACTTATAACACCAAAGTAAAACTGCCACACTAATTAACACCAAATGCAATTAAGTGTGGCAGTGCGAATGTGGAATGTTTTTTATGTATTTCACATGCACTATATAAACATCGGACTGATGACTGGAATCTCACATTACAGTCGACCAAATACATGTATGCGGTGACGACTTTAAATAAACTTAATAGTCAGTCGAATATATCCCCCAGACGGATATGTAGTCCAGTAGTTAAATGTTGGATGGGTAATCCAGGGATCACAGGTTCGATCTCCCGTCTGACCTTAATAAAATTAACAGTATTTCAGGTGAGACAATAAACCGAGGTCTCGTGTCGGTACTCTTCCTGCACTATAAGTAAATGTACGAAAAAAGAAATGCAACTATATATCAATCAAAGTAATATAAAGTTAGAAAATATCTAGATGTTTGTTCTTAAGTGTATATATTTGTTACCATACTATTACTCAGCGCCTCAAATTATATTGTAAATTTATGTATACATCATGTTGTCACGTTATTCATGATATGAGTGTTATAAAGGATTTTGATTTGACTTTGACATACTGTAAATTGCCATAGGCAATTGCAATATTGCAAATTACTAGAACAACTTGTTTATTGCAATGAATTTAGCCTGGGTTCCAGTCTGTCGATTTTCACTTTTTAACTTCTAACCAAACGACATGATATGTTCAGAAACTCAATACGGCCCAATTGATGATGATGATGTACGTTTATTTATCCTCGCCTCCGGCGAACCATATGGGCGAGCGTTCTAAGATGATTATTTTTCTGTGATGCTTATGATGACATCCTCAGATGGCTCCTTTCTTCTTTCCGTGCCAGGGTGACAAGGCCTGGTCTGTACGCGATCCTTTTCAGGGCCACATCCTCCACGATTAGTCGGCTAACATCAGCAAAATGGTTCGGTTGTTCCGTCGTTGTCCACCCCGTTGACGCATCCGGGGTCGAGGTCGCATCCCTCCGTCTCCAACCGCTCGCCCGTAGTTGGGGACAGATAAAAGATTTCGAGGCGACGAGTGCGCCATCCACGCGAAACGACTGCCGTCCTCTCCTACCCAATCACTCGTCGCCTCTTCAACGCCCCCAGTGTTAGCTGTCGTTGATTCAGGTAAGTGTAAGACACTCAAAAGAGTCGATGCGGGCCGTCGTCTGTATGCGTCAGCGGCGTGGATTGGTCACTTCGGAACAGGTGATCCAATGTCCTGCTGTGAGCTGTGCCTTGTTCCCGACGTGCACGGTGTGGAGGTACGAACAAGCAATACGGCCCAATTAATAGTCTCGGTGTTAAAATATATTTATTTGACTGACCAGGCAAAATATATCGACGCCTGTTCTCAGGCTACAATGAAGTGACAGACTGGTCACTGATCGGAATACACCGATTGTAATTACCAGAAGTGTGACCGTCTCCTAGACCAGTAGCCAGTGATACAAAAACAACAATACCTGTATTGCATTAAACATTCATACAATGTATATAGCAAGTACATGTATACATGTAGGTAACGACATGGATTTACAAAAGAGCAAGATGTTAATATACTCTCTGCTTATACTAATTTTAGTTTCTATATACATTTGCGAAATATATGTATTTTGCTAAATTTCTACCAATGGTTTTTGATTTTTGTGACATTAAATTAGTGAATTTATTAATAGTTGGCCATGTATAGTAATAATGTTTTAAATATTTCTGTCTAAGATCTCTAAATTTCGGACATATAAGAAGGAAATGATATTCACTTTCTATCATGCCTGTATTGCAATATATACATATTCTTTGATTTCTGGGTATGTTTTCATATCTTCCACGTTCGATAGCTAAATCATTGGATGAAGTTCGGAATTTTGTCAACGCCATTCTAAATCTGTCTTCTTTAATAAAGTCTAAATGTTTTTCAAAACTGAACGAGTGTTTAAGCAAACAGTATGTCTCTAACCTCCCTGAATTATTAATAGACGAATACCAGCTTTGATAATATATATCTAATATTCTTGGTTGTATCTCATTATAGTTAATCAACATATTAAATTGGTTCTGCCATATGTACATTAACCAACATTGTTCGAGAATATGTTTTATATGGTAAGCCAGTTACACTTATTGTATATAATACCATTATCTACATCAGTTTTAAGTACATGATAAGTTTTAAACAGTAGTGACTGATTATTCAAAGTTAGTAGTTTTATCCAATATTTGATCATTGCTAATCTTCTATGTATATACATTGGGGTTCTAACCAATTCTCCATAAAGTGCGTCTAAGTTAGTCGAACGCTTCACCCACAGAAGTTTTCTACACAATTTGGAATGCATTGCCTCGATGTCGGGACTTTCATGATAACCCCATATCTCCGCAGCATAATTTAATATAGGAGACACCAAAGAATCAAACAATTTAATTGTTTGCTTGATGGGAATATTTAATTGGTTGTATATTGTAAGCAAGTTATGGATTGAAAATGACGCATGTTTTTGTGATACAATGAGTTAATCCAGCTATCCAATTATAGTCAATATACAATACAATTAATAATTAGTGTTTTAGGTAAATAATATTTTTAAATTCATAGTTAAAAATCCTTTGTACATAGATTATTTTTACAATTGAAAAAAGAGAGTTCACACATCTGCATGCGTAATTTTCTCAAATTAACCGAATTGAATGGTTGTGGTATTTCAGAATATTAGCTAGTGTATCCTTCTATCTATATGAGTTATAGAGTTATGTGCTTTTCGTTATGTTTGTTTTAGTCCTGGGATTCCACATTTACTATATTTTCTCATGTATGTTCCATTAATGTCAAACCACTTGCGGGGACGTAGACATGTTTTCCTGGGCAAGCTTAGTCGACCTAAGTGGTTTACCAGTACTAAGCAGTGTGTGTGTGGTGCCTTGCTCAATGACACTACATACGTGCCCTGGTCGAGTATCGAACCCGGGACCGTTCGATTCCAAATCCAACGCTCTACCACTGGACCACGGATGCCACACGTGCCCTAACTTACATACCAAAGTGATTCAGCCAGTAATCATTTTACAATCAATCAATTAAGAAATTGTATTGGCAAAAGCATTTTACAATGCCAATTTTATACAGACCCACTTATTCTAAATATTCGTGGTATAACCATAGTACACATATTTTAAGCTTCGTAGTCTTATCTAAAGGTATTTGCTTTGTAATTTTAAAGTAAAATGTCGGATCGTGGTGTTACTTGTGTACGGTTATTATGTAAACATAATGCTTGAATGCAAACTGGAAAATTTGTCCAAAATTGGCAACTGCGATATAGAAAAAACATGGGTACGACTTAACCAAAATGGTGCGAGTTGAGGACACAATTGGAAACCTTAATGATCAATCCACGCCAAACATGAATGAGATCAAAGTTCAAATGGCATAGAGACACATCTCAATAACCTGAACCCCCATAAGGCTAGTGGTCCCGACCAAATTAAGCCAATCATACTTAAAACCCTGTCTAAAGAACTCTCATCTCTCCTTGAAGTCTTATTCCAAAAATCCCTCAACGAAGGATCACTGCCTGCCCAGTGGAAGTCAGCAAATGTTGCTCCCATTTACAAAACAGGGGACAAGTCAAACCCCGCCAACTATAGGCCTATCTCATTGATATGTGTTCTATGCAAGGTACTAGAACATATATTAGTTTCCTCCTCGATAGTAAAACACTTCACTAACGACAGTATTCTGACCCATTTGCAACATGGTTTTAGAGAAAAACGGTCATGCGTGACCCAACTAGTAATGCTAGTCAGTGACTTGGTTACCTCTGTCTACAATAAGCATCAGGTAGATCTCATCATATTAGACTTCAGTAAGGTTTTCGATAAGGTCAATCACGAGAAAGTACTACTAAAAATGCATAACTATGGAGTCAGAGGTCAAATATTAAGATGGATTAAGAGTTTTCTAGATAATAGACTCCAGTCAGTTGTCCTTAACGGTATTAGTTCAGAGGTCATTCCGGTGTCCTCTGGAGTCCCACAGGGATCCGTACTTTGACCCCTGCTTTTCCTAGCCTACATAAACGACCTCCCACAAACCATCAGTTCCAAAGTCCGTATCTTTGCAGATGATACTGCAGTCTATCTATCACTGATATCTGCAAATGAATCGGTCACACTCCAAAACGATCTTAAGATATTAGAAGAGTGAGGGTTGGAGTGGGACATGGAATTTAACCCCTCTAAATGTCAAGTTATCCACGTCACTAGAAGGAAACATCCTATTCCCAGTCAATATAAACTCCGTGGAGTCCTACTTGAGTCGGTCACCTCAGCCAAATACCTTGGCGTGGATATCTCAAACAACCTGTCGTGGGACACTCACATAAAAAGGTCAACACAGAAAGCAAACCAAACATTAGGATTTCTACATAGAAACATCCAGGTCAAATCCGAACCCCTTAAGTCGATGGCTTACTAGACACTAGTGAGACCCAGCTTGAATATGGCTCCGAGATCTGGTCGCCCCATACCCAAACATTGATAGACCAAATTGAAGGTGTCCAGCGAAGAGCAGCCCGTTGGATAAAGGCTGACTTCTATCGTACCTCTAGTGTTACAGACATGCTACATTCCCTAAATCTACGCAGACTATATCAACGGCGTATTGACAATAGGTTATCCATTATGTATAAAATTCATAATGATCTTAAGCTATAGGTTAATTACAGCAACTACAGACTACTACAAGTTTTCCTTTTTTCCAAGAACAATCTACCATTGGAACCATTTCCCTCCTGACATTGTCCATCTCCCTACCATAGAGCAATTCAATACGGCAGTTTGCCATATTGACCATGCCAGTCCCTAGTTGTTCTGCGCAGCTGCTTTTAAACTTTTACCACAACTTATTTTCATTACTTTCTTAAATTATGCTTTTAACTACTCATACTTTTAACTTCTTTGCGGTTTTTGACGCGCAACATGTCTACGTCCCCGCGAGGGGTTCGACATTAACGGAAGATAGATAGATAGAAATTGAGAAGTGGAATTAAAAATAGTGGCCTATGACCTATGGGTCAACATCTCGCGCCAACATGTTGACCGGAAGTATATATATCACGTGACAGAACTCCGAGATTGTAGGAACTTTGAAAAGTTTATATATAACATGTCAGCTATGCAAATATCAGCTCTTGGAGAAATAGCAATAACCAGGGACCCAATGATGCAACAAAGATCTCATTCTGCGTCAATTCCAAATGTAAGTACATGTAAATTCAATATAACTATAACACGTGCGTTTGATCATCAACATTGAGTCATTGACACCCGTCTTTTACCGAAAAAGTTTGCACCCGTTCGTGTTGCAAATTGGTTACCCTTGATTACATATGGAGTTGAACAGATTTTTGTTAGATATTAATAAATATTGGCAGCAAAATTTGAAAGCAAAGTGGGATCTCCACGTGTGTGTTTGAGAGGGGGATCTGCACGTGTGTGTTTGGGAGGGAGGTGGGGGTAGTCTACATTTTTAGACGTCTTGTTAAAAAAAATACTCCACACGATCAAACGCCGTCTATTTTACAATCGATTTGCATAAAACTTTCAGATTTAACGTATTTTATAATTATTTACATAAAACAATAACTTTTTTAAAGATTGTATACAAAATAAGCTTTTAATGCGCTCCTTCCGTAGACGAATGCTCCTTCCAGGTTTCAGTCATACCGGTATAAAATGTTAATTGCACTTGCCGTATATTATTATTTTCTTAAGTCGTGGAAACAACTTTTAAAAAACTGACATCACGTGACCTTGCTGCTCAATACAACTATCACAACGGTGTCTGGTCGGCACTCGTTTATATGAGGAACTCGGACTTCATGTCACCTATGCACGGCATACTTGCTATTTTTTATTTATCCATCATAACTTCTTGAATATCTTATTTTGATATAGTACATCATTGAATAAAAACACTTATTGGTCTTAATCAGAAATGGTATAGAAACTATTTTTCGGGTTAGGTGTAGATTTTTTAAATTCAGATAGCTACCATACACCGTGTCAGTTTTTGTGGAAATATTCTCCCAATGTTTGTTTATATTTGTCTGCTAGACCAGTCGCGTGACAGTTTCATCAGGCTACCGATACACGTAACGGAATGCTATTGAACCATGCTTCAGCTCTGTCAGCGAAATTAGTCTAGAACTATATAAATATTTTAAATACGGATGTAAATGGACATATACGCCAAGCATAGGTTCCACCACTCTATATAAGGTGATCTTGCGATAATCGAACAATTCCAATGTTTTGATATAGTATGAATTAATCGCTGTTTTAAGGTCATGCGTACATGTACAACCATGTTAAATGTATAAATAATTGACCTGAAGGTGCCAAAATTAAGGGGACATCCCTCCACCATATTCAATATTTCTAAGGTCCTGGAACTGGAAAGGCTGGAAGTGATTCTATATTGTGTAATGGTCTTTGGGGGCATTTTTTTCACAGGGATTCGGCACGTTTGGGGGTACTAGTATATAAGTACAGGGATTCTACTCTGTGTGATGTCAGATTTCACATCGATCAGTAAAATGGCCCTATCTGAAATAATTTTGTACAAATCTGTCCAAATATAACGCCTATCCCGAGTCTTTATATTGTTCTTCAAATAAAACACAACTTTAAGCTGCATGCATGTATACTTTGCAAACAATTGCCACAGACATTGGCCATAGCAGGTCACATTTCCATACTAGGACACGGGTTCTGTCGGCAACAAAAAAAAATCTTCGACAGGAGAGTTTCAACTGTGAATAACATTATCAATAAAATGTGTTTCCACTAACGTGTAGGTTTATTCGGCAAAAATGTACGTCAAAAAGAGATTTCGTAGAATTTTTCAATTTGTTTTGAAAATTTCTAAAGCGGCGCAATTCGCATTGAAACAAGCGTTCTGATTGGATTATTAGAATGTAGATATTTGTTTTTATATGAAGAATAATCATAATTATTATATTATATTTGGACAGATTTGTACAAAATTGTTTCAGATAGGGCCATTTTACTGATCGATGTGGAATCTGACATCCCACAGAGTAGAGTCCCTGTACTTAAATATATATACTAGTACCCCCAAACGTGCCGAATCCCTGTGATTTTTTAAAAATAAAATGGACTTTTGTGTGAAAAATAAACTTACCGTGAATATCAAATGTTTTAGTGGTGCTTAATATGATTATTCTCATATTTATTTTCCAGGGTAGGAAATTGAATGTACATCCTGATGTGTAAGCTGTTTATAGGACAAACATCTCATTAATAACTTATATACCCACAAGTGCTTGATTAACAATACAAATATATGATAAAAATGTTGTTTGATGTTGTGTGTTCACTTATAAATAATAAATTAACAGAGCTGTCAAGGGTGCATCGAGTGTTGGAGTGAGATATGGGGTTCGAAGGGGCGGCTGCCCCTCAGGGGGTCTGGGGGAAGCTGGATACACTCTATGGCTCATTTTCGTCATATTTGGTGTCAAATGGCTTACATGAAATGCTACTTTGGCATCTAATGAAGGACACTTTTCACCAAGAAAACCTGATCAAGCACACATTTTATGGTAAAGAAAGCTTGCAAATAACTTTTTGTAAGTTTTTTATTAAATTGACTTACAAGTCAGGCGCAAACCTGTCTTGGTTGTCAATTTATAATAAAACTCCGATGTAATTTGCAAGCATTTGTCACCAGCTTGAGCAAAATCAGCGTGGTTACCACATCAGGCTGATTACAATTTCGGCACAAATTCAAACCCGGGTATGACTTGCCAATTTTTCATTGAGCAAGACCATTTATCCACATTGCTAAGAACAAACCGTACAGTAAACGTTATTTGCCGAGCTTTGAGAAGCAATTACTGGATAATTAAGTGTCCACTTAGAATCAAATGTAGATTTGTCAGGCGCGTCGGAAGGTAATTGTCATTGGGGCCGCATGGTGGGGGGGTTTGGGGGTCTTCCCCCTCGAAAATTTGGAAAACCAGAACGCCTCCGACGCGATTTTCCGGTACACAGGTCGCTATTTTGCATGCCCAAGTTGCACAAGTAACCGGTTCAAATGATGTTTTGCAGTAACATTTCATGATTTGGAGAACATTTATATTTGAAGGCTAATTAGATCTACTGTTGAAAAAACAAAACTAGGCTTTGGGTGGGTTGCTTCCATAGTCCCATGCTTAGTGTGTGTATGAGCGTATAGGGCGGGTGTCGGACGGCGAAATACATTTGTGTGGCACAAATCAAGTGTAAGGATTAATCTCCGCACAACATCGAGCCATCTTGTCAAAATATTGGGGCCATGTCGCCCAAATATTGGGGCCGCAATCGCGGCCCCACTTGCGACGCCTCTGTTTGTATATAGCGGCACCGGCTAGTTTCTTCGTCTTTTTTTGGACAGGACTCTGTGATTCTGAAGCCATGGTTAACAAAAAGAGCGTCTACACCGTTAACAAAATTAATGTAAACATTACATTCGGCCTTCGTTAGTTTTCGGGAGCCAATCATAAGTGATTATTAACGCACGGGGAGTTCCGACATCGGTTCCGAGTAGTTACGATTGTACAGCGCGACGATCAGTTTCAAATATAGCCTTGAGACATTCTAAAAATAGCAATTTGGGAAACCTAATGTGTTGCGATTTTAAAATAACACGGATATTAGTGTAGGTAAATCGTTTTTTAGAAAAAGCGTGACAATATTAAAGATACGCGTGAGAGTGTGATTTGAGGTCTAAAAGCGTGAGTCTCACGCCAAAAGCGTGAGACTTGACAGGTATGAATTAATAATACCATCTAGGGCCTCATAGTAATACCTCGAGAATAGAGTAACGTCAAATGAATATTGTAAGCAAAACATGGCAGTCTTCCTTGGCTTGTCACATGGAAAATAATCAACGTTGTTTAAAATACTTTACTGGAAAGGAAACCAATCTTAAAACTTTAAGTTAAATGAAGGTAAAATAGATTTGGAAATACATGTTTTGTGAATGAGCTAATGCTGATTAAAGTCTTAGCACCTCGAGAACTAGAAACATCAGTCTATAGGTGCATGCTAAGTCATATATATGACACCTTTACAAAAACTCCAGAATCCTTTTATATTATTTAATGTTTAATCTTGTTTTTCAATCTCTTACATTTTAAATTTCAAATATTTTATATAAATCCGGTATTTCAAGTTCACCATCGATGTACATATTGATGAGACAAGTGATTCCCCTATTATTTCAGTATGTGGGGACATTCCATCAAATTCCTCCCTCCCCCATCGCACAACAACCAGAAGTCGATCAACGTGAGATTGGAACGTATAAGTTTTATCGGTCTATCAAATCATACAAATATCATATGTGAACAATATCAACATGTGGATGAAATCATTCTGCCCAGTCTCGGATTGATTAACATTTAGCTCTTGCAGCTGGTGGACATGGGCGTCATTGTTTAAGTTTCACAAAATGTCAGATTTGTCGGAATATTTGATTAATTGTGTATACATACATAGAGAATTATTGCGCAGTCAGGGGCTGGTGCCGATTTGCAAATATTTTTCATAATAGTAAATTTATAGATGTTCTTGATCATGTTGAGATTTGGCATATTGTCTTATTGAAATTGTTCATATTTTCTGAAAAGAAAGTGGCCTCCGTGATTACGGTAGATGACTTCAAATCACTTGCCTCTCACTGCTGCTGGTTCAAATCCCACTTGGATGTCAAATTATTTCATGATAGGAAATTATTCAGCTGGCTTGTGGAAGGTCGGTGGTTTTACCAAGGTGCCCACTCGCGTCTGAAATACTTCTAAGGGGCAAGCACGGTCTTACTCCACCAATAATAGCTGGACAGTCGCCATATGATCTAAGCTGTTCACGCAATGTTGAACCACAAAAACAAACATAACAAATCAATGATGTTAGTTTTAAACAATATTTATTTATTTCAATAAATATAGTCGAGTATAAATAATAATTTATGTACATACATGTAGGATTGAGGAGAAAGCAACCTACTTGTATGGTTACCTCTTTCCTACCCAGCTTAATGCGACACTATATGTATATCGTATGGAATCAAAATAATATATAATTTTATGTAAAAGTAACAATGCTACTACACATTTATCCATTATAATTTGAATAATTATTTATTAAGTGTGTTTTTGCAATATAACAAGCTAAACGTATGACTCGTGAATCTTTCACCACACCTTGTGTACAATCATAGCTCTTTCACCACACCTTGTGTACAATCATAGCTCTTTCACCACAACTTGTGTACAATCATAGCTCTTTCACCACACCTTGTGTACAATCATAGCTCTTTCACCACAACTTGTGTACAATCATAGCTCTTTCACCACACCTTGTGTACAATCATAGCTCTTTCACCACAACTTGTGTACAATCATAGCTCTTTCACCACACCTTGTGTACAATCATAGCTCTTTCACCACAACTTGTGTACAATCATAGCTCTTTCACCACACCTTGTGTACAATCATAGCTCTTTCACCACAACTTGTGTACAATCATAGCTCTTTCACCACACCTTGTGTACAATCATAGCTCTTTCACCACAACTTGTGTACAATCATAGCTCTTTCACCACACCTTGTGTACAATCATAGCTCTTTCACCACAACTTGTGTACAATCATAGCTCTTTCACCACACCTTGTGTACAATCATAGCTCTTTCACCACAACTTGTGTACAATCATAGCTCTTTCACCACACCCTGTGTACAATCATAGCTCTTTCACCACATCCTGTGTACAATCATAGCTCTTTCACCACAACTTGTGTACACTCATAGCTCTTTCACCACAACTTGTGTACACTCATAGCTCTTTCACCACAACTTGTGTACAATCATAGCTCTTTCACCACTCCCTGTGTACAATCATAGCTCTTTCACCACATCCTGTGTACAATCATAGCTCTTTCACCACAACTTGTGTACACTCATAGCTCTTTCACCACAACTTGTGTACACTCATAGCTCTTTCACCACACCCTGTGTACATCATAGCTCTTTCACCACACCCTGTGTACAATCATAGCTCTTTCACCACTCCTGTGTACAATCATAGCTCTTTCACCACATCCTGTGTACAATCATAGCTCTTTCACCACTCCCTGTGTACAATCATAGCTCTTTCACCACACCCTGTGTACAATCATAGCTCTTTCACCACTCCCTGTGTACAATCATAGCTCTTTCACCACTCCCTGTGTACAATCATAGCTCTTTCACCACTCCCTGTACATCATAGCTCTCACCATGTACAACATGCTCTTTCACCACTCCCTGTGTACAATCATAGCTCTTTCACCACTCCCTGTGTACAATCATAGCTCTTTCACCACACCCTGTGTACAATCATAGCTCTTTCACCACTCCCTGTGTACAATCATAGCTCTTTCACCACATCTTGTGTACAATCATAGCTCTTTCACCACACCCTGTGTACAATCATAGCTCTTTCACCACTCCCTGTGTACAATCATAGCTCTTTCACCACACCTTGTGTACAATCATAGCTCTTTCACCACATCCTGTGTACAATCATAGCTCTTTCACCACACCCTGTGTACAATCATAGCTCTTTCACCACATCCTGTGTACAATCATAGCGCATCACTCTCTACCACCAATCAAAACAAACATCTAACATTGTTTTATATACATATGTTTGTATGGCGGTGTTGTATTTATTAGATTTATTTTTTATTCTATGCAAATATTTGGACTTTTAAAACACGTTTATTATTGGAAATGATATACATTGTAGACTTGCTTTAAAGTTATATATTCCTGTTCAGATGAAATTTCACTGTATGCGAGATTCACGTTTTTATACCAGCAATTTAAAATCTGGTAAAAATGATCTATTAATCATATAAATTTGTTTATTTAAGAAATAATAAGTAGTGATATATTTCTACGCATAAGAACGACAAACGAGGGTTATTCTGCGATATACCACGGTTGATACTTATTATTTCGATTCTAACACGACTTCTAATAATTTTAAAGGAGTATTTTCTTCAAACGCCGCTGCATTTGGCTTTCGAAATTTCCTCCCGCGTAAGGGGTGATGACGTTATTTTTTATGGAAAATATCAATCTAGTGCATAAATGAACAAAAGTTGTAACTAATCAATAATTTTATTTATTTTGTCAAATAAAACTGTACAGAATAGTAACTGAAACGTTACTTAACAGAAAAACAAGACGGACAACAGATTATCTGATTCTAAAAATAGCTCACTTCCGCGACTTCCCACGGTAGTATTTACAAACATCACGTGACTTTCATTCATAAACTTTACACGCATTGTATAAATGGAATAGCCAAAACACGGTGTGCGTGCAGCATAGTTCAAGATAGGTATATCGCAGAATAACCCGACTTAGATTTTACTCGACAAGTATGTATGTTATTATTAGCTGAGTCGTGTTAGAATATGATTTATTACGGAGAACCTGAGCTACAGAGAAAGCTGAATGATCTATTAATCACATACATTTGTTTGTTATTATGATTTATTACTGAGAACCTGAGCTACAGAGAAAGCTGAATGATTAACATACTTACTCGCCTATAACACAACTCAATAATTGATGACCATTGAAATAACTGAAAGGGTGTAACAAAAGCATGACTTTTCTATCTGTAAACTGAACTTGACAATAGCACTTTAGCAAATAAAATTTACTGTTGTGAATCAGTGCATTTTTTAATTTATGAATTGACGTAATTTACAGTGCCTGACAGTACAATTTTTTGAACTTTATTTCCGAGTGGTTACTGTACATTAAAATTGTCTTAATTTGGATTCCTGTACTGGAACAAGTTGTGTACTAGTTGTATTGTAACCACCATTGCTGCACAAACAGTTGTCCAGGACATGTCCTCACTTCACAGTCCAGATCGCTAGTTGTATTGTAACCACCATTGCTGCACAAACAGTTGTCCAGGACATGTCCTCACTTCACAGTCCAGATCGCTAGTTGTATTGTAACCACCATTGCTGCACAAACAGTTGTCCAGGACATGTCCTCACTTCACAGTCCAGATCGGTAGCTGTATTGTAACCACCATTGCTGCACAAACAGTTGTCCAGGACATGTCCTCACTTCACAGTCCAGATCGCTAGTTGTATATTAAAATGTGTTTTACTTCATTGAAGTGTGAGATTGCCATTATGTATACTTGGATCCTCACTGCCATTCTGTATCTCAGAGTTCCCTTCGCCTGAAATTTAAATTTTTGTCTTAGTCACTTCTGTTGCCAATTGGGAAAAAATGGAACCAATTTGAAAAACTTTAATCCAACTAATAGCCATATGCCATATAGTTCACAGAAAAACATGTGAAGCCATTCATGTGCATTTTGCTAGACTTGTTTATTTTCATGATATAAGTAGGCCTACAAATTACATAAAACCAGTAACATAGATGTAGATAATCACTATTTAAGGGACAACCCCTAGAATAGGGATACTCCACAATCATGTAGTGTATATAATTGAATTACAACTATCATTTGACTGGTAACAAATTCGGTAAAAACACATTTTTTCTTTCTCCTGAAAATGTTACCCTAGTTTGGATGGTGGGGAGGTGGGTGTTGAAAGTAAAGAGGACTGTCTGTGCTATAGCACAAATCCAGCAGATGTACAGAATGACATTATTTACCCCCCCCCCACATGTTTTTTTAACACAGGAGGACAAAATCCTCCCATCTAGGGACTGGGTTACGGTTGGAGTTTAGTTATAGACTGGGTGTTAGGCAGTGAGGGTGTCCAGCTTTCATAGGGAGGATTGTGTCCCTCTATGTCAATTATGGAAATAACATGTTGCACCAAATCTTTTCGCCAATTTGCAAAATTTATTGCCAGTATTTGTTTTTTGTCGACATTGGCAACCGACAGCAGGACCCCTGATTTCTGTATTCATGTAAAATTTAATTTGGTCTGCATAGTGGATTATCTTGTTGCCTAGGTGATGGGCCTTTATAATGGGCATAGTGGATTATCTTGTCGCCTAGGGGGCCTTTATATGGGCATATCTTGTCACCTAGGCGACGGGGCCTTTACATGGGCATATCTTGTCACCTAGGCGACGGGGCCTTTATATGGGCATATCTTGTTACCTAGGCGACGGGGCCTTTATATGGGCATATCTTGTCACCTAGGCAACAGGGCCTTTATATGGGCATATCTTGTCACCTAGGCGACGGGACCTTTATATGGGCATATCTTGTCACCTAGGCGACGGGACCTTTATATGGGCATATCTTGTCACCTAGGCGACGGGGCCTTTATATGAGCATTTAAACACTAGACTCGCTTGAACTTGAAGACAAACTTTACTTGTCCGGTGAAGACAAACTTTACTTGTACTTGTCCGGGAAAAATATTTGGACAATGTGACTAATGCGACTTCACATTTCCAAGTCATTATTGCATTTGTGCAAAACCGAGTACAACGACAATATCTTTTTATAAATTGTGATTTGCGTGTTGAACAGGAATATGTCTGTATGTTCAGTTTCAATATTCAATACTATTGCAGTGGCGATAGTCGCGTTCATAAACATTGATAGTTCTTGTTGATTATGTATCTTCAGGTTCCGCATGACGTTGCACTCTGTATTTGTAATCGTCAGTTACAAGACATACTGTGCCGCTCCTGTGGATATATATTCGTAGGTAGACAGAGGAAACGTTGCCCGTTCCACCCCAATGAGATCCTACTTATGGACTCTGCAGTCTGTCCCAAATGTAGAACAAACTCGTTAATGGAGATTAAGACATCGGAAGCAACAGTCAAGAAGCAGGCAGACGAGATCCTGAACGAGCTGACGAACCTACGGCAGAGAAGAAGCTGTGGCGGCGAGAAGTGTTGTGCAGGTGCACCAGATAGAAACGAGATTGTTGATAATGGACTTGGTACTATGCTGCTTACTGTACATGCTAGTAAAGAGAAACCAGAAGTAAGCCGACCCATCTTTGCTGCATCAAGCTATACTCAAGAAGTACATAGACAGGTATCAGACGGAACAAAAGTGTCATCAGCTGCAATTTGTACTCCTGATTCACACATTCAGGTTTCTGAAGGTATTACGGAGCATGAATGCAAGTATGTAAGCCCAGAGGTACAAGCCAAGTTGGTCACTGAGGTGCAACAGCAGCCAAAGTTTTACCAGCAGCCCTCTCTCTGTGTACAGCATTCGTTTGAATTGGGAGGGCCTACTGCTGGAGCTTACAAGTGTCAGCCAAAGAGAGCGGTAATTTGTGATGACCAGAATAGTGTTCTGAAAGCAGTCTTGAAAAAAAGCATAGCAGGAAATTGGGACAGCGGGATCGATAAAATGTCCGACCTCTGCATCGGTGAAAGACGATAATCGACAGACATTTAAACTTGCAGGATCAGCAAAGTTCTTGCAATGGAAATAGCTGTTGGTAGATTGCATTGACTGTTTTTAGCTCATCAGAGTGCAATGTGAGCTTTTGTTATCACGTTTTGTCTGTCCGTTGGTGAATCATCCAATATTTTGCTTCAAACATCTCTTGAACCATTGGTCCAATCATTATGAAACTTCATATGAATGATCTTTCAAGATTGCTTAAATTATTAGGTCATTATCGGGTGCTTAGTTGCCTAAATGCAAAATGGACAATGTATCCAGAAGTTAATAAATTAATTAGTCTGACAAATGCAATAAAAACAAAAGTCGTAGGGTTTGGGTACAATTTCCTTATCTGCAACTCTTGGATTGCCATCTGTCCGCTTTACCGTGTCCGTGCTTCATCTCCATAATCCATTAAGACAATTGTTTGCGGAAGCATCAATTTTAAGTCTAGTTGTGCCTATTATAATCCCATACCGGATAGATTATTTTTTGACGATTTATAACACAAAGCTTGTCCAAAGCGTCTTTGGTTTTCATCCAACATGGCATGAGGCACCAGTTTGATCAGTTTTGTTGTACATATTGTAATCCAGTACCGGTTGAAGGATTTATTTTTTGTGGATTTACGACATTGTTATATTTTGCATAATTAAGGTCCATTTCTATAGCGCAACGCTGGTCTGTGAATCATCTCTAGAACTATATACTTTTTGTATGACTTTTCAGGGTTGGAAAATTACACTTGTCCGCTTGCCATGGCAAGTGACTATTGCTTGCGGATGAATGCTTGTTAGCCTTTGCTTGTCTTGCAAGATGAGTGAACAATTCTGTGACCATTTAATTATAAAAGACAAGGAAGTAAAACTTGTTTTGTTTATTGTCTAAAAAGGTGTGAGAATTCTGATGATGCTGCGCAACATTTTCATCATTGATCTAGAAACCTCAATGTCCCAGCAGACATACATGTATAGTATCTGTGTGTGGAAACTTGGAAAAACCTGTTCAATTCATATACCCCTCTACTGGCATATTGCGTTTCCAGGTAACGAGTCCATGTCGGATTCTGGTATGTTTTGCATCACAGATGTTTCGGTCCATATATATATGTAATACACATTGAATTTGTTCCGAAACATTCGATACAAAACATACGCGGAACGAAATTATTATTTTGTGCATTTTAAAATTAATCAAATCGGCACAATTGGTCCCAATTAATATAACAAATGCGGAACGGACCTTTATTGCAGCGTTTATCATGAAATTGGATAACAATTCAAGCATTACAATTAGAGTGGGTTTTCCATAAGGATGAGTGGCATTTGCAGATCACTAGTCCTACAGGACGAGTTGCATTTGAAACCCTGCTTTTTATTACAATGACTTCACATCATTCCCTTTCCATGCTTTTTATTACTTCAGCAACAGTGAGTTGGGAGATTTGGGTTTATTTCAAACAAGAATTTCTAGTTTCACTATTTATTTTGTCAATATTCCTGTGTATTTCTGTTTAATTTTGAATGTTCATTGTTGATTGTATTATATTGATATCGTAATTATGCATTGTAGACGTAGAGATATATATTGATACCGATTCTGCTTGTTTGTCTTTGAATACTACAAACTCACCTCTGTTTATGTAAGTCCAGAGGCGACTTGTTGGAAACTAAAATCACCAAACACACATATATGTACAAAATTGAATTTCACAGTTTCACACCATAGATTCATGCCTATTGATTGTATGACATACCGTTTAAATAGTAGCCGTTATTGGAAATAGTAAATATATAGAGGAAATTTGACAATAATAGCTTTCTATGTTCACAAGAGAAATAATTCGATCATTCACCTGAAACAAATTTTCTTTTTATTTTACGGTGAAAGGTGTATTATGAAGCCTCGAGGGTCCTCATTCCGGTAGGATACGAAACAATCATTAAAATTTGCATAATAGTTTGTAAAATATACAAAGACGTATACATATCTTTAATAGTCAACAAATCCTTTTCCAACATTTTGCATCAAATTTCAACATAAATGCATGTGTTTTCCAAAGAGTAATCACGATTTGTTCTGAACTACTGTAAATTTGTCCGTAATTTTACATGTGACCCAATTCCGGTACTCTTGGGTAACAGTGAATTAGGCACTCTTAATTAATTACTGGTATGTGGTTTTTTCCCCAAACAGTTCAAATATAAGATATAATTCCAAAATCTATTTTTAACTTTGTTAACACTAATAACTGTTAAAACACTAAATTATTAACTTTTGATTTATGTAACTGTTTCATTCTACTCCTCTAGTGTCACAGCAAGGACACATGAATGTGTCTCCTCTTCTAAGTAGTGGTGCAATTATGTCAAATGCACCCAGTGGTTACAGAGTTTGCCCGCCCCTATACATAGTTCCAATGGCAGTCAAAAACACTGATAAGATCTTATCTTGGCAGCCATTTTGATTGGCAAGTTTTATTAACTGCAATTTCAGGATTTTACTAGTAATTCTTTAATTGCAATAACTTTATTGATTTTGGTTTCTTAATATAAAATTTGGTATGATTTTAAAGGTATTGAAATGTACTTTTTAAATATTTGACAATGATAATATGGATTACAAATTATAAGAACTTAACTTGCACCTATTTTTGAAAGTCTATTTTCACAGTTGAAATATTAACATACAGGTAAATTATTATGTATTCGTTATTGATACGAAATTTGTGAAATGATACAAAAAATATGTCCATTGAGAGCTTTCCAACAATATATGAACCACGGTGATTGGATGAAAAATAAATATTTTATGAAGAAAACAAAACCACGCTACTATAGGCTGTGAGCTAGTATGACGAACCCTCCCCCCATGGGAGAAAGAATCTAGACCTAAATTGTCTGAAAGACCAATACCTGTGGAGTAGTTTCCTATTTTCTGCCATCTGCGCGTTGGGGCTTTTTTACGTTACGCTCTTTTAAATACGTTGTTACTATATTAAAATAGAGATAATAAAGATTATATTTTAAAAATTATTTTAATACATATAAATGCATTGATATCATTATACGGTATTTTATGTTACTCCCTGGTAACTGCACTTTGAGAAGCAATACATTTCACATGGGATTCAATACGATAAGTAACATATTTTATTAGTAATCTACGTTACCATATGACATTTAACAGAATTACCACCATCTTCGTATTTTATTCACATTTTCAAAACTAGATATGCTTTATGATAGCCTGACATTTTCCAACATTTGTAGTATGTTTAAATTAATTAGATGAAGTGTAGTGGTGTTACATTACATTTGTGTTAATTATGTTACATTAAACAATGTCAAAAATCAAAATATCTAGTATTCATAATCTTTGTGTTCCCTCTTATCCTGTGTGTTCACCAATTAATCTAAAGTTAATTATTAATATTAATGCTATACATAAATGCACACATGTAATTACGTTACTATATTTTACGTTACCATAACATATGTTCATGAAATGTATTATTATTAAAACAACAGTATGCATAAAATATAAATAATTTGGTAAGCTATGCCAATATCATCCAATAATTTTCAACAATACTACATGTAGCATACGTAGCGAAATAGTCGCCGTAGGGACCCTGACATCGCCCTCTGGGGCCCCACTTCTCCCTAAAAAATGTTTTTTTTACGATTTTCAAACAAAATGTTGTATAGTAAGATACACTGGCCCATTATAAAGCACTCCTTCTATTCAAATGTTGTATTTAATCGTTGTACTGTGCATTTTAACCCTATTTTGTAGAAGTATATTAAAGAACGCCATTTAAGGAAGCGGTCACGCGCTTTCTCACTTCTCCCAAAAATTCTGACCTAGAATGAACCCTGAGCATAAAGAAAACACACACAATAACTGTAAAATACTAACATGACTAGTATTGATCATTAAACAAAATCAACAACACTGTCCATAATACTGTAATCACAACAAGTGCATATAAAATAATATTGTTACCAAATAACTCTGGTTTAAAGGATGACACACTTGTATATCATAATACTGGTCACATCGACTGTTTGGCTGTTAGCTACGCACATAAACTTCACATATGTTTTATGTATATTTACATTACAATATTTAACGTTACCAAAAATATTCATGAAATTATTATTAACAAAGCAGCATTCTCTAAGTAACATTATGCATACATTGCAAATAATTTTGTAAACCCTGTCGAGATCATTAGTTTATACACATTTAGTTTAGCTCGATTGCGAAACAAGTTATTTCAACTTATATAAATCACTCGAGACCTCATTCCTGATGGAATCCATCGCCACGAGGGAGAGAGAAGAATTTAAATGCCTTGCCTAAGGGCACAATCGTAACGGCTCCAGTGGGGCTCGAACTTCGCACCTGAAGCGAGATCATTATTTTAACAAATACTATTATTTAATTTCAAACTAGACCAGATGTGGCACATACTATACTATTTGTAGAGCATGACTAGACGTAGCACATAATACAATTCTGTGTAGAGAAAATACATACATAAAGTACATTACTGAAATGACTAGTATTCACCATTAAAGGAAATCAACAACAATATCCCTAATACTGTAATCACAACAAGTACATATAACATAATGCTGTTATAGAATAATACTGGTTTAAAGGATGGCACAATTGTATATGATAATCAGGTTGGGGGGGGGTGAACGAACCCCCTTTTTCAGTTAAAGGTGTACGATCATATGATGAAACCCATCTCAAGGAATGCTTCATATCATCATCACCAGTCGCAAAATGAGATGATTCATTTGATTGGCCACTCCATCATCCAAGCAGATATTATTACAGAGATTAAGAAATCAGGTTTTCACACTGTAATGGTGGATGAGGTAACATCAAGCAATGATGAAATTCTATCAGTTTGCGTTCGCTTTGTAGACGAAGATAAACAGATACGAGAGGAGTTCGTTCATCAACATTCATAGAATTTCTGGTGAAGCTAATGCCATCCTGGAGTTCCATAAAAACGTTGGTTTGGATATTCATCAGCTTCAGTGGCAGTGCTATGATGGTGCCTCAAACATGTCTAGCGAGAAAAAAGGCGTATCTGGAATCATTTCACAGCATGCACCAAATGCTCCATATACCCATTGCAATGGACATATTCGTTATCTTTCCATTGCTGCTAACTGTAAAGCTAATAACATACAGCATGTGATTGCTACCATGAAGGATGTAGCTATCTTCTTCAACTACTCTCCAAAACGGGAAAGGCTCATAGAAATGATAGCGGAAAAACGTCATGTTCACAATGCCACCACTAGAAAAGTGATAATTGGCATGTGCAAGACCCGTTGGTCGGAGCGCGATACCGCTTATGAGCATTTCTACCTGGCCCTACCATTCCTGGTAGAGTGCTTTGATATCATCAGTGGTACTCACTTGGACATAGATGATTTTGATAAGGCGTTTACGGAAGGCTGGGACTCAGAATCAAAGAAAGATGCAATTGCTCACGCTAAAGCTGTGACGTATTTCGGATTTATTGTTGGTCTGGTGTCGCTGTATTACCTGTTGCACCCTCTTCACGGCGTTACCGTCTACCTTCAGGGTCGAACGATAGACATTGTAAAAGCTTACCAGTTGATTGATGAAACCGCGTCTGATATGAAAGCGACGCGTGACAACGTTGAAGGTTTCAAAAAGATGTACAAACAAGCCGAACGCATCGCAGAGAAACTAAACGTTGATCCGTCTTTGCCACGCATTGCCAAATGCCAGATCCATTGTCAAAATCAGCCCGCTGATACGCCAGAAGAATATTATCGCCGTACAGTTGCCATTCCACTTCTTGACTGCATCATCAGTGAGATGGATACACGATTTAACAAACTTTCACAGAGAGCTGTGAAGCTGCTGATGCTTGTTTCTGCCATCTGTTGCGACAGTACCAACATATCTGACAACGTGAAGGCCGCGGTAGACATGTACAGTGATGACTTGCCAAACCCTGATCTTGTCCAACATTGAGCTCATGTCCTGGAAAAGAATATGTCGAGGATCGCCCAGCATCACTGGCAGCAGCCATTCAATCCTGTGACAAGACCCGTTATCCAAACCTGTTCATCCTTCTCCAAATTGGCTGTATTCTAGGTGTCACCTTGTGCGAGTGTGAAAGGTCTTTTTCTGTGATGCGCAGACTCAGAACCTGGTTACTGGCCACCATGGGAACTCGACGACTATCAGCACTTGCATTGATGAATATCCATTATGGACACAATGTCGACTACAATAAAGTAGTTTTTAGTTGTTCGTAAGGCTTCATCCTCGCCGTATAAAGGACGCGAATCTAATCTTTCAGTCTTGACTGTGAATCTGCGTCACCTCGTGTGAGTGTGAAACGTCTTTTTCTGTGATGCGCAGACTCAGAACCTGGTTACTGGCCACCATGGGAACTCGACGACTATCAGCACTTGCATTGATGAATATCCATTATGGACACAATGTCGACTACAATAAAGTAGTTTTTAGTTGTTCGTAAGGCTTCATCCTCGCCGTATAAAGGACGCGAATCTAATCTTTCAGTCTTGACTGTGAATCTGCGTCACCTCGTGTGAGTGTGAAACGTATTTTTCTGTGACGACAAAGCTGTTACTAAAGTAAAGTTGAAAGACATAATTTTGTTGTAAAAACCTCAAACGGAGGTGACATATTAGCGGAATATAATGTGTGTATATCGCTAAGCATTGATGAGTAGTCACTATGGACGCATGGTGACTACAACAATTAGTAAAGATGCTCCAGAAGCTTCATCGTATACGTAAAATGAATGTAAATAAAATCTGTCAACCCTGTCTTAGTCAATCCGTATCTCACAGTTGCAATAACTAACATCGTTAAAGCTATTTTTGTAGTATAGTTGAAAGACATATATGGTTCTATAACCGCTGAAATAACTTTAGGCCCAACATCAGCGAAATATGTGTTTAATAGCCTTTTTACTCCATATTTCTACATATATTTTCGAGCTGTTTTACCATACATTTTGAGCTCTAGAATGCAGGAAATGCCATTTCGGAGCTTCCAGATTAAAAACCTTTCCAGGGGAGCATGCCCCCGGACCCCCCTAGCGGGCTCCTGCCCTACGGGCCGTCGCACTTGCATCGAACCCCCTCCACAACTTCCTAGCCCCGCGCCTGATAATACTGATCACATTAACTTAAGAATCACTCACTGTCGCTCTCATTCTTGAACAGGGCATCAATCATGCTGATTTCTGCTTCGCTTTCTGGCATTCCAATATCATCTGTTTTGGACAGTATTTCAATAAGCTCTTGGGGAACAATATTTCCATTTACCCATTCCTACTCAACTCCACTTTCCCCAATTGCCCACCCACTCTCTTCTACTGGTGGAAGGTTTGGCATGCGCATGGAGCCAAACGTACGTTTCTAGTTCACCCAATGCCTGTGCATCTCCAGAGCTGATCAACATGGTGGCAGTAGGCTCATGTCCATGCCATTTTGTACGTTGATGACATGTCCTCGAACTCCAAAACGCTTGATAAACATATCGTAGCGTAGTTTGTTGATGTCGGAATATGTTTTATAGCTATACAAGGGCTTCAATTTCTTTGAGAATATGTGATGAGCATTTGTGTTCATGTCCAAGTTTTTGTCAGTGTATCCTGATACTGCTGATTCTTCTCACCCATTCTCAGAGGCACGACTTTACCCCGTCTGCTAAACGCACTGGTTGTGTCACACCCAGTCAGACAATGGAAAGCGGGGAGACCAGAACAAATCTGTTCGCCCTTGCTCTGCACGATTCTATTAACATTTATTAGCCGGCGTGTATTCCCTGTTCCAGTATCAAACAGCAAAGGACGCTGTATTTCAGGCAGGTAAGTAGTTTGCCAGCAATATGACCACATCTGTGTCCGGGGATCGTACAATGATATTGGTGGTATCTGGCATATTGCGGCGTATGTGTAAACAATGTAGAACAATTCTTGTATCAGCTTCTTCCTGGGTAGAATGCAGTTAATTTACTGGTTTCATTTCGTCTAAGTTGTACACACGTGATTCCCTCCACAAAGTTGATGGATCTTTTATTTATTTTCCCAGCATACTTGTCAGTTTTCCTTTCTTCAGTATGTGTATCAGTTGTGTTTTGTTATCATTGTCCTGAACTATTTCCAGCCTCTTGGTGTCTTTGTTTTTGGTCCTTGAATCATGAATGTTGGTGTTGTACCGCGTCTTCGTCTTTCGTATGATTTGATGTAAGTGTCTGTAACAAAGTCAACTCTACCTGATTTCGGTAGTTGGTTAAAAATCTTGCAAGCCACTTCTTCGAATGTTTCTGGCAATGATACAAGACTTTGCAACATTGCGTTTCCATCTATCACATTGGCAACATCATCCTTTGGGCGACTTGTAACTATTTCAGCTGATGACTCGATGTGATGGAGAATCTTTCATTTGTCCGTCTTCACGGGCATGCCATATGCAGTGGCGAGAGACCATGGGACTGGACAAGAAGAATAGACATGGTCAACTCTAAAACAATATCGTGCTGGACAGCGAGTAGAACCAGTTGGGCAAATACATTGCGCTCCACTCTAATCTGAATAGGCATATTCTTCGTCGAGACAATGTTCTTTCTCTTCTCAACTGTCTTGAGATTTGTCTTCGATATTGGATGATGGAAGGAAGAAGACTTCAACTTTCCTCCTGTTGATGAACTCATCCATTGGCCGTTGCCCGATATCAAAGACCTTCAGAAGAGTGTCGGCAACCTCGACGGAAGCTGGAACTCCAGATGATATGCAGTATAGATTTGCTCTGATATCCACATTGAACGGGTTTAGAAATCCATTTACAGCAGACATTACTTTCTTCATGGTTGCGTATTTGCGCAGGTTGGAACTATTTGTGTAGCGAATCTTCATCAGTTGTCATATCTGTAGCTACACGGGTTGCCTCAACATACTTCGTCCTCATGTGTGGTATCATACACCACCGGTAGTAGGCCGCATAATTTCTGCTAAATCCAATGACTCCACCCTGACTTTCTGCATGTCTGTTTATTGCCTGTTCAATCGTGATATCGACTGCATTTCTTAAACAGAGGGCAGATGACATAGAGACGTTAAACCCATTTTTCTTAAGTAGTTCTACTGCTCCTGGGTGGGATTTGTCCAAGTTCATCAGACTCAATAGGTAAACGGGAATATATCTGGCATTGTTGGGGTGGTCCAAAGCAAAGAATAGGGGGCATAACTTGTACAGTGCTGCAATGTGGAGATTCAAGTTGTTCTCTTTTGTGGCTCGAATCACGACAAGAATCAGGTAATATATATATAATATCCATGTACTGCAACCAGAACTGTGCTGTCTTTCCATGCTGTCCAACCCTTACAGAAGATTTGTACTGTTGATATGTACGAAACAGCGGTAACAGTTACTGCTATTATGATATAATTTAACAACCTGGGTTGGGCTATGAAGCCAGCAGTAGTATTGTATTTCATGTTACTGTATAGTGTAAGAACTCTTTAGTTAATGTTAAATTCAAAACAAAGAGAAGTAAATAAGTATTTTTGTAGTATCTATACTAGACTAAGTATCTTATTTTCCTAGTAAATGGCATTCTTTATATTGGAACATTAGTGTAGCTCTACAACATTGTTTTCAAAAGATGGAGAATTAATTTAGTATATATGGTAACTAATTAAACCTTACATAAGGTAAATTAAGTGTTTATTTGCTTATAAAGTCATAATAATATTAGTTACACCCTTATTTTTTCAGTTGCAGTAATTAAATAAATCAAAATTCTACAACAAAAACAAAAATCTACAACAAAAACAATATTT
Organism: Archivesica marissinica; assembly: GCA_014843695.1. NCBI lineage: Eukaryota > Metazoa > Mollusca > Bivalvia > Venerida > Vesicomyidae > Archivesica > Archivesica marissinica. Next base: position 51,606,257 of record CM026399.1, read on the forward strand.
GTAACAATTTATCCTACATAAAATAACGTATGTTAATAATTTATTTTTGTAACGCAGCGATTAATATGGTAACGTAAAACATAAAATGGCTAACTACACAACATGTCCGTTAAAAGTTACTGTGTATTCACAAGCTGAAATTGTTAAATAAATGATTCGCATGCATGTTTGGTTGGTGAATGACCGTTTGTAGCATTCATGTATTAATTTATACTATAAAATGTATTAGGTAGAGTATGCCACATAACAAGTTACGGAGGTCACACATAATTACCCAAATGTAAGGACAGTCAGTTCAACATGTGTTTATCCAACAGGGTTAAAATGTAATATATAGCATTCATATAGTTCAATATATAATGTTATACAGATATGACTGTGTTCATAATTTATGTGCAAAACTGGTAACGTAGTAACCTCCGTTACTCGGTAAAGCCCCAGTACCCAGATGGCTGAAAATGGGAAATACTAGCTTTTGGTATGCTTTACCAGAAAATCATACTGTTCAATCCTCCCCCCATGGGTTCAATCCTCCCCCCATGGGGTATTGGTAGCCTACAGACTACTATATATTATATATAATATCTGATCAACTTTGCCATTCAAAATGGCAGCCACAGTAGGAATGATGACGTCACACGGGAACTATGTATTAACTCTGTCACACCATCCCCACTTTGCAAATCTTAGAGATACACACTTGGAAATTTCATTAGTGTCTGTTCTTTCTCCTCATCTGCCTAGGATTAGCCTTATATTATAGAAAAAGTCCACTTCCCTTAGTAAATAAAATATGATTTAACCGTTTTATTTGTTTTATAGAGAAAACGCAGACCAATTGAAAATGGAGAAAAATTGTTTTTAATGCAGACACATTGAATATATAGAGAAACGCAGACCAGTGCAACAGAGAGCAAATTTATCTGTTTTATTGCAGACGCATTAAATATATTGAGAAACGCAGACCAGTTGAACATATGGTAAATCTTAGCCTGGGAATAGGCGTCGGTATATTTTGCCTGGTCAGTCAAATAAATATATTTTAACTTGAGTTTCTGATAATATCAACGCCTATGGAAACTGGACGGATTGTCCGTGCAATAATTGACCATAGGGATTCGGCACGTTTGGGGGTACTAGTATATATATTTAAGTACAGGGATTCTACTCTGTGGGATGTCAGATTTCGCATCGATCAGTAAAATGGCCCTATCTGAAACAATTTTGTACGAATCTATCCAAATATAACGCCTATCCCGAGTAATTATATTGTTCTTCAAATAAAACACAACTTTAAGCTGCATGCATGTATACTTTGCAAACAATTGCCACATACATTGACCATAGCAGGTCACATTTCCATACTAGGACACGGGTTCTGTCAGCAACAACAAAAAATCTTCGACGGGAGAGTTTTAACTGTGAATAACATTATCAATAAAATGTGTTTCCACTAACGTGTAGGTTTATTCGGCAAAAATGTAAGTCAAAAAGAGATTTCGTAGCATTTTCAATTTGTTTTGAAAATTTCTAAAGCGGCGCAATTCGCGTTGAAACGAGCGTTGAAACGAGCGTTCTGATTGGATTATGATTATTCTTCATATATAAAAAAACATCTTGTTATTCTAATAATCCAATCAGAACGCTCGTTTCAACGCGAACTGGCCGATACGAAAACTTACCAGTAGAAGACAGAACATGTACATTCTGTAACACAATTGTAGATGAGTCACATGTTATCCTTGATGATTTAAGAGACATTTTATTTGATAGAGCTCAACTTATACAACCTGGTTTTGTTAATATGTCTAGTCAAGAACAACTTAAGTTCATATTCACAAATGCACCCATTATTAGATTAGCTGCCAAAACATGTTTTAGTATTTTACAATGACGTACCTCTTATCTTTGTAAATAATGCCTATTGGGTGTTTTATATGTCGTCTTCATGTTTTATTACACCTGAAAAGCATTTGCTAATTAGGCTAATCCCAATCTGATTGGAATTGGTATTTGATCTTTTAAAACATTTTTTAGTTTGCGCATTAGTGCTTATTTTGCTTTCAGTATTTTTCATTCCATTACATCTTAATAAGATTTTAAATTTCAATTAGAGACTGCTTTTCAGCTTTATCTCACATATGTAGTTATCACATGCACATGTATATACTATAGTAGTGCAATATGTTATAGATGAATGATGTATATATACATAGTCTCTTGTAACTCTGAATTGAGTGGCAATGTACTTTTTAATATGTAAACTATATTCTGTTATATGTTGTACATTGATGAGATTGAAATAAAGAAATAAAATCTATGATCAGTACATATATTTGTGACAACACATGTACATATTTAGCTTAAGCATATTTTATTTCCCAATATAATACATATTGAACAATGCATACATATTTGAAATGTAAAGAATCAAACAAATAAATGTATACACTCATCATATTTGATTTCACTTATCGAATCGAAAAGACTGGTACAACATGGCATATAACTTCCTCTTGTAAGAACTGGCGTGGGCGATTTCCTGGATATGAAAAAAACACTATCGCACTCCTATCTCAGAGGTAATTCGGACAAGCACTTTGTCTGGCTATGTCCTACAACAAGCGGTAATATCAACAAATCATACTGAATATCGCAGAAATAACAAGATTAACAAGAAGGACAACAATTAAAAATGTTGCACAAACTCAAATTATTATATTCCACAAGAGCACACATTTATGACGTGTCTAATACAATAAAACATTTCAGAAATTGAAAACAGAGTAATGTTATTAACATTCATGCTTACTCATAGTTCATATTGTTTGCGTTTTCTCTATATATTCAATGTGTCTGCAATAAAACAAGTTTAATATATGTTCAACTGGTCTGCCTTTCGCTATATATTTAATGTGTGTGCATTATTTTTTTACTCTTTAAAACAAGCATAGTCTATTTTCAATTTGTCTGCGTGTTCTCTATAAAAGAAATAAAACAATAACTTAATTTTACTATATGTTCCACTGGTCTGCGTTTCTCTATATAGCGAATAATATAGCTGTTACATGCGGGGGGGGGGGGGTCGAATTATGAGATCATTTTTTATAAGAATGATTTCAATTACTAGTATGACATTGAATATAGAACACACTGCGAAGGCTCGAATTATGAGATCATTTTTAATAAGAATGATTTCAAATTTTAGTATGACATTTTATGGTAAATTTGTAGATACAGTTTATACAGTCCGCAGTTGGCAGTACAAACGGATATGTAGTCCAGTGCTAACACGCTGGACTGGTAATCCAGGGATCGCAGGTTCGATACCCGTCTGACCCTAATTAAATTAACAGTCTTTCAAATGGGACTCGTGTCGGAGCTGTACACCGTGCACGTAAAAGAACAAGAGGAGACTCTGTAATGGGTGGCCTATAGTTGACGGATGTGTTCTATGCAAGGTACTAGAACATATAGTTTCATCCTCGATAGTAAAACACTTCACTAACCACAGTATTCTGTACCATTTGCAGCATGGTTTTAGAGAAAAACGGTCATCCGTGACCCAACTAGTAATGTTAGTCAATGACTTGGTTACCTCTGTCTACAATAAGCATCAGGTAGATCTAATCCTATTAGACTTCAGTAAGGCTTTCGATAAGGTCAATCACGAGAAAGTACTACTAAAATGTACCACTATGGAGTCAAAGGTCAAACATTAAGGTGGATTAAGAGTTTTCTAGTTAATAGAATCCAGTCAGTTGTCCTTAATGGTATTAGTTCAGAGGCCATCCCGGTGTCCTCTGGAGTTCCACAGGGATCCGTACTTGGACCCCTGCTTTTCCTAGCCTACATAAACGACCTCCCACAAAACATCAGTTCCAAAGTCCGTATCTTTGCAGATGATACTGCAGTCTATCTATCACTGGCATCTGCAAATGAATCGGTCACACTCCAAAACGATCTTAAGAGATTAGAAGAGTGTGAGTTGGAGTGGGACATGGAATTTAACCCCTCCAAATGTCAAGCTATCCACGTCACCAGAAGGAAACATCCTATTCCCAGTCAATATAAACTCCACGGAGTCCTACTTGAGTCGGTCACTTCAGCCAAATACCTTGGCGTGGATATCTCAAATAACCTGTCGTGGGACACTCACATAAAAAGGTCAACTAAGAAAGCAAACCAAACATAGGATTTCTACGTAGAAACCTCCAGGTCAAATCCGAACCCCTTACGTCCATGGTTTACCAGACATTAGTTATGGCTCCGAGATCTGGTCGCCCTATACCCAAACATTGATATACCAAATTGAAGGTGTCCAGCGAAGAGCAGCCCGTTGGATAAAGGATAACTTCTATCGTACCTCTAGTGTTACAGACATGCTGCATTCCCTAAATATACGCAGACGAGATCAATGGCGTATAAACAATAGGTTATCCCTCATGTATAAAATTCATAATGATCTTGTTGCTATTCCCATTGAAAATTACCTAGTTCCTCCTCCCGTCCTGCTCGCCATTGCCATTCCTTAAGCTATAGGTTAATTACAGTAACTACAGACTACTACAAGTTTTCCTTTTTTCCAAGAACAATCTACCATTGGAACCATCTCCCTCCTGACATTGTCCATCTCCTTACCATAGAGCAATTCAATACGACAGTTTGCCATATTGATCATGCCAGTCCCTAGTTGTTCTGCGCAGCTGCTTTTAAACTTCTACCACAACTTATTTGCATTACTTTCTTAAATTATGCTTTTAACTACTCATACTTTTAACATCTTTGCGGTTTTTGAGGCGCGACATGTCTACGCCCCCGCGATGGTTCGACATTAAAGGAAGATGGATATACAAAGAGAGATATAATGAAGAGGCATACTTTTGAAAAGACAAACTATTTTTATAATTCCATCAACAATTTAAATAAAATAACATACTGAATGAATGAAAAGACAACTGGCACACTAATACACATGGCGATCATAAGTACGTTTAATCAAACACCTGATCTAACACCTTTATCAAGTTATACATGTATATAGTGCCCGCTTTCCCCTAATATGCGCCCACATTTTCTCTCTACTTATATAGCGTCCGCAGAATGCGTCCGCATTTTAGACGGCGCCTCATGCCACGGATGGAAAAGATTATTTCCCTATCGTAGCATTGACTAAAATATTTGCAATGTGAGTATACTGGTGTTTCTAGTTCTCGTGGTGCTAAGATTTTAATCAGCATTAGCTTATTCATCAAAACGTACTTTTCCAATTATATTTTGTCCTCATTTAACATAAAGTTTTAAGATATGTTTCCAGTAAAATATTTTAGACAACGTCGATTATTTCCCATGTGCCCCTGAACTTGGCTGAAGACGGCCATCATGCGCATGCTTTGTTTAATAATTGATGTTACCCTATTCTCGAGGTATTGCTATGATTCCATGCATTATGTTATTAATATGAAACGGCAATACCTATGATCGGAGAAAGCCAGTAACGTGTTGTAGTCCAGATCAATTACTATAATATATAATTGAAGGTACATCCCTGTGTAGAACTAGTCCAAATATTGAAAAATGTGACATTTTACTATCAACTCTAGGCATTTTTCAAATACTTACTTACTTGGTTCTTTAGTCGTTTTGTCCTTGAGGCGCGACTCAATTTCTTGATGAAAGTATAGCCACTTTGTGCAGAAACTGTGTCTTCTGAGAGATTATTCCAGGGTGAGACTACCCGATTGGAAAAGAAATTTTTCCAGATGTCTGAGCGAAAGCTAACCTTGTGTAGTTCAAGTTGGTTTCACACATGTCAGTATTTTTCCTGCGCGACTCTAAACTATCGAGTGTTGGTGGATCAGCACAAGGCTAAACAGCGGTTCTGCACTTTTTGTAGCATATCAATATCTTTTTTATACTTTTATAGCTAGGATTCCACACTACTGAAGCGTACTCCAGCAGTGGGCGTATTGTTGATGTATAAAGAATTGTCACTTTTCTTTGGGTTAAGTTTGTAAAACAACGTCTGATTAGTCCCACTCTGAGAAGCCCTTTTCGTTATTTCAGTAATGTGTTTACTAGGCTTTAAGTCACTAGAGATTAACACACCATACCAACTGGTGAAAGTTTGCAAAACAACATCTCTGAATTAACATCATAATCAACCAAATCAGGTTTCAGAACATCTTTAACAAAAAGGAGTACCCCTCCTCGAGCATCATTTACATAAGTACCTTCATCATAAAATTCAAATTGTCTATCTTGACGAAAACACGAATAACTAGAAACACAATATTCAGATTCCTTAAAGATGAATTAAACCAAGTCTCTGTAACAGCAATACTATCATACTCACAGGAAGAAACTAAATCGCGCAGCTCTGTGAACTTTGAGCTCATACCTTGAGCATTGAAATAAATTAACTTAATATTCCTGCGAGCAGTCTCTTTTACATTTAATCGCGCACTACCGAGCCCGCTAGCTCCTGCAGCTCCTGCCGCGCAATCTTCTTCATCACTTTGAAATTCGGCCCCATCTTCCATCCCCCGTTTGGGTCATTTGTACGTTTTAATTTCAGTTCCTTTCGCGCTTCAATCTCGCGCTCACGCTGTAGTATCGTGTAATCAGGTGATATAAACACTTCATGGGGTTTGAAATACAGGGCATTTGTTACTTTTTTGATACCAGGAGCCGCTTTTATCACTTTCCATTTCAATTCTTCCGTTTCCATAGCAACGCGAATAGGTCTATGATGATTTCTTTCATCTGTATTAGCCTCAGTGTTTGTCGCACCGTCTGCACGCGGGGGGGTAACTCACGTTTTTTCCCAATTCGTGAAACTGATTTAATAGTGGCAGTGTCTATGTTCAAGCACTCAAAACAGCTCATGTACTTTCACCAAGTCCTCAACTTCGTTTTCACCTACACCCTTAATCATCAGATTGTTTTTTCGTCGATCAATCTTGCTTGACTCATTTATGGATAAATCAAGTTTTCTTGATAAGCTAGAATTGTCCTTAGCCAGGCCAAGTATCTTCATCTCATTTTCGTTTACTTTTGTACATATCTCATCAACTACAGTTTTATCAGCTTTTTTCTGTATGTAACCTTCTACTTTCACAAGTCTATCTTCAATCTTTGAACTATACACTTTGCATCTCTCCTCAATCTCCTTGTCTGACTTAATGGCAGAAAGGGCTTCCTTTTCACAATGGATACAGTACCAGTGACACCCTAAATGGGGCTTAGACAAACAAATGTATGTAGAGGTCTTATATATAGGACTACTCTAGTCCAAATATTTAGACTTGAAAAATGTGACATATTTCAAAGTCTAGACGCTAAACCTCAATTACACATAGAGTGGTGGAACCTATGCTCTGCGTAAATCCTACATATCATGGCCTATAAAAAAAGTTAATTGCATTTGCCGTATATTATTATTTTCTTAAGTCGTGAACACAACTTTCATAAAATTGTTGTTGAAAATTTTAGCTTCATTACGTAACCATGCGCCTAAATACAGCTATCACAACGGCACCTGTTTACATGGGGAACTAGATACTTTAGGGCACCTATGCACGGCGTACATGGATTTTTTTATTTATGCATGGATAAATGTTGAATATATTATTTTGACTTAGTAACATCAATAACTAACAATATTACAACTCGTAAGAAACTTTTTTCTGGTTATTTGTACATTTTTTTCCCAATCTGGATAGCCACCTGAAATGCTCATAAACTGCATCATTTCAGTGGAAAAAATTTCCCCAACAAGTTGTCTGTTTATATTCGGCTACTGAAGCAGTCAGGTGACAGTTGCATTAGGCTACCGGTACGCACAACAGAATGTTATTGAACCATGCTTCACCTCTGTCAGCGAAAATATGTTAAAACTATATAAATATTTTAAATACAGATGTAAATGGAAAAAATACGCCGAGTATAGGAATACGCCGAGCATAAGTTCCACCACTCTATAGCATATATTATATTCTAAAAAGTTATTTTCAGGGTTCATTCTAGGTCAGAATTTTTGGGAGAAGTGAGAAAACGCGTGATCGCTCCCTTAAATGTTGTTCTTTAATATACTTCTGCAAAATAGGGTTAAAATGCACAGTACAACCATTAAATACAACATTTGAATAGAAGGAGTGCTTTTGGGCCAGTGTATCTTACTAGACAAATTTTTGTTTGAAAATCGTAAAAACCAATTTTTTATATATTTTTTTAGGGAGAAGTGGGGCCCCCAGAGGCCAAGTCAGGCTCCCTAGGGCGACAATTTCGCCCACATCGCCCTCTAGAATGATCCCCAATTTTTATAAATTAAAATTGCAAACAAGATGAACACACATACCGTTGTTTGAATTCTGCAGCCTATAACGTCTCTTGACACAATATTATACAAGAAATGAATGCTTAAATTTCGTGGGAGAGTTTCACCATTCCAGTTCATCCATTTTGAATTTTTGGTTATTACAAAAAGCCAAGAATAGAAATCATTAGGCGAAAATGTTTATAAGATTTATCTCCGTGCCATTACGGTGAACCAAATAAGATTTTGTTTAATATCCAATTGTTGTACTAAAAATAATTTATTCGGATTTCTTTTGTGAAGACTGCGCAGAAAAAATTGGAGAATCTCACCTGTCAATTTCAAACAGCTAAATGATATGCACAACGGTTAGACAATATATTTTAAACGTTCTTAGTATCTATATTTAGGATTATTCTTAACACCAATGCACATATCCGTTCATGTCCGAAAAGCTTCAAAATACTGGTCAGAAATCCCGCCATCGGATCAGGGCGGAAAGTGCTATGCGAAAATGAGCTTTAATGATAAGACCTCGAAATAACATAATTCTTTTTCATGTAGAGGTCTTATTTATAGGACTAGCCTAAGAGGATGTTTGCCAGTGTGTTTGTTTATTTAGTGTAATTTTAATTCATCGAATCATGGAGTGAACATTGAACAGTTGAAAGCATTATATCGATGGCGACCATTGTACGGAAGCCCAAGTCACTTCTGGCATTCCTCGGACTGCTTGTCTTTCTCATCTACTAATACAAGCTTCCAGCTAATATATCACCTCTCAGGTCCATGTATTTGCTGACGACACTGCAGTCCACATCACCATTAATTCCGAATCTGACTATCAAACTGTGTTAATTATTTTCTGATTGAACAATAAATAATGATTTTTCAGTGTCTTTTGTACAAGTGGTGTGATCGGTTTTCCAGTATGTACAAGTGGTGTGATCGGTTTTCAAGTATGTACAAGTGGTGTGATCGGTTTTCCAGTATGTACAAGCAGTGTTCTCCGGAAGCCCCGGCGGCCGGCGATTTCGCCGACTACACGCTGACTGAGCGCCGGTTACTTTCCGGTATAATAAATATATTATTTCGAAACAAAACAGCGAATATTTAGGACGAAATCGTCAAATAAATCGATCCGGAAGTGATTCTGTGGGCGCATCCATTTTATCGGATGTTTTTGTTACAATGCGCATAAGAGACGCGCATCTAGTACAAATGCAAATGATCAGCGCTATCTACCAATCAAATCGCTGGAAAAATCTGGATTTTCCGTGAGTTTCTAAATTTAGACTTTTTTTTTTTGAAAATGAAGGCAAAAAAGAAAAGAAAACTTTCCAATAATCAAAGAGTTATGTCAGATTTTTGTCACACAGGTAATGATCAGTGATGGTACAGGTAGTAGGGCAGTGCACATTTACCATGTGTGTATGGGTCTGTGTGTTTATTAAGAGTTGTGGAACCTATGCTCGGCGTATATCCACATATAATAATGACCAGTATAAAATGTTAATTGCACTTGCCGTGTATATTATTATTTTCTTAAGTCGTGAAAACAACTTTCAAAACACTCTTGTTGAATTTTTTAGCTTCATCACGTGACCTTGCTGCTCAATATCGCTATCGCAACGGTGTCGGTCGGCACCGGTTTATATGCCTGAATACTTCAGGGCACCTATGGCTATGCACTGTGTACTTGTTGTTTTTTTAATTTATCCACCATAACTTATTGAATATCTTATTTTGATATAGTACATCATTGAGTAAAAACATTTATTGGTCTTAATCAGAAATGGTATAGAAACTATTTTTCGTGTTAGGTGTAGATTTTTTAAATTCGGATAGCTACCCGAATTGCTCATACACCGTAACAGTTTCGGTGGAAACATTAATGTCAGAGACTGCCTTTAGAAGAAGATAGTGTCGAGTGTGTTGCATACATAACTGGTATATAGTTGTACAAGTGGAAAGAACGGGTCAACAATAGTAAAACAAAGTACATGTACATGCTTGAAACTCGATGACACCAAGATCTAACATTTGTTATATAGTCTCAATCTGTGTTTAACAATTTATTTTTTTCTGTGAAAATAAAATGTGTAAAAATGATCAAAAAATTGGTGTAAATATTGCCTTAAAAATGCACCAGGTTGCACGAAATGAGACCAATTTTGGAAAATTTTCTGGGGGAGGCCCCCCAAACCACCCCTCGCCGGCTCGGTAGCGAGTGAATGCCGGTTACTTATAAATTAAAACCGGCTACTTCATATTCTACGGAGAGCACTGGTACAAGTGGTGTGATCGGTTTTTCAGTATGTACAAGTGGTGTTGGGAATGATTAGTTTTCCAGTATGTACAAGTGGTGTGATCGGTTTTCCAGTATGTACAAGTGGTGTTGGGAATGATTAGTTTTCCAGTATGTACAAGTGGTGTTGGGAATGATTGGGTTTCCAGTATGTACAAGTGGTGTTGGGAATCATTGGTTTTCCAGTATGTACAAGTGGTGTTGGGAATCATTGGTTTTCCAGTATGTACAAGTGGTGTTGGGAATCATTGGTTTTCCAATATGTACAAGTGGTGTTGGGAATCATTGGTTTTCCAGTATGTACAAGTGGTGTTGGGAATGATTGGTTTTCCAGTATGTACAAGTGGTGTGATTGGTTTTCCAGTATGTACAAGTGGTGTGATCGGTTTTTCAGTATGTACAAGTGGTGTTGGGAATGATTGGTTTTCCAGTATGTACAAGTGGTGTTGGGAATGATTGGTTTTCCAGTATGTACAAGTGGTGTTGGGAATGATTGGTTTTCCAGTATGTACAAGTGGTGTGATCGGTTTTCCAGTATGTACAAGTGGTGTGATCGGTTTTCCAGTATGTACAAGTGGTGTTGGGAATGATTGGTTTTCCAGTATGTACAAGTGGTGTGATCGGTTTTCCAGTATGTACAAGTGGTGTTGGGAATCATTGGTTTTCCAATATGGACAGGTGGTGTTGGGAATGATTGGTTTTCCAGTATGTACAAGTGGTGTTGGGAATGATTGGTTTTCCAGTATGTACAAGTGGTGTTGGGAATCATTGGTTTTCCAGTATGTACAAGTGGTGTTGGGAATGATTGGTTTTCCAGTATGTACAAGTGGTGTTGGGAATGATTGGTTTTCCAGTATGTACAAGTGGTGTTGGGAATGATTGGTTTTCCAGTATGTACAAGTGGTGTTGGGAATGATTGGTTTTCCAGTATGTACAAGTGGTGTTGGGAATGATTGGTTTTCCGGTATGTACAAGTGGTGTTGGGAATCATTGGTTTTCCAATATGTACAAGTGGTGTTGGGAATCATTGGTTTTCCAATATGGACAGGTGGTGTTGGGAATGATTGGTTTTCCAGTATGTACAAGTGGTGTTGGGAATGATTGGTTTTCCAGTATGTACAAGTGGTTTTGGGAATGATTGGTTTTCCAGTATGTACAAGTGGTGTTGGGAATCATTGGTTTTCCAGTATGTACAAGTGGTGTTGGGAATGATTGGTTTTCCAGTATGTACAAGTGGTGTTGGGAATGATTGGTTTTCCAGTATGTACAAGTGGTGTTGGGAATGATTGGTTTTCCAGTATGTACAAGTGGTGTGATTGGTTTTCCAGTATGTACAAGTGGTGTTGGGAATGATTGGTTTTCCAGTATGTACAAGTGGTGTTGGGAATGATTGGTTTTCCAGTATGTACAAGTGGTGTTGGGAATGATTGGTTTTCCAGTATGTACAAGTGGTGTTGGGAATGATTGGTTTTCCAGTATGTACAAGTGGTGTTGGGAATCATTGGTTTTCCAGTATGTACAAGTGGTGTTGGGAATGATTGGTTTTCCAGTATGTACAAGTGGTGTGATCGGTTTTCCAGTATGTACAAGTGGTGTTGGGAATCATTGGTTTTCCAGTATGTACAAGTGGTGTTGGGAATCATTGGTTTTCCAGTATGTACAAGTGGTGTTGGGAATGATTGGTTTTCCAGTATGTACAAGTGGTGTTGGGAATGATTGGTTTTCCAGTATGTACAAGTGGTGTTGGGAATCATTGGTTTTCCAGTATGTACAAGTGGTGTTGGGAATGATTGGTTTTCCAGTATGTACAAGTGGTGTTGGGAATGATTGGTTTTCCAGTATGTACAAGTGGTGTTGGGAATGATTGGTTTTCCAGTATGTACAAGTGGTGTGATCGGTTTTCCAGTATGTACAAGTGGTGTGATCGGTTTTCCAGTATGTACAAGTGGTGTTGGGAATGATTGGTTTTCCAGTATGTACAAGTTGTGTTGGGAATGATTGGTTTTCCAGTATGTACAAGTGGTGTTGGGAATGATTGGTTTTCCAGTATGTACAAGTGGTGTTGGGAATGATTGGTTTTCCAGTATGTACAAGTGGTGTTGGGAATGATTGGTTTTCCAGTATGTACAAGTGGTGTTGGGAATGATTGGTTTTCCAGTATGTACAAGTGGTGTGATCGGTTTTCCAGTATGTACAAGTGGTGTGATGGTTTTCCAGTATGTACAAGTGGTGTTGGGAATGATTGGTTTTCCAGTATGTACAAGTTGTGTTGGGAATGATTGGTTTTCCAGTATGTACAAGTGGTGTTGGGAATGATTGGTTTTCCAGTATGTACAAGTGGTGTTGGGAATGATTGGTTTTCCAGTATGTACAAGTGGTGTTGGGAATGATTGGTTTTCCAGTATGTACAAGTGGTGTTGGGAATGATTGGTTTTCCAGTATGTACAAGTGGTGTTGGGAATGATTGGTTTTCCAGTATGTACAAGTGGTGTGATGGTTTTCCAGTATGTACAAGTGGTGTGATCGGTTTTCCAGTATGTACAAGTGGTGTTGGGAATGATTGGTTTTCCAGTATGTACAAGTGGTGTGATCGGTTTTCCAGTATGTACAAGTGGTGTTGGGAATCATTGGTTTTCCAATATGGACAGGTGGTGTTGGGAATGATTGGTTTTCCAGTATGTACAAGTGGTGTTGGGAATGATTGGTTTTCCAGTATGTACAAGTGGTGTTGGGAATGATTGGTTTTCCAGTATGTACAAGTGGTGTTGGGAATGATTGGTTTTCCAGTATGTACAAGTGGTGTTGGGAATGATTGGTTTTCCAGTATGTACAAGTGGTGTTGGGAATGATTGGTTTTCCAGTATGTACAAGTGGTGTTGGGAATGATTGGTTTTCCAGTATGTACAAGTGGTGTTGGGAATGATTGGTTTTCCAGTATGTACAAGTGGTGTTGGGAATCATTGGTTTTCCAATATGTACAAGTGGTGTTGGGAATGATTGGTTTTCCAGTATGTACAAGTGGTGTTGGGAATGATTGGTTTTCCAGTATGTACAAGTGGTGTTGGGAATCATTGGTTTTCCAGTATGTACAAGTGGTGTTGGGAATCATTGGTTTTCCAGTATGTACAAGTGGTGTGATCGGTTTTCCAGTATGTACAAGTGGTGTTGGGAATCATTGGTTTTCCAGTATGTACAAGTGGTGTGATTGGTTTTCCAGTATGTACAAGTGTGTTGGGAATGATTGGTTTTCCAGTATGTACAAGTGGTGTTGGGAATGATTGGTTTTCCAGTATGTACAAGTGGTGTGATTGGTTTTCCAGTATGTACAAGTGGTGTTGGGAATGATTGGTTTTCCAGTATGTACAAGTGGTGTTGGGAATGATTGGTTTTCCAGTATGTACAAGTGGTGTTGGGAATGATTGGTTTTCCAGTATGTACAAGTGGTGTTGGGAATATTGGTTTTCCAGTATGTACAAGTGGTGTTGGGAATGATTGGTTTTCCAGTATGTACAAGTGGTGTTGGGAATGATTGGTTTTCCAGTATGTACAAGTGGTGTGATCGGTTTTCAAGTATGTACAAGTGGTGTTGGGAATCATTGGTTTTCCAATATGGACAGGTGGTGTTGGGAATTATTGGTTTTTCAGTATGTACAAGTTGTGTTGGGAATGATTGGTTTTCCAGTATGTACAAGTTGTGTTGGGAATGATTGGTTTTCCAGTATGTACAAGTGGTGTTGGGAATCATTGGTTTTCCAGTATGTACAAGTGATGTTAGGAATGATTGGTTTTCCAGTATGTACAAGTGGTGTTGGGAATGATTGGTTTTCAAGTATGTACAAGTGGTGTTGGGAATGATTGGTTTTCCAGTATGTACAAGTGGTGTGATCGGTTTTCCAGTATGTACAAGTGGTGTGATCGGTTTTCCAGTATGTACAAGTTGTGTTGGGAATGATTGGTTTTCCAGTATGTACAAGTGGTGTTGGGAATGATTGGTTTTCCAGTATGTACAAGTGTGTTGGGAATGATTGGTTTTCCAGTATGTACAAGTGGTGTTGGGAATGATTGGTTTTCCAGTATGTACAAGTGGTGTTGGGAATGATTGGTTTTCCAGTATGTACAAGTGGTGTTGGGAATGATTGGTTTTCCAGTATGTACAAGTGGTGTTGGGAATGATTGGTTTTCCAGTATGTACAAGTGGTGTGATCGGTTTTCCAGTATGTACAAGTGGTGTGATCGGTTTTCCAGTATGTACAAGTGGTGTTGGGAATGATTGGTTTTCCAGTATGTACAAGTGGTGTTGGGTTTTCCAGTATGTACAAGTGGTGTTGGGAATGATTGGTTTTCCAGTATGTACAAGTGGTGTTGGGAATGATTGGTTTTCCAGTATGTACAAGTGGTGTTGGGAATGATTGGTTTTCCAGTATGTACAAGTGGTGTTGGGAATGATTGGTTTTCCAGTATGTACAAGTGGTGTTGGGAATCATTGGTTTTCCAGTATGTACAAGTGGTGTTGGGAATGATTGGTTTTCCAGTATGTACAAGTGGTGTTGGGAATGATTGGTTTTCCAGTATGTACAAGTGGTGTTGGGAATGATTGGTTTTCCAGTATGTACAAGTGGTGTTGGGAATGATTGGTTTTCCAGTATGTACAAGTGGTGTTGGGAATGATTGGTTTTCCGGTATGTACAAGTGGTGTTGGGAATCATTGGTTTTCCAATATGTACAAGTGGTGTTGGGAATCATTGGTTTTCCAATATGGACAGGTGGTGTTGGGAATGATTGGTTTTCCAGTATGTACAAGTGGTGTTGGGAATGATTGGTTTTCCAGTATGTACAAGTGGTGTTGGGAATCATTGGTTTTCCAGTATGTACAAGTGGTGTGATCGGTTTTCCAGTATGTACAAGTGGTGTTGGGAATGATTGGTTTTCCAGTATGTACAAGTGGTGTTGGGAATCATTGGTTTTCCAGTATGTACAAGTGGTGTTGGGAATGATTGGTTTTCCAGTATGTACAAGTGGTGTTGGGAATGATTGGTTTTCCAGTATGTACAAGTGGTGTTGGGAATGATTGGTTTTCCAGTATGTACAAGTGGTGTTGGGAATGATTGGTTTTCCAGTATGTACAAGTGGTGTTGGGAATGATTGGTTTTCCAGTATGTACAAGTGGTGTTGGGAATGATTGGTTTTCCAGTATGTACAAGTGGTGTTGGGAATGATTGGTTTTCCAGTATGTACAAGTGGTGTTGGGAATGATTGGTTTTCCAGTATGTACAAGTGGTGTTGGGAATCATTGGTTTTCCAGTATGTACAAGTGGTGTTGGGAATGATTGGTTTTCCAGTATGTACAAGTGGTGTTGGGAATGATTGGTTTTCCAGTATGTACAAGTGGTGTTGGGAATGATTGGTTTTCCAGTATGTACAAGTGGTGTTGGGAATCATTGGTTTTCCAATATGTACAAGTGGTGTTGGGAATCATTGGTTTTCCAGTATGTACAAGTGGTGTTGGGAATGATTGGTTTTCCAGTATGTACAAGTGGTGTTGGGAATGATTGGTTTTCCAGTATGTACAAGTGGTGTTGGGAATGATTGGTTTTCCAGTATGTACAAGTGGTGTGATCGGTTTTCCAGTATGTACAAGTGGTGTTGGGAATGATTGGTTTTCCAGTATGTACAAGTGTGTTGGGAATCATTGGTTTTCCAGTATGTACAAGTGGTGTGATCGGTTTTCCAGTATGTACAAGTGGTGTTGGGAATGATTGGTTTTCCAGTATGTACAAGTGGTGTTGGGAATGATTGGTTTTCCAGTATGTACAAGTGGTGTGATTGGTTTTCCAGTATGTACAAGTGGTGTTGGGAATGATTGGTTTTCCAGTATGTACAAGTGGTGTTGGGAATGATTGGTTTTCCAGTATGTACAAGTGGTGTTGGGAATGATTGGTTTTCCAGTATGTACAGTGGTGTTGGGAATGATTGGTTTTCCAGTATGTACAAGTGGTGTTGGGAATGATTGGTTTTCCAGTATGTACAAGTGGTGTTGGGAATCATTGGTTTTCCAGTATGTACAAGTGGTGTGATCGGTTTTCCAGTATGTACAAGTGGTGTTGGGAATGATTGGTTTTCCAGTATGTACAAGTGGTGTTGGGAATGATTGGTTTTCCAGTATGTACAAGTGGTGTTGGGAATGATTGGTTTTCCAGTATGTACAAGTGGTGTTGGGAATGATTGGTTTTCCAGTATGTACAAGTGGTGTTGGGAATCATTGGTTTTCCAGTATGTACAAGTGGTGTTGGGAATGATTGGTTTTCCAGTATGTACAAGTGGTGTTGGGAATCATTGGTTTTCCAGTATGTACAAGTGGTGTGATTGGTTTTCCAGTATGTACAAGTGGTGTGATTGGTTTTCCAGTATGTACAAGTGGTGTTGGGAATCATTGGTTTTCCAGTATGTACAAGTGGTGTTGGGAATGATTGGTTTTCCAGTATGTACAAGTGGTGTTGGGAATGATTGGTTTTCCAGTATGTACAAGTGGTGTTGGGAATGATTGGTTTTCCAGTATGTACAAGTGGTGTTGGGAATGATTGGTTTTCCAGTATGTACAAGTGGTGTTGGGAATGATTGGTTTTCCAGTATGTACAAGTGGTGTTGGGAATGATTGGTTTTCCAATATGTACAAGTGGTGTTGGGAATCATTGGTTTTCCAATATGGACAGGTGGTGTTGGGAATGATTGGTTTTCCAGTATGTACAAGTGGTGTTGGGAATGATTGGTTTTCCAGTATGTACAAGTGGTGTTGGGAATCATTGGTTTTCCAGTATGTACAAGTGGTGTGATCGGTTTTCCAGTATGTACAAGTGGTGTTGGGAATGATTGGTTTTCCAGTATGTACAAGTGTGTTGGGAATCATTGGTTTTCCAGTATGTACAAGTGGTGTGATCGGTTTTCCAGTATGTACAAGTGGTGTTGGGAATGATTGGTTTTCCAGTATGTACAAGTGGTGTTGGGAATCATTGGTTTTCCAGTATGTACAAGTGGTGTTGGGAATGATTGGTTTTCCAGTATGTACAAGTGGTGTTGGGAATGATTGGTTTTCCAGTATGTACAAGTGGTGTTGGGAATGATTGGTTTTCCAGTATGTACAAGTGGTGTTGGGAATGATTGGTTTTCCAGTATGTACAAGTGGTGTTGGGATGATTGGTTTTCCAGTATGTACAAGTGGTGTTGGGAATGATTGGTTTTCCAGTATGTACAAGTGGTGTGATTGGTTTTCCAGTATGTACAAGTGGTGTTGGGAATGATTGGTTTTCCAGTATGTACAAGTGGTGTTGGGAATGATTGGTTTTCCAGTATGTACAAGTGGTGTTGGGAATGATTGGTTTTCCAGTATGTACAAGTGGTGTTGGGAATCATTGGTTTTCCAGTATGTACAAGTGGTGTTGGGAATGATTGGTTTTCCAGTATGTACAAGTGGTGTTGGGAATCATTGGTTTTCCAGTATGTACAAGTGGTGTTGGGAATGATTGGTTTTCCAGTATGTACAAGTGGTGTTGGGAATGATTGGTTTTCCAGTATGTACAAGTGGTGTTGGGAATGATTGGTTTTCCGGTATGTACAAGTGGTGTTGGGAATCATTGGTTTTCCAATATGTACAAGTGGTGTTGGGAATCATTGGTTTTCCAATATGGACAGGTGGTGTTGGGAATGATTGGTTTTCCAGTATGTACAAGTGGTGTTGGGAATCATTGGTTTTCCAGTATGTACAAGTGGTGTTGGGAATCATTGGTTTTCCAGTATGTACAAGTGGTGTGATCGGTTTTCCAGTATGTACAAGTGGTGTTGGGAATCATTGGTTTTCCAGTATGTACAAGTGGTGTGATCGGTTTTCCAGTATGTACAAGTGGTGTTGGGAATGATTGGTTTTCCAGTATGTACAAGTGGTGTTGGGAATGATTGGTTTTCCAGTATGTACAAGTGGTGTGATTGGTTTTCCAGTATGTACAAGTGGTGTTGGGAATGATTGGTTTTTCAGTATGTACAAGTGGTGTTGGGAATGATTGGGTTTCCAGTATGTACAAGTGGTGTTGGGAATGATTGGTTTTCCAGTATGTACAAGTGGTGTTGGGAATTATTGGTTTTCCAGTATGTACAAGTGGTGTTGGGAATGATTGGTTTTCCAGTATGTACAAGTGGTGTTGGGAATGATTGGTTTTCCAGTATGTACAAGTGGTGTGATCGGTTTTCAAGTATGTACAAGTGGTGTTGGGAATCATTGGTTTTCCAATATGGACAGGTGGTGTTGGGAATTATTGGTTTTTCAGTATGTACAAGTTGTGTTGGGAATGATTGGTTTTCCAGTATGTACAAGTTGTGTTGGGAATGATTGGTTTTCCAGTATGTACAAGTGGTGTTGGGAATCATTGGTTTTCCAGTATGTACAAGTGATGTTGGGAATGATTGGTTTTCCAGTATGTACAAGTGGTGTTGGGAATGATTGGTTTTCCAGTATGTACAAGTGGTGTTGGGAATCATTGGTTTTCCAGTATGTACAAGTGGTGTGATTGGTTTTCCAGTATGTACAAGTGGTGTTGGGAATGATTGGTTTTTCAGTATGTACAAGTGGTGTTGGGAATGATTGGGTTTCCAGTATGTACAAGTGGTGTTGGGAATGATTGGTTTTCCAGTATGTACAAGTGGTGTTGGGAATTATTGGTTTTCCAGTATGTACAAGTGGTGTGGGATGATTGGTTTTCCAGTATGTACAAGTGGTGTTGGGAATGATTGGTTTTCCAGTATGTACAAGTGGTGTTGGGAATGATTGGTTTTCCAGTATGTACAAGTGGTGTGATCGGTTTTCAAGTATGTACAAGTGGTGTTGGGAATCATTGGTTTTCCAATATGGACAGGTGGTGTTGGGAATTATTGGTTTTCCAGTATGTACAAATGGTGTTGGGAATGATTGGGTTTCCAGTATGTACAAGTGGTGTTGGGAATCATTGGTTTTCCAGTATGTACAAGTGGTGTTGGGAATGATCGGTTTTCCAGTATGTACAAGTGGTGTTGGGAATGATTGGTTTTCCAGTATGTACAAGTGGTGTTGGGAATCATTGGTTTTCCAGTATGTACAAGTGGTGTTGGGAATGATTGGTTTTCCAGTATGTACAAGTGGTGTTGGGAATGATTGGTTTTCCAGTATGTACAATTTTTCTTTCGTGGACAAGCCCTTGAATCAACATCCCATGCAAAATGTCTTGGCGTTGACACTTCTTCTGACCTTAATTGGAACACCCATGTTTCTAGAACACATCAGCAAATGTAAATTATTAATGCTCTGTGCAGCCTACAATGGATTTATCTTGTGTACTTGTTTCTTTGTTGCAGTGCTACTGCTCTGTGTGGCCTACACTGGATTTATCTTGTGTACTTGTTTCTTTGTTGCAGTGCTACTGCTCTGTGTGGCCTACACTGGATTTATCTTGTGTACTTGTTTCTTTGTTGCAGTGCTACTGCTCTGTGTGGCCTACAATGGATTTATCTTGTGTACTTGTTTCTTTGTTGCAGTGCTATTGCTCTGTGCGGCCTACACTGGATTTATCTTGTGTACTTGTTTCTTTGTTGCAGTGCTACTGCTCTGTGTGGCCTACAATGATGAACGATCTGCAGAAGAGCAGTATAGAGGCTGCTCAGGAAGCTATAGCCAAGGTTAATGCTATGCTAATAGCAAAGGGAAAACTAAAACCATCGCAGCTCAGTAGTCCTGGACCTAAAAAAGTAAGATTCGATTTCGATGTATGGTACTTATATTCTCTGGACAAAGGGCAGTTGATTTTGCACCCATGCTACATTACATTGTATGAGATTAACTGCTTATGTACATTACCATACCACATACATTGTACATTACCAATACCACATACAATGTACATTACCAATACCACATACATTGTACATTACCAATACCACATACATTGTACATTACCAATACCACATACATTACCAATACCACATACATTACCAATACCACATACATTGTACATTACCAATACCACATACAATGTACATTACCAATACCACATACAATGTACATTACCAATACCACATACATTGTACATTACCAATACCACATACATTGTACATTACCAATACCACATACAATGTACATTACCAATACCACATACAATGTACATTACCAATACCACATACATTGTACATTACCAATACCACATGCATTGTACATTACCAATACCACATACATTGTACATTACCAATACCACATACATTGTACATTACCAATACCACATACATTGTACATTACCAATACCACATACATTACCAATACCACATACATTGTACATTACCAATACCACATACAATGTACATTACCAATACCACATACAATGTACATTACCAATACCACATACATTGTACATTACCAATACCACATACATTGTACATTACCAATACCACATACAATGTACATTACCAATACCACATACAATGTACATTACCAATACCACATACATTGTACATTACCAATACCACATGCATTGTACATTACCAATACCACATACATTGTACATTACCAATACCACATACAATGTACATTACCAATACCACATACATTGTACATTACCAATACCACATACAATGTACATTACCAATACCACATACAATGTACATTACCAATACCACATACAATGTATATTACCAATACCACATACATTGTACATTACCAATACCACATGCATTGTACATTACCAATACCACATACATTGTACATTACCAATACCACATACAATGTACATTACCAATACCACATACAATGTACATTACCAATACCACATACAATGTACATTACCAATACCACATACAATGTATATTACCAATACCACATACATTGTACATTACCAGTACCACATGCATTGTTCATTGATTTTTAGTTCATGCAGATTTATTTGAGCTCAATAGCGAAACAAGTTTTTACATTATAGCAGCATTACCTAGTAATAAGGATGGTTTGGGTAAAATATAAATATTAATGTGTGTGTGTGTTTACAAAAATCGAAATAGTCACTCAGAACCAATAAATATAAACCGTCATATACGCGAATTTGTTTATCAACACACGAAATGTAAACATGCACAGTGTGCATGCGTGAAACAACAGAGAATGTAGAAAACAACGTATATATTCCTCTAATGTTGAACCCCTCGCGGGGATGTAGAAATGTCACTAAAGACTTCCCTAACAGAGGTATGAATCAACATATCAAGTAATTTAATTAAAAAAGACAACGTGGGGCAAATGGGGACAATGCATTCCGAATGCAAACAAGTGCGTGACCGATCGACTCGGAAAGTCCTACTTTTGGTTTCGAGTTTGTTTTATCGCAAAAAAACACTGTTTGAACATAAGCATACAAAGTATAATGTTAGAATGTGTAGCAGCATTGTGTAGCAAAATTGAATTTTTCAAATATCTTTTATTTCATACGATGTAATGCTGCTTTAAGATTAATCGCTCTCGAGACCTCATTCCCGGTTGCAGGGTTTCCTCTGGGTCAATATTAGTTTGCGCCAGCAAAATTGCCAATCAGAAAAAGTTTGCGCCAATGGCTCCAATGTTGTAGCCAGCAGTCTATAGTGCCATATTCAATCGGACATCTGGTATGCGCTGATGTTAAACAAGTTGTCAACTTGTGTGCATGTACAACTGTTAATTACTTGTACTTCTGGTGTAGTTGTTTACATGCACTTATACTGTGTAACTTACTACCTACCAATCATAAAAATTAGGTTTGGGAAATTCGAAAGTGCACTAAGATTAACCATGCATTTTCTTGCACCCACTGCATTCTAAATTCGCATTTTGAAACAGTTTTACGTTTGTTAGTCATATCACTAAACTGAAGGTGTTTCAGTACTTTCATGGTTGGAAATTGTCTGGGCCGAATCATATTCTGGGTTTTCAGTATTAGCAGAATTATTCTGCTTGGAAACTAAACCTATTTCAGTAGCGGGCATTTCCCGACATGACATACTTACTTATCTGTATCATCTGAACGCTTTTCGTTGTACATAATTGTAACAAATAAAAGTGTCTCGTCAATGAACAAGTACTTGGTGATCTTGTACATTTTACCCCTGCAGAAAGGTCCATATAATCTGCTGTCAAAATATTGTTGCGTCACAGAGAACGCATTCAATGATTCTCATTGCGTCTCTGGCCATTTCATTGCATCAAAACCGCAAGAAACGCACAGTGAGCAAATTCTTGTGTACAGAAATAGCTGTGCTAATCAGTTGCAGGATTAAAGACCGCCATTTAATCTAATTATCCGTAATTAAAATGTCACCAACTTCTCAACACCTCAGGCAATCAAGTGCCAAACAGCTGATTTCCAATAAACAAACGCTTGTCATCCTCGCACGCATGACCTTCACTTTTCGGCCGATTATGTTTCTTGAACAATGTTATTTTGCCGATATTTATGGCATGCACCATGGATTTTCGCCAATGAAGATTTTTGGAGCCAGATTTAATTTTTATGGGCATTTGGCGACAAATGCGACCGACAGCGGGAACCCTGGGTGGAATCCATCGCCATGAGGGAGAGAGAAGAGGCATGTGGAATTTAAGTGCCTTGCCTAAGGGCACAATTGTAACGGCTACACCTGAAGCGAATGCATTACCATTGCGCTGTTAAGATGGCCACAAACTTGTACATTGGTAGGTGAAATAAAGAAACGTCTATAATAAACATCTGCATATTGGATAGAACTGGTACTATGACCAGTATTTCCCAGTCCAGTATTTCCCAGTCATATACATGTATATGACCAGTATTTCCCAGTCCAGTATTTCCCAGTCCAGTTCAGTATTTCCCAGTCATATACATGTATATGACCAGTATTTCCCAGTCCAGTATTTCCCAGTCATATACATGTATATGACCAATATTTCCCAGTCCAGTATTTCCCAGTCATATACATGTATATGACCAGTATTTCCCAGTCCAGTATTTCCCAGTCATATACATGTATATGACCATTCCCAGCCCAGTATTTCCCAGTCCAGTATTTCCCAGTCCAGTATTTCCCAGTCATATACATGTATATGACCAGTATTTCCCAGTCCAGTATTTCCCAGTCATATACATGTATATGACCAGTATTTCCCAGCCCAATATTTCCCAGTCCAGTATTTCCCAGTCATATACATGTATATATGGAGGTGCTTGCTGCTTATCCTGTAAATATGATGGGTAAACGACAGCCATATATATGGAGCATATATGGTCTCCCGGTCCAGAACCGAATTTTAAACTGCGGACCGGTTGTAGAACCAAAAAGTCATAAAAAATCAGTCCATAAATTTTTTGAAAAAGCCAAGCAATCCGTCAAATACATTTTCCTAACAAACCTAAATTGGTTGATATGATCTATCGATAAGGTGTATAAATGTTCACACCTGTTTCCGGTTTAAGATCGATATGCGACCTGCTTGACTGATCCATGTTAATTGCCCCTATTGTCTGATAATCCCAAAGCCATACATTACCCATCTGAGGTGGAAGTCGTGATAGCACAGTGGTAGCGCGTTCGCTTCAGGTGCGCAAGGCCCGGAGTTCGAGCCCCGCTTGAGTTGTTACAATTGTGCCCTTAGGCAAGGCATTTAAATTCCACATTGCCTCTTCTCTCCCCCTCATGGTCACAGGGATTCGGCACGTTTGGGGGTACTAGTATATATATTTAAGTACAGGGATTCTACTCTGTGGGATGTCAGATTTCGCATCGATAAGTAAAATGGCCCTATCTGAAACAATTTTGTACAAATATGTCCAAATATAACGCCTATCCTGAGTCTTTATATTGTTCTTCAAATAAAACACAACTTTAAGCTGCATGCATGTATACTTTGCAAACAATTGCCACAGACATTGGCCATAGCAGGTCACATTTCCATGTTTAGACATTTATCTTGTTAGAATGTTTAGACATTTATCTTGTTAGAGTGTTTAGACATTTATCTTGTTACAGAGTGTGAGTGTTTAGACATTTATCTTGTTACAGAGTGTTTAGACATTTATCTTGTTAGAGTGTTTAGACATTTATCTTGTTACAGAGTGTTTAGACATTTATCTTGTTACAGAGTGTTTAGACATTTATCTTGTTACAAGTGTTTAGACATTTATCTTGTTACAGAGTGTAACAACAAAAACAACAAAACAAGAGTGTTTAGACATTTATCTTGTTACAGAGTGTTTAGACATTTATCTTGTTACAGAGTGTTTAGACATTTATCTTGTTACAGAGTGTTTAGACATTTATCTTGTTAGAATGTTTAGACATTTATCTTGTTAGAGTGTTTAGACATTTATCTTGTTAGAGTGTTTAGACATTTATCTTGTTAGAGTGTTTAGACATTTATCTTGTTACAGAGTGTGAGTGTTTAGACATTTATCTTGTTACAGAGTGTTTAGACATTTATCTTGTTACAGAGTGTTTAGACATTTATCTTGTTACAGAGTGTTTAGACATTTATCTTGTTACAGAGTGTTTAGACATTTATCTTGTTACAGAGTGTTTAGACATTTATCTTGTTAGAGTGTTTAGACATTTATCTTGTTACAGAGTGTTTAGACATTTATCTTGTTACAGAGTGTTAGACATTTATCTTGTTACAGAGTGTTTAGACATTTATCTTGTTACAGACTGGTGTGCAGGCTAATGTTATAACGAGGGAAGTAGAAATCAATGATATTCCTATCGGTTGTAGAAACATGCTCACACGTGGGGCCACTCAGGAAGAGGTGAGTATATATGTACATTATACCGGATTGAATAAAATACTCAACACCAGAACTAAGGTAGAGGTATCTGTGAACTCTTGGAACTTTTACCTCCCAATAGTTTCAAGGGGCACAGTGTTTCATATAGAATTCTGTAACACTAGTTCTTTGTCCAGCTTCAATTACAGACCAGCACTGAATGTGTTAGAGAGTAGATGATGGATGGCTATGTAACATAGTATGTTTCAATATTTTAGTGTCATGAGGATGGATAGTAGATGATGTACATGATGTTATATTAATGTACATGATGTTATATTAATGTACATGTTGTTATATATTAATGTACATGATGTTATATATTAATGTACAAGATGTTATATATTAATGTACAAGATGTTATATATTAATGTACAATATGTTATATTAATGTACATGATGTTATATATTAATGTACATGATGTTATATATTAATGTACATGATGTTATATTAATGTACATGATGTTATATATTAATGTACATGATGTTATATTAATGTACATGTTGTTATATATTAATGTACATGATGTTATATATTAATGTACACTATGTTATATATTAATGTACAAGATGTTATATATTAATGTACATGATGTTATATATTAATGTACATGATGTTATATATTAATGTACATGATGTTATATATTAATGTACAATATGTTATATATTAATGTACATGATGTTATATATTAATGTACATGATGTTATATTAATGTACAAGATGTTATATATTAATGTACAAGATGTTATATATTAATGTACAATATGTTATATATTAATGTACATGATGTTATATATTAATGTACATGATGTTATATTAATGTACATGATGTTATATATTAATGTACAAGATGTTATATATTAATGTACAAGATGTTATATATTAATGTACATGATGTTATATTAATGTACATGATGTTATATTAATGTACATGTTGTTATATATTAATGTACATGATGTTATATATTAATGTACATGATGTTATATATTAATGTACATGATGTTATATTAATGTACATGATGTTATATATTAATGTACAAGATGTTATATATTAATGTACAAGATGTTATATTAATGTACATGATGTTATATATTAATGTACATGATGTTATATATTAATGTACATGATGTTATATTAATGTACAATATGTTATATATTAATGTACAAGATGTTATATATTAATGTACAATATGTTATATATTAATGTACAATATGTTATATATTAATCAGGGCCCACACTGGGCTGAAAAAAGTTTGAGCCATTATCATGGCGCGTGAAATGGGGAGGGTGGGGGTTAGTTTGAAATATTTCTATTTTGTTTATGAATATGTTGACATTTTAGCGATATGTAGGGAGGGATTGTTAGAAAATATATCACTTAAAAATAAACTAGTTTAACCATAACAGCAGATAAATAATATAGAGACAGGTTTGACCTTAATTAGGGATCTTCGGGTATATTTTTATATCAGCATCACCAAAATGTATTTAGAGTAGGTGATTTATAATGGGTTGCATAAGGTAGAGATAGATTAAATTACCGTAGTAAGAAGGTAGGACACTGTCTGTCAGAAGAAAGTCGACAGCTCATAGGTGTGTCCTTCATATATCCCAAGATCCCTAATAACACCTAGTCAAACCTGCAACATATAGACTGCGTTGCCCGTTGAGGGTTGTACTAATAAATATCAATAAAGATATTACTACGAAAATTAAAAGTAAGACCTAATGGCGAATAGTTAACTAGTCGCACGAACCGGTGTGAAAAATAGCAGGTGCCCCTGAGCAAAGAAAAACGAGCGCTCAGGAATGTGCACTGAATGACCTCTGCAAATGTAAACAAACAATTGAACATTTTACGTTCGCGCAAACGAGAAAGAGATATGGCAGGTGCCCGTTTACCTTGTATAGTGCACGGCAGTATCGAGGTTGCTACGAAGATTAAAATTACGATTCGGGACGGCGGAAGTAGAATAATGGTAATGGTTAAGTTTGATTACTTCCCTTGTCCGGTGAGACTTGTCATGTCACTTGAATGCATGCCAAATAAACAGGATATACGTTAAATTACATTCTTGGAAATGCCCAGAATGAAAAGAATACTGATATATCTATTATAAAATACCAATTTCATTAGCGTATATGGCCGTTTTGGACACATTTATGATATTTGAAATTTTCACTTTCGGTTTTGAACTGTAAATATATACTGCGTAACAGCCAAATGGGCATATACGCCATATTTGGTCATATCTCCTCCCACTTATGCAAATATTTCAATTGGAAAGCCTTTGCTCTGTTCATACAAGACCGTAATACACAGGACATATTTTGGGGTCAGTTTTTTATGCGTGGTGGTTGCTAACGTTTGCTCCATTTGCGCACATTTTACATGTTTGAAATTGAGGTTCAAACGGCCGCCGAAGCAATTTTCAGTCAATTATCCCCCAGCAATCATGGACCAGAATAAACAATAATTCATCATACTTTAATTGCCGAGTCGATAATCCAATCATCGGTACGATTAAACAGCCAATTTAATATTGCAAATTGGCCCCTCGCGTGTCAAAAAGATTGTTATTCACACATTATGCGTCCTTGACCGACAATTGTAGACAGCAAAACATTCGGACTGTGTCTATTGATTTACGCGCGTTTTCACACTCCTCAAGCCGATCTAGGAAACCAGGCTACCAGTCAAAAACTATAATGAACAATTTATATATTCGTATTTTGAGTGGATTTTTGTATTTTCGCAAATTGGAATTTTGTTGAGCCATTTTTCTTTTTTTATCGCAAATGGCTCAAGTTGCGAATGCTAGCGTGGGCTCTGATTAATGTACAATATGTTATATATTAATGTACACTATGTTATATATTAATGTACAAGATGTTATATATTAATGTACAAGATGTTATATATTAATGTACATGATGTTATATATTAATGTACATGATGTTATATATTAATGTACATGATGTTATATATTTATGTACATGATGTTATATATTAATGTACATGATATTATATATTAATGTACATGATGTTATATATTAATGTACAAGATGTTATATATTAATGTACATGATGTTATATATTAATGTACATGATGTTATATATTAATGTACAAGATGTTATATTAATGTACAAGATGTTATATTAATGTACAAGATGTTATATTAATGTACATGATGTTATATATTAATGTACATGATGTTATATATTAATGTACATGATGTTATATATTAATGTACATGATGTTATATATTAATGTACAATATGTTATATTAATGTACATGATGTTATATTAATGTACATGATGTTATATATTAATGTACAAGATGTTATATTAATGTACATGATGTTATATTAATGTACATGATGTTATATTAATGTACATGATGTTATATTAATGTACATGATGTTATATTAATGTACAAGATGTTATATATTAATGTACATGATGTTATATATTAATGTACATGATGTTATATTAATGTACACGATGTTATATATTAATGTACAGGATGTTATATTAATGTACATGATGTTATATATTAATGTACATGATGTTATATTAATGTACATGATGTTATATATTAATGTACATGATGTTATATTAATGTACATGATGTTATATATTAATGTACATGATGTTATATATTAATGTACATGATGTTATATATTAATGTACATGATGTTATATATTAATGTACATGATGTTATATATTAATGTACATGATGTTATATTAATGTACAAGATGTTATATATTAATGTACATGATGTTATATATTAATGTACATGATGTTATATTAATGTACAAGATGTTATATATTAATGTACATGATGTTATATATTAATGTACAAGATGTTATATATTAATGTACATGATGTTATATATTAATGTACATGATGTTATATATTAATGTACATGATGTTATATATTAATGTACATGATGTTATATTAATGTACATGATGTTATATATTAATGTACAAGATGTTATATTAATGTACATGATGTTATATATTAATGTACATGATGTTATATTAATGTACATGATGTTATATATTAATGTACATGATGTTATATATTAATGTACAAGATGTTATATATTAATGTACAAGATGTTATATCAATGTACATGATGTTATATTAATGTACATGATGTTATATTAATGTACAAGATGTTATATATTAATGTACAAGATGTTATATTAATGTACAATATGTTATATTAATGTACAAGATGTTATATATTAATGTACAAGATGTTATATATTAATGTACATGATGTTATATATTAATGTACAAGATGTTATATATTAATGTACATGATGTTATATATTAATGTACATGATGTTATATATTAATGTACAAGATGTTATATTAATGTACAATATGTTATATTAATGTACATGATGTTATATTAATGTACAAGATGTTATATATTAATGTACATGATGTTATATATTAATGTACAAGATGTTATATATTAATGTACATGATGTTATATATTAATGTACATGATGTTATATATTAATGTACAAGATGTTATATTAATGTACATGATGTTATATATAATGTACAATGATATATTAATGTACAAGATGTTATATTAATGTACATGATGTTATAAATGTACATGATGTTATATATTAATGTACAAGATGTTATATATTAATGTACATGATGTTATATATTAATGTACATGATGTTATATTAATGTACATGATGTTATATTAATGTACATGATGTTATATATTAATGTACATGATGTTATATATTAATGTACAAGATGTTATATATTAATGTACATGATGTTATATATTAATGTACATGATGTTATATATTAATGTACAAGATGTTATATATTAATGTACAAGATGTTATATTAATGTACAAGATGTTATATATTAATGTACAGATGTATATATTAATGTACAAGATGTTATATATTAATGTACATGATGTTATATATTAATGTACAAGATGTTATATATTAATGTACATGATGTTATATATTAATGTACATGATGTTATATATTAATGTACAAGATGTTATATATTAATGTACATGATGTTATATTAATGTACATGATGTTATATATTAATGTACAAGATGTTATATTAATGTACATGATGTTATATTAATGTACATGATGTTATATTAATGTACATGATGTTATATATTAATGTACAAGATGTTATATTAATGTACATGATGTTATATATTAATGTACAAGATGTTATATATTAATGTACAAGATGTTATATTAATGTACAATATGTTATATTAATGTACAATATGTTATATATTAATGTACATGATGTTATATATTAATGTACAAGATGTTATATATTAATGTACAAGATGTTATATTAATGTACAATATGTTATATTAATGTACAAGATGTTATATATTAATGTACATGATGTTATATATTAATGTACATGATGTTATATATTAATGTACAAGATGTTATATTAATGTACAATATGTTATATTAATGTACATGATGTTATATTAATGTACAAGATGTTATATATTAATGTACATGATGTTATATATTAATGTACAAGATGTTATATATTAATGTACATGATGTTATATATTAATGTACATGATGTTATATATTAATGTACAATATGTTATATATTAATGTACATGATGTTATATTAATGTACATGATGTTATATATTAATGTACAATATGTTATATTAATGTACATGATGTTATATATTAATGTACATGATGTTATATTAATGTACATGATGTTATATATTAATGTACATGATGTTATATATTAATGTACAAGATGTTATATATTAATGTACAAGATGTTATATTAATGTACATGATGTTATTAATGTACATGCTGTTATATTAATGTACATGATGTTATATATATTAATGTACAAGATGTTATATTAATGTACATGATGTTATATATTAATGTACAAGATGTTATATATTAATGTACATGATGTTATATATTAATGTACAATATGTTATATTAATGTACAAGATGTTATATATTAATGTACATGATGTTATATATTAATGTACATGATGTTATATATTAATGTACAAGATGTTATATATTAATGTACATGATGTTATATATGAATGTACATGATGTTATATATTAATGTACAAGATGTTATATTAATGTACATGATGTTATATATTAATGTACATGATGTTATATTAATGTACAAGATGTTATATATTAATGTACATGATGTTATATATTAATGTACATGTTGTTATATATTAATGTACAAGATGTTATATATTAATGTACATGATGTTATATATTAATGTACATGATGTTATATATTAATGTACATGATGTTATATATTAATGTACAAGATGTTATATATTAATGTACAGATGTATATTAATGTACATGATGTTATATATTAATGTACAAGATGTTATATATTAATGTACATGATGTTATATATTAATGTACATGATGTTATATATTAATGTACAAGATGTTATATTAATGTACATGATGTTATATATTAATGTACATGATGTTATATATTAATGTACAAGATGTTATATTAATGTACATGATGTTATATTAATGTACATGATGTTATATATTAATGTACAAGATGTTATATATTAATGTACATGATGTTATATATTAATGTACATGATGTTATATATTAATGTACAAGATGTTATATTAATGTACATGATGTTATATATTAATGTACATGATGTTATATATTAATGTACAAGATGTTATATTAATGTACAAGATGTTATATTAATGTACATGATGTTATATATTAATGTACATGATGTTATATATTAATGTACATGATGTTTATATTAATGTACATGATGTTATATTAATGTACATGATGTTATATATTAATGTACATGATGTTATATATTAATGTACAAGATGTTATATTAATGTACATGATGTTATATATTAATGTACAAGATGTTATATATTAATGTACATGATGTTATATTAATGTACATGATGTTATATTAATGTACAAGCTGTTATATATTAATGTACAAGATGTTATATATTAATGTACAAGATGTTATATATTAATGTACAATATGTTATATTAATGTATATATTAATGTACAATATGTTATATTAATGTACATGATGTTATATTAATGTACAAGATGTTATATATTAATGTACATGATGTTATATATTAATGTACATGATGTTATATATTAATGTACAAGATGTTATATTAATGTACATGATGTTATATTAATGTACATGATGTTATATATTAATGTACAAGATGTTATATTAATGTACAAGATGTTATATTAATGTACATGATGTTATATATTAATGTACAATATGTTATATTAATGTACATGATGTTATATTAATGTACATGATGTTATATTAATGTACATGATGTTATATATTAATGTACATGATGTTATATATTAATGTACATGATGTTATATATTAATGTACAAGAAGTTATATTAATGTACAAGATGTTATATTAATGTAAAGATGTTTATATTAATGTACATGTTGTTATATATTAATGTACAAGATGTTATATATTAATGTACATGATGTTATATATTAATGTACATGATGTTATATATTAATGTACAAGATGTTATATATTAATGTACAAGATGTTATATTAATGTACAAGATGTTATATATTAATGTACAAGATGTTATATATTAATGTACATGATGTTATATATTAATGTACATGATGTTATATATTAATGTACAAGATGTTATATTAATGTACATGATGTTATATATTAATGTACATGATGTTATATATTAATGTACAAGATGTTATATTAATGTAAATGATGTTATATTAATGTACATGATGTTATATATTAATGTACAAGATGTTATATATTAATGTACATGATGTTATATATTAATGTACATGATGTTATATATTAATGTACAAGATGTTATATTAATGTACATGATGTTATATATTAATGTACATGATGTTATATATTAATGTACAAGATGTTATATATTAATGTACATGATGTTATATTAATGTACATGATGTTATATATTAATGTACAAGATGTTATATATTAATGTACAAGATGTTATATTAATGTACATGATGTTATATATTAATGTACAAGATGTTATATATTAATGTACATGATGTTATATATTAATGTACATGATGTTATATATTAATGTACAAGATGTTATATTAATGTACATGATGTTATATATTAATGTACAAGATGTTATATTAATGTACAAGATGTTATATATTAATGTACAAGATGTTATATATTAATGTACAAGATGTTATATTAATGTACATATATATTAATGTACATGATGTTATATATTAATGTACAAGATGTTATATATTAATGTACATGATGTTATATATTAATGTACATGATGTTATATATTAATGTACATGATGTTATATATTAATGTACAAGATGTTATATTAATGTACAAGATGTATATATTAATGTACATGATGTTATATATTAATGTACAAGATGTTATATTAATGTACATGATGTTATATATTAATGTACAAGATGTTATATTAATGTACATGATGTTATATATTAATGTACATGATGTTATATATTAATGTACAAGATGTTATATTAATGTACATGATGTATATATTAATGTACAAGATGTTATATATTAATGTACAAGATGTTATATATTAATGTACAAGATGTTATATATTAATGTACATGATGTTATATTAATGTACATGATGTTATATTAATGTACAAGATGTTATATATTAATGTACAAGATGTTATATATTAATGTACAAGATGTTATATATTAATGTACAATATGTTATATTAATGTACAGATGTTATATTAATGTACAAGATGTTATATATTAATGTACATGATGTTATATATTAATGTACATGATGTTATATATTAATGTACAAGATGTTATATTAATGTACAAGATGTTATATTAATGTACATGATGTTATATATTAATGTACAAGATGTTATATTAATGTACATGATGTTATATTAATGTACATGATGTTATATATTAATGTACATGATGTTATATATTAATGTACATGATGTTATATATTAATGTACATGATGTTATATATTAATGTACAAGATGTTATATTAATGTACAAGATGTTATATATTAATGTACAAGATGTTATATATTAATGTACATGATGTATATATTAATGTACATGATGTTATATATTAATGTACATGATGTTATATATTAATGTACATGATGTTATATATTAATGTACATGATGTTATATATTAATGTACATGATGTTATATATTAATGTACATGATGTTATATATTAATGTACAAGATGTTATATATTAATGTACATGATGTTATATATTAATGTACATGATGTTATATTAATGTACATGATGTTATATATTAATGTACATGATGTTATATATTAATGTACAAGATGTTATATATTAATGTACATGATGTTATATTAATGTACATGATGTTATATTAATGTACAAGATGTTATATATTAATGTACATGATGTTATATATTAATGTACATGATGTTATATATTAATGTACAAGATGTTATATATTAATGTACATGATGTTATATATTAATGTACATGATGTTATATTAATGTACAAGATGTTATATTAATGTACAAGATGTTATATATTAATGTACAAGATGTTATATATTAATGTACAAGATGTTATATATTAATGTACATGATGTTATATATTAATGTACAAGATGTTATATTAATGTACATGATGTTATATATTAATGTACATGATGTTATATATTAATGTACAAGATGTTATATATTAATGTACAGATGTTTATATTAATGTACATGATGTTATATATTAATGTACAAGATGTTATATTAATGTACATGATGTTATATATTAATGTACATGATGTTATATATTAATGTACAAGATGTTATATATTAATGTACATGATGTTATTATTAATGTACATGATGTTATATAATGTACAAGATGTATATATTAATGTACAAGATGTTATATATTAATGTACAAGATGTAAAACAAAAAAACAAAAAAAACAAAAAAAACAAAAAAACAAAAAAAACAAATATATATTAATGTACATGATGTTATATTAATGTACATGATGTATATTAATGTACATGATGTTATATATTAATGTACATGATGTTATATATTAATGTACATGATGTTATATATTAATGTACATGATGTTATATATTAATGTACAAGATGTTATATTAATGTACAAGATGTTATATATTAATGTACAAAAAAAAACAGATGTTATATATTAATGTACATGATGTTATATATTAATGTACATGATGTTATATATTAATGTACATGATGTTATATATTAATGTACATGATGTTATATATTAATGTACATGATGTTATATTAATGTACATGATGTTATATTAATGTACATGATGTTATATATTAATGTACAAGATGTTATATATTAATGTACATGATGTTATATTAATGTACATGATGTTATATTAATGTACATGATGTTATATATTAATGTACAAGATGTTATATATTTATGTACAAGATGTTATATTAATGTACATGATGTTATATTATTGCACAAAATGTTATTGTTTCGCCCATAACCGTATTTCCCTGCCCTCTATCAAGTCCCACATACACATTCGATGATTAATTCGCAACACCAACAGTTAGTCCCCACCCTACCACTGACCTTGAATTTGAAGTTTTGCAATTCGTTGGAAAGCATAAAAGACATTTGTTATTTAGCTGAACTTATACAGTCAAGCAACCGCGCATGATTGGACACCCTTGATGCTGTGGCCATGTATGTACAAGATGATCATAAATAGAGCCCTATAACCCTGTATTTCTCTTGTATATATACAAGCCCTGTATTTCTCTTGTATATATCCAAACCCTGTATTTCTCTTATAGATATCCAAACCCTGTATTTCTCTTATAGATATCCAAACCCTGTATTTCTCTTGTAGATATCCAAAACCTGTGTTTCTCTTATATATATCCAAACCCTGTATTTCTCTTGTATATATCCAAACCCTGTATTTCTCTTGTAGATATTCAAGCCCTGTATTTCTCTTGTATATATGCAAGCCCTGTATTTCTCTTGTATATATATATCCAAACCCTGTATTTCTCTTGTATATATATCCAAACCCTGTATTTCTCTTGTATATATATCCAAACCCTGTATTTCTCTTGTATATATCCAAACCCTGTATTTCTCTTGTATATATCCACACCCTGTATTTCTCTTGTATATATCCAAACCCTGTATTTCTCTTGTATATATATCCAAACTCTGTATTTCTCTTGTATATATGCAAACCCTGTATTTCTCTCGTATATATATCCAAACCCTGTATTTCTCTTGTATATATCCAAACCCTGTATTGCTCTTGTATATATATCCAAACCCTGTATTTCTCTTGATGCTGTGGCCATGTATGTACAAGATGATCATAAATAGAGCCTTATAACCCTGTATTTCTCTTGTATATATACAAGCCCTGTATTTCTCTTGTATATATACAAGCCTTGTATTTCTCTTGTATATATCCAAACCCTGTATTTCTCTTGTAGATATCCAAGCCCTGTATTTCTCTTGTATATATGCAAACCCTGTATTTCTCTTGTATATATATCCAAACCCTGTATTTCTCTTGTATTTTTTTAGGTATAAAAACCCAGTATTTCTCTTGTAGATATCCAAACCCTGTATTTCTCTTGTAGATATCCAAACCCTGTATTTCTCTTGTATATATATCCAAACCCTGTATTTCTCTTGTATATATCCAAACCCTGTATTTCTCTTGTATATAACCACACCCTGTATTTCTCTTGTATATATACAAACCCTGTATTTCTCTTGTATATATATCCAAACCCTGTATTTCTCTTATAGATATCCAAACCCTGTTTCTCTTGTATATATCCAAACCCTGTATTTCTTTTGTAGATATCCAAACCCTGTATTTCTCTTGTATATATCCAAACCCTGTATTTCTCTTGTAGGTATAAAAACCCTGTATTTCTCTTGTAGATATCCAAACCCTGTATTTCTCTTGTATATATCCAAACCCTGTATTTCTCTTGTAGATATCCAAAACCTGTGTTTCTCTTGTATATATCCAAAACCTGTGTTTCTCTTGTATATATCCAAACCCTGTATTTCTCTTGTATATATCCAAACCCTGTATTTCTCTTATAGATATCCAAACCCTGTATTTCTCTTGTAGATATCCAACACCTGTGTTTCTCTTGTATATATACAAACCCTGTATTTCTCTTGTATATATCCACACCCTGTATTTCTCTTATAGATATCCAAACCCTGTATTTCTCTTGTAGATATCCAAAACCTGTGTTTCTCTTGTATATATACAAACTCTGTATTTCTCTTGTATATATCCAAACCCTGTATTTCTCTTATAGATATCCAAACCCTGTATTTCTCTTGTAGATATCCAAAACCTGTGTTTCTCTTGTATATATACAAGCCCTGTATTTCTCTTGTAGATATCCAAAACCTGTATTTCTCTTTTATATATATCCAAAACCTTTGTTTCTCTTGTAGATATCCAAACCCTGTATTTCTCTTATATATATCCAAAACCTGTGTTTCTCTTGTATATATACAAACTCTGTATTTCTCTTGTATATATCCAAAACCTGTGTTTCTCTTGTATATATACAAACTCTGTATTTCTCTTGTATATATCCAAACCCTGTATTTCTCTTATAGATATCCAAACCCTGTATTTCTCTTGTAGATATCCAAAACCTGTGTTTCTCTTGTATATATACAAGCCCTGTATTTCTCTTGTAGATATCCAAAACCTGTATTTCTCTTTTATATATATCCAAAACCTTTGTTTCTCTTGTAGATATCCAAACCCTGTATTTCTCTTATATATATCCAAAACCTGTGTTTCTCTTGTATATATACAAACTCTGTATTTCTCTTGTATATATCCAAAACCTGTGTTTCTCTTGTATATATACAAACTCTGTATTTCTCTTGTATATATCCAAACCCTGTATTTCTCTTATAGATATCCAAACCCTGTATTTCTCTTGTAGATATCCAAAACCTGCGTTTCTCTTGTATATATACAAGCCCTGTATTTCTCTTGTAGATATCCAAACGGAGTGGTGCAGCTGTGGCCACAAAAGGAAGATATATGAATCTAGATGACAAGATTAGGAACCCAAAGTAATTAACCAATTAATTTTCTTAATTTTGTCCTGTCCTCAAGGGAATATTTATTGCGTCCAGCAGTCATCTACAATGATATGGTCGCCTTGCAAAAAATAGTGCACACAGACATTTTACAGAAAATTGGGAATAAAATGTTTAAATTACGCCTTCTAGCACATTTCCCCTGCCCGTTTTCATTATATTATTGTTTCAAAGGATTATTAGTTAATGCTATGCCGTTTATATATATATATATATATACATAGTGTAAAAATTTAGAAACTATTGCCATATGGACAATGTTTCCAAGTCCATCACATTGTTAGAAACAAATATTGGCATGCTATTTGGTCAGTGATGTCATGTGATTCACATAATGATATACCGTATTTAGCTATGTATAGTGCGCTATCGTGTATAATGCGCACCCACGATTTGGCACGAAAATCGGGGGGAAAACTGAGTTCCGATGAAAAACATGAAAAACGCAAAAAAGTCAAAATATAACATTTCTCAAGAATCGCTAAAAATTGTGCTCCGTGATTTTTACAACTTATATTAATCACTCAGATACCTACCTCATCAAGGAACGGTAACGCACTCAGGCATGATTTCATGAAAATTACATGCATATCGTTCTCAAACATCTCAACACGTTCTCAAACATGTCAGCAGATGCTCAAACTTCTCAACACGTGTAGCCTACCTAATTAACTGGGACCCATTGTGAATGGTTTGTCGAAATTAATTGTCGCTACAAACAATTGAAATACTGCAGCCATTTTATGCAATGTGTACATAGTAAATATTTCCCGTAAA
>CM026399.1:51657142-51693656 GCA_014843695.1 Archivesica marissinica
TACTAATCTATCTATAACGACCACCATACATACTAATCTATCTATAGCGACCACCATACATACTAATCTATCTATAACGACCACCATACATACTAATCTATCTATAACGACCACCATACATACTAATCTATCTATAGCGACCACCATACATACTAATCTATCTATAACGACACCATACATACTAATCTATCTATAACGACAACCATACATACTAATCTATCTATAGCGACCACCATACATACTAATCTGTCTATAACGACCACCATACATACTAATCTATCTATAGCGACCACCATACATACTAATCTATCTATAACGACACCATACATACTAATCTATCTATAGCGACCACCATACATACTAATCTGACTATAAGCGACCACCATACATACTAATCTATCTATAACGACCACCATACATACTAATCTATCTATAACGACCACCATACATACTAACCTATCTATAACGACCACCATACATACTAATCTATCTATGCGACCACCATACATACTAATCTATCTATAGCGACCACCATACATACTAACCTATCTATAACGACCACCATACATACTAATCTATCTATAGCGACCACCATACATACTAACCTATCTATAACGACCACCATACATACTAATCTATCTATAACGACCACCATACATACTAATCTATCTATAGCGACCACCATACATACTAATCTATCTATAACGACCACCATACATACTAACCTATCTATAACGACCACCATACATACTAATCTATCTATAGCGACCACCATACATACTAATCTATCTATAACGACCACCATACATACTAATCTATCTATAGCGACCACCATACATACTAATCTATCTATAACGACACCATACATACTAATCTATCTATAACGACCACCATACATACTAATCTATCTATAACGACCACCATACATACTAATCTATCTATAACGACACCATACATACTAATCTATCTATAACGACACCATACATACTAATCTATCTATAGCGACCACCATACATACTAATCTGACTATAGCGACCACCATACATACTAATCTATCTATAGCGACACCATACATACTAATCTATCTATAACGACAACCATACATACTAATCTATCTATAGCGACAACCATACATACTAATCTGACTATAGCGACCACCATACATACTAATATGTCTATAACGACACCATACATACTAACCTATCTATAACGACAACCATACATACTAATCTATCTATAGCGACCACCATACATACTAATCTGTCTATAACGACCACCATACATACTAATCTATCTATAGCGACCACCATACATACTAATCTATCTATAACGACCACCATACATACTAATATCTATAACGACCACCATACATACTAATCTATCTATAACGACCACCATACATACTATCTATCTATAACGACCACCATACATACTAATCTATCTATAGCGACCACCATACAAACATACGACACCATACTACTAATCTATCTATAACGACCACCATACATACTAATCTATCTATAACGACCATACATACTAACCTATCTATAACGACCACCATACATACTAATCTATCTATAGCGACCCATACATACTAATCTATCTATAACGACCACCATACATACTATCTATCTATACGACACCATACATACTAACTATCTATCTATAACGACCACCATACATACTAATCTATCTATAACGACCACCATACATACTAATCTATCTATAACGACCACCATACATACTAATCTATCTATAGCGACCACCATACATACTAATCTGTCTATAGCGACCACCATACATACTAATCTATCTATAGCGACCACCATACATACTAATCTATCTATAGCGACCACCATACATACTAACCTATCTATAACGACCACCATACATACTAATCTATCTATAGCGACCACCATACATACTAATCTATCTATAACGACCACCATACATACTAATCTATCTATAACGACCACCATACATACTAATCTATCTATAACGACCACCATACATACTAATCTATCTATAACGACCACCATACATACTAATCTATCTATAACGACCACCATACATACTAATCTATCTATAACGACCACCATACATACTAATCTATCTATAGCGACCACCATACATACTAATCTATCTATAGCGACCACCATACATACTAATCTATCTATAACGACCACCATACATACTAATCTATCTATAACGACCACCATACATACTAATCTATCTATAACGACCACCATACATACTAATCTATCTATAACGACCACCATACATACTAATCTATCTATAACGACCACCATACATACTAACCTATCTATAGCGACCACCATACATACTAACCTATCTATAACGACCACCATACATACTAATCTATCTATAGCGACCACCATACATACTAACCTATCTATAACGACCACCATACATACTAATCTATCTATAACGACCACCATACATACTAATCTATCTATAGCGACCACCATACATACTAATCTATCTATAACGACCAACCATACATACTAACCTATCTATAACGACCACCATACATACTAATCTATCTATAGCGACCACCATACATACTAATCTATCTATAACGACCACCATACATACTAATCTATCTATAACGACCACCATACATACTAATCTATCTATAACGACCACCATACATACTAATCTATCTATAACGACCACCATACATACTAATCTATCTATAACGACCACCATACATACTAATCTATCTATAACGACCACCATACATACTAATCTATCTATAACGACCACCATACATACTAATCTATCTATAACGACACATACATACTAATCTAACTATAGCGACCACCATACATACTAACCTATCTATAACGACACCATACATACTAATCTATCTATAACGACAACCATACATACTAATCTATCTATAGCGACAACCATACATACTAATCTGACTATAGCGACCACCATACATACTAATATGTCTATAACGACACCATACATACTAACCTATCTATAACGACAACCATACATACTAATCTGTCTATAGCGACCACCATACATACTAATCTGACTATAACGACCACCATACATACTAATCTATCTATAGCGACCACCATACATACTAATCTATCTATAACGACACCATACATACTAATCTATCTATAGCGACCACCATACATACTAATCTGTCTATAGCGACCACCATACATACTAATCTATCTATAACGACACCATACATATTAATCTATCTATAGCGACCACCATACATACTAATCTGACTATAGCGACCACCATACATACTAATCTATCTATAACGACCACCATACATACTAATATGTCTATAACGACACCATACATACTAACCTATCTATAACGACAACCATACATACTAATCTATCTATAGCGACCACCATACATACTAATCTATCTATAACGACCACCATACATACTAATCTATCTATAACGACCACCATACATACTAATCTATCTATAACGACCACCATACATACTAATCTATCTATAACGACCACCATACATACTAATCTATCTATAGCGACCACCATACATACTAATCTGACTATAGCGACCACCATACATACTAATCTGTCTATAGCGACCACCATACATACTAATCTGACTATAGCGACCACCATACATACTAACCTATCTATAACGACCACCATACATACTAATCTATCTATAGCGACCACCATACATACTAATCTATCTATAACGACCACCATACATACTAACCTATCTATAACGACCACCATACATACTAATCTATCTATAACGACCACCATACATACTAACCTATCTATAACGACCACCATACATACTAATCTATCTATAACGACCACCATACATACTAATCTATCTATAACGACCACCATACATACTAATCTATCTATAGCGACCACCATACATACTAATCTATCTATAGCGACCACCATACATACTAACCTATCTATAACGACCACCATACATACTAATCTATCTATAGCGACCACCATACATACTAACCTATCTATAACGACCACCATACATACTAATCTATCTATAACGACCACCATACATACTAATCTATCTATAGCGACCACCATACATACTAATCTATCTATAACGACCACCATACATACTAACCTATCTATAACGACCACCATACATACTAATCTATCTATAGCGACCACCATA
This sequence comes from Archivesica marissinica, assembly GCA_014843695.1. Classification (NCBI taxonomy): domain Eukaryota; kingdom Metazoa; phylum Mollusca; class Bivalvia; order Venerida; family Vesicomyidae; genus Archivesica; species Archivesica marissinica. Next base: position 51,661,337 of record CM026399.1, read on the forward strand.
CATACTAATCTATCTATAACGACACCATACATACTAATCTATCTATAACGACCACCATACATACTAATCTATCTATAACGACCACCATACATACTAATCTATCTATAACGACCACCATACATACTAATCTATCTATAACGACCACCATACATACTAATCTATCTATAACGACCACCATACATACTAATCTATCTATAACGACCACCATACATACTAATCTATCTATAACGACCACCATACATACTAATCTATCTATAGCGACCACCATACATACTAACCTATCTATAACGACACCATACATACTAATCTATCTATAACGACAACCATACATACTAATCTATCTATAGCGACCACCATACATACTAATCTATCTATAGCGACCACCATACATACTAATCTATCTATAACGACCACCATACATACTAATCTATCTATAGCGACCACCATACATACTAATCTATCTATAACGACACCATACATACTAATCTATCTATAGCGACCACCATACATACTAATCTATCTATAGCGACCACCATACATACTAATCTATCTATAACGACACCATACATACTAATCTATCTATAGCGACCACCATACATACTAATCTGACTATAGCGACCACCATACATACTAATCTATCTATAACGACCACCATACATACTAATATGTCTATAACGACACCATACATACTAACCTATCTATAACGACAACCATACATACTAATCTATCTATAGCGACCACCATACATACTAATCTATCTATAACGACCACCATACATACTAATCTATCTATAACGACAACCATACATACTAATCTATCTATAACGACCACCATACATACTAATCTATCTATAACGACAACCATACATACTAATCTATCTATAGCGACCACCATACATACTAATCTGACTATAGCGACCACCATACATACTAATCTATCTATAGCGACCACCATACATACTAATCTTCTATAGCGACCACCATACATACTAACCTATCTATAACGACCACCATACATACTAATCTATCTATAGCGACCACCATACATACTAACCTATCTATAACGACCACCATACATACTAACCTATCTATAACGACCACCATACATACTAATCTATCTATAACGACCACCATACATACTAATCTATCTATAACGACCACCATACATACTAATCTATCTATAACGACCACCATACATACTAATCTATCTATAACGACCACCATACATACTATATCTATAGACACTATCTATAGCGACCACCATACATACTAACCTATCTATAACGACCACCATACATACTAATCTATCTATAGCGACCACCATACATAAACTATCTATAACGACCACCATACATATAATCTATCTATACGACACCATACATACTAATCTATCTATAGCGACCACCATACATACTAATCTATCTATAACGACCTAATCTACTATACGACCACCATACATACTAATCTATCTATAACGACCACCATACATACTAATCTATCTATAACGACCACCATACATACTAATCTATCTATAGCGACCACCATACATACTAATCTATCTATAACGACCACCATACATACTAATCTATCTATAACGACCACCATACATACTAATCTATCTATAACGACCACCATACATACTAATCTATCTATAACGACCACCATACATACTAATCTATCTATAACGACCACCATACATACTAATCTATCTATAGCGACCACCATACATACTAATCTATCTATAACGACCACCATACATACTAATCTATCTATAACGACCACCATACATACTAATCTATCTATAACGACCACCATACATACTAATCTATCTATAACGACCACCATACATACTAATCTATCTATAACGACCACCATACATACTAATCTATCTATAACGACCACCATACATACTAATCTATCTATAACGACCACCATACATACTAATCTATCTATAACGACCACCATACATACTAATCTATCTATAACGACCACCATACATACTAATCTATCTATAACGACCACCATACATACTAATCTATCTATAGCGACCACCATACATACTAACCTATCTATAACGACACCATACATACTAATCTATCTATAACGACAACCATACATACTAATCTATCTATAGCGACAACCATACATACTAATCTGACTATAGCGACCACCATACATACTAATATGTCTATAACGACACCATACATACTAACCTATCTATAACGACAACCATACATACTAATCTGTCTATAGCGACCACCATACATACTAATCTGACTATAACGACCACCATACATACTAATCTATCTATAGCGACCACCATACATACTAATCTATCTATAACGACACCATACATACTAATCTATCTATAGCGACCACCATACATACTAATCTATCTATAGCGACCACCATACATACTAATCTATCTATAACGACACCATACATACTAATCTATCTATAGCGACCACCATACATACTAATCTGACTATAGCGACCACCATACATACTAATCTATCTATAACGACCACCATACATACTAATCTATCTATAACGACACCATACATACTAACCTATCTATAACGACCACCATACATACTAATCTATCTATAACGACCACCATACATACTAATCTATCTATAACGACCACCATACATACTAATCTATCTATAACGACCACCATACATACTAATCTATCTATAACGACCACCATACATACTAATCTATCTATAACGACCACCATACATACTAATCTATCTATAGCGACCACCATACATACTAATCTGTCTATAGCGACCACCATACATACTAATCTATCTATAACGACCACCATACATACTAATCTATCTATAACGACCACCATACATACTAATCTATCTATAGCGACCACCATACATACTAATCTATCTATAACGACCACCATACATACTAATCTATCTATAGCGACCACCATACATACTAATCTATCTATAACGACACCATACATACTAATCTATCTATAGCGACCACCATACATACTAATCTATCTATAGCGACCACCATACATACTAATCTATCTATAACGACACCATACATACTAATCTATCTATAGCGACCACCATACATACTAATCTGTCTATAGCGACCACCATACATACTAATCTATCTATAACGACCACCATACATACTAATATCTATAACGACACCATACATACTAACCTATCTATAACGACCACCATACATACTAATCTATCTATAACGACCACCATACATACTAATCTATCTATAACGACCACCATACATACTAATCTATCTATAACGACCACCATACATACTAATCTATCTATAACGACCACCATACATACTAATCTATCTATAACGACCACCATACATACTAATCTATCTATAACGACCACCATACATACTAATCTATCTATAACGACCACCATACATACTAATCTATCTATAACGACCACCATACATACTAATCTATCTATAACGACACCATACATACTAATCTATCTATAGCGACCACCATACATACTAATCTGTCTATAGCGACCACCATACATACTAATCTATCTATAACGACCACCATACATACTAATATGTCTATAACGACACCATACATACTAACCTATCTATAACGACCACCATACATACTAATCTATCTATAGCGACCACCATACATACTAATCTATCTATAACGACCACCATACATACTAATCTATCTATAACGACCACCATACATACTAATCTATCTATAACGACCACCATACATACTAATCTATCTATAACGACCACCATACATACTAATCTATCTATAGCGACCACCATACATACTAATCTGACTATAGCGACCACCATACATACTAATCTGTCTATAGCGACCACCATACATACTAATCTATCTATAACGACCACCATACATACTAATCTATCTATAGCGACCACCATACATACTAATCTATCTATAACGACCACCATACATACTAATCTATCTATAGCGACCACCATACATACTAATCTATCTATAACGACACCATACATACTAATCTATCTATAGCGACCACCATACATACTAATCTATCTATAGCGACCACCATACATACTAATCTATCTATAACGACACCATACATACTAATCTATCTATAGCGACCACCATACATACTAATCTGACTATAGCGACCACCATACATACTAATCTATCTATAACGACCACCATACATACTAATCTGTCTATAACGACACCATACATACTAACCTATCTATAACGACCACCATACATACTAATCTATCTATAGCGACCACCATACATACTAATCTATCTATAACGACCACCATACATACTAATCTATCTATAACGACCACCATACATACTAATCTATCTATAACGACCACCATACATACTAATCTATCTATAACGACCACCATACATACTAATCTATCTATAACGACCACCATACATACTAACTATCTATAACGACCACCATACATACTAATCTATCTATAACGACCACCATACATACTAATCTATCTATAACGACCACCATACATACTAATCTATCTATAACGACCACCATACATACTAATCTATCTATAACGACCACCATACATACTAATCTATCTATAACGACCACCATACATACTAATCTATCTATAACGACCACCATACATACTAATCTATCTATAACGACCACCATACATACTAATCTATCTATAGCGACCACCATACATACTAATCTATCTATAACGACCACCATACATACTAATCTATCTATAACGACCACCATACATACTAATCTATCTATAACGACCACCATACATACTAATCTATCTATAACGACCACCATACATACTAATCTATCTATAACGACCACCATACATACTAATCTATCTATAACGACCACCATACATACTAATCTATCTATAACGACCACCATACATACTAATCTATCTATAGCGACCACCATACATACTAATCTATCTATAACGACCACCATACATACTAATCTATCTATAACGACCACCATACATACTAATCTATCTATAGCGACCACCATACATACTAATCTATCTATAACGACCACCATACATACTAATCTATCTATAACGACCACCATACATACTAATCTATCTATAGCGACCACCATACATACTAATCTATCTATAACGACCACCATACATACTAACCTATCTATAACGACCACCATACATACTAATCTATCTATAGCGACCACCATACATACTAATCTATCTATAACGACCACCATACATACTAATCTATCTATAGCGACCACCATACATACTAATCTATCTATAACGACCACCATACATACTAATCTATCTATAACGACCACCATACATACTAATCTATCTATAACGACCACCATACATACTAATCTATCTATAACGACCACCATACATACTAATCTATCTATAACGACCACCATACATACTAATCTATCTATAACGACCACCATACATACTAATCTATCTATAACGACCACCATACATACTAATCTATCTATAACGACCACCATACATACTAATCTATCTATAACGACCACCATACATACTAATCTATCTATAACGACCACCATACATACTAATCTATCTATAACGACCACCATACATACTAATCTATCTATAACGACCACCATACATACTAACCTATCTATAACGACCACCATACATACTAATCTATCTATAACGACCACCATACATACTAATCTATCTATAACGACCACCATACATACTAATCTATCTATAACGACCACCATACATACTAACCTATCTATAACGACCACCATACATACTAATCTATCTATAACGACCACCATACATACTAATCTATCTATAACGACCACCATACATACTAACCTATCTATAACGACCACCATACATACTAATCTATCTATAACGACCACCATACATACTAATCTATCTATAACGACCACCATACATACTAATCTATCTATAACGACCACCATACATACTAATCTATCTATAACGACCACCATACATACTAATCTATCTATAACGACCACCATACATACTAATCTATCTATAACGACCACCATACATACTAATCTATCTATAACGACCACCATACATACTAACCTATCTATAACGACCACCATACATACTAATCTATCTATAACGACCACCATACATACTAATCTATCTATAACGACCACCATACATACTAATCTATCTATAACGACCACCATACATACTAACCTATCTATAACGACCACCATACATACTAATCTATCTATAACGACCACCATACATACTAATCTATCTATAACGACCACCATACATACTAACCTATCTATAACGACCACCATACATACTAACCTATCTATAACGACCACCATACATACTAATCTATCTATAACGACCACCATACATACTAACCTATCTATAACGACCACCATACATACTAACCTATCTATAACGACCACCATACATACTAACCTATCTATAACGACCACCATACATACTAACCTGTCTATAACGACACTCACTCAGGTCTTGAGTATGCTTATATGTGTCTTGGTAAAGTAATAAAATGTGCGCCAGATCGTAAAGGATATTGAGTAAGATCTCCAATAGTAGCAGGGAAAAGATTATGTAAATAACTAGGGAGAAGTGTGTTCTTCTCTTTGTAGACTAATATTAAATTTTGAATGGATCTGCGATCGGCAAGAGAAACCCAACCGATTTCTTTGAGAAGATTATGAATAGAGACAGATCGCGTCAAGTCTGTGACCAATCGAGCAGCTTCGTATTGGATTTAGTTAGTTTGGATCTCTAAGGTGCCTTTTCATATTGGGTACAGCTGTCCCCCTTAAGTACGATATGTAGATAGTATTGAGAGTAGAACGTTTAAGTTTGTATTTAAGAGTTCTCATCGAACCAAGGACTTTAGAGGTAGTAGTATTGTTAATATGTGTAAGCCATGATCCATCATGGCTTAACGTGAGGCCTAAATTGACACTTAATATGTATTTATTTATATTTGTAATAAGTATTATCATGTAGAACTAGAAAACTGAAATGTTACTTTGTATGTTATTTGACAGCAGTATGTGCGTGCGTGCGTGTTTTACGTTTATTTATCGTCGCTACCGGTTGCCCATATGAGCGACGCCTCCAGAAGAGATTAGTCATTTTAGATTTTTAGAGGATAGTGCATGATGCAGACATAGACCCATTCAAGAGTCTCCTCTGGTTCTTGTACGTGCACGGTGTATAGCACCGACACGAGACCTCGGTTTAAAGTACCATTTTATTAGGGTCAGACGGGGGATCGAACCTGCGATCCATGGATTACCAGTACAGCGTGTTACCACTGAACTATAGATCCGTTCTTGGCAGCATCAGACAGAAACTAATATGTAACTACTTGTTGGGCCTCCAAACACAGTTTGCGCATGCGCACACATGTAGGGTTTTCCCAATGTCTAGAAGTGCACAGCGAATTGAAAACTTAAGTAAGCAATCTAATTTAGTATGTTTAACCCACATGTCTTGAAATTGTTCACTTCTGTCAATTAGAAACATGCACTGGAATGACTGAGAGCAAAAATCGCACGTGCAATTTTGAGCGTTTGAATGGTGAATGGAAAAATATACCACGTGTTCCAAAGGGTAGCCAACAAAGCATATTTGTATTGAAGGCAGCGGATTATGGCGGTCTGCTTCCAGCATATATTGTGTATGTGTGTGCGTGTGTGTGTGTGCGTGCGTGCGTGCGTGTGACACACCACCGCCAGCAGCACCACCACCATTACTGTAGCATCTGTATGTGGTGATGCTGTTGATTACTATATCATCTGTATGTGGTGGTGCTGTTGATTACTATATCATCTGTATGTGGTGGTGCTGTTGATTACTGTATCATATGTATGTGGTGATGATGTTGATTACTGTACCATCTGTATGCTGTGATGATGTTGATTACTGTATCATCTGTATGCTGTGATGATGTTGATTACTGTATCATCTGTATGTGGTGATGATGTTGATTACTGTACCATCTATATGTGGTGATGACGTTAATTACTGTACCATCTGTATGTGGTGATGACGTTGATTACTGTGCCATCTGTATGTGGTGATGACGTTGATTACTGTACCATCTGTATGTGGTGATGATGTCGATTACTGTACCATCTGTATGTGGTGATGACGTTGATTACTGTATCATCTGTATGTAGTGATGATGTTGATTACTGTACCATCTGTATGTGGTGGTGATGATGTTGATTACTGTATCATCTGTATGTGGTGGTGATGATGTTGATTACTGTATCATCTGTATGTTGTGATGATGTTGATTACTGTATCATCTGTATGTGGTGATGATGTTGATTACTGTACCATCTGTATGTGGTGGTAATGATGTTGATTACTGCACCATCTGTATGTGGTGATGATGTTGATTACTGTACCATCTGTATGTGGTGGTGATGATGTTGATTACTGTACCATCTGTATGTGGTGGTGATGATGTTGATTACTGTACCATCTGTATGTAGTGATGATGTTGATTACTGTACCATATGTATGTGGTGATGATGTTGATTCCTTATCATCTGTATGTGGTGATGATGTTGATTACTGTACCATCTGTATGTGGTGGTGCTGTTGATTACTGTATCATATGTATGTGGTGATGATGTTGATTACTGTACCATCTGTATGCTGTGATGATGTTGATTACTGTATCATCTGTATGCTGTGATGATGTTGATTACTGTATCATCTGTATGTGGTGATGATGTTGATTACTGTACCATATATATGTGGTGATGACGTTAATTACTGTACCATCTGTATGTGGTGATGACGTTGATTACTGTGCCATCTGTATGTGGTGATGACGTTGATTACTGTACCATCTGTATGTGGTGATGATGTCGATTACTGTACCATCTGTATGTGGTGATGACGTTGATTACTGTACCATATGTATGTGGTGATGATGTTGATTACTGTACCATCTGTATGTGGTGATGACGTTGATTACTGTATCATCTGTATGTTGTGATGATGTTGATTACTGTATCATCTGTATGTGGTGATGATGTTGATTACTGTACCATCTGTATGTGGTGGTAATGATGTTGATTACTGCACCATCTGTATGTGGTGATGATGTTGATTACTGTACCATCTGTATGTGGTGGTGATGATGTTGATTACTGTACCATCTGTATGTGGTGGTGATGATGTTGATTACTGTACCATCTGTATGTAGTGATGATGTTGATTACTGTACCATATGTATGTGGTGATGATGTTGATTCCTTATCATCTGTATGTGGTGATGATGTTGATTACTGTACCATCTGTATGTGGTGGTGCTGTTGATTACTGTATCATATGTATGTGGTGATGATGTTGATTACTGTACCATCTGTATGCTGTGATGATGTTGATTACTGTATCATCTGTATGCTGTGATGATGTTGATTACTGTATCATCTGTATGTGGTGATGATGTTGATTACTGTACCATCTATATGTGGTGATGACGTTAATTACTGTACCATCTGTATGTGGTGATGACGTTGATTACTGTACCATCTGTATGTGGTGATGACGTTGATTACTGTACCATATGTATGTGGTGATGATGTTGATTACTGTACCATCTGTATGTGGTGATGACGTTGATTACTGTATCATCTGTATGTAGTGATGATGTTGATTACTGTACCATATGTATGTGGTGATGATGTTGATTCCTTATCATCTGTATGTGGTGATGATGTTGATTACTGTACCATCTGTATGTGGTGGTAATGATGTTGATTACTGCACCATCTGTATGTGGTGATGATGTTGATTACTGTACCATCTGTATGTGGTGGTGATGATGTTGATTACTGTACCATCTGTATGTGGTGGTGATGATGTTGATTACTGTACCATCTGTATGTAGTGATGATGTTGATTACTGTACCATATGTATGTGGTGATGATGTTGATTCCTTATCATCTGTATGTGGTGATGATGTTGATTACTGTACCATCTGTATGTGGTGGTGCTGTTGATTACTGTATCATATGTATGTGGTGATGATGTTGATTACTGTACCATCTGTATGCTGTGATGATGTTGATTACTGTATCATCTGTATGCTGTGATGATGTTGATTACTGTATCATCTGTATGTGGTGATGATGTTGATTACTGTACCATATATATGTGGTGATGACGTTAATTACTGTACCATCTGTATGTGGTGATGACGTTGATTACTGTGCCATCTGTATGTGGTGATGACGTTGATTACTGTACCATCTGTATGTGGTGATGATGTCGATTACTGTACCATCTGTATGTGGTGATGACGTTGATTACTGTACCATATGTATGTGGTGATGATGTTGATTACTGTACCATCTGTATGTGGTGATGACGTTGATTACTGTATCATCTGTATGTTGTGATGATGTTGATTACTGTATCATCTGTATGTGGTGATGATGTTGATTACTGTACCATCTGTATGTGGTGGTAATGATGTTGATTACTGCACCATCTGTATGTGGTGATGATGTTGATTACTGTACCATCTGTATGTGGTGGTGATGATGTTGATTACTGTACCATCTGTATGTGGTGGTGATGATGTTGATTACTGTACCATCTGTATGTAGTGATGATGTTGATTACTGTACCATATGTATGTGGTGATGATGTTGATTCCTTAGCATCTGTATGTGGTGATGATGTTGATTACTGTACCATCTGTATGTGGTGGTGCTGTTGATTACTGTATCATATGTATGTGGTGATGATGTTGATTACTGTACCATCTGTATGCTGTGATGATGTTGATTACTGTATCATCTGTATGCTGTGATGATGTTGATTACTGTATCATCTGTATGTGGTGATGATGTTGATTACTGTACCATCTATATGTGGTGATGACGTTAATTACTGTACCATCTGTATGTGGTGATGACGTTGATTACTGTGCCATCTGTATGTGGTGATGACGTTGATTACTGTACCATCTGTATGTGGTGATGATGTCGATTACTGTACCATCTGTATGTGGTGATGACGTTGATTACTGTACCATATGTATGTGGTGATGATGTTGATTACTGTACCATCTGTATGTGGTGATGACGTTGATTACTGTATCATCTGTATGTAGTGATGATGTTGATTACTGTACCATATGTATGTGGTGATGATGTTGATTCCTTATCATCTGTATGTGGTGATGATGTTGATTACTGTACCATCTGTATGTGGTGATGATGTTGATTACTGTATCATCTGTATGTGGTGATAATGTTGATTACTGTATCATCTGTATGTGGTGGTGATGATGTTGATTACTGTATCATCTGTATGTGGTGGTGATGATGTTGATTACTGTATCATCTGTATGTTGTGATGATGTTGATTACTGTATCATCTGTATGTGGTGATGATGTTGATTACTGTACCATCTGTATGTGGTGGTAATGATGTTGATTACTGCACCATCTGTATGTGGTGATGATGTTGATTACTGTACCATCTGTATGTGGTGGTGATGATGTTGATTACTGTACCATCTGTATGTGGTGGTGATGATGTTGATTACTGTACCATCTGTATGTGGTGATGATGTTGATTACTGTACCATCTGTATGTGGTGGTGATGATGTTGATTACTGTACCATCTGTATGTGGTGATGATGTTGATTATGGTACCATCTGTATGTGGTGGTGATGATGTTGATTACTGTACCATCTGTATGTGGTGATGATGTTGATTACTGTACCATCTGTATGTGGTGGTGATGATGTTGATTACTGTACCATCTGTATGTGGTGATGATGTTGATTACTGTACCATCTGTATGTGGTGGTGATGATGTTGATTACTGTACCATCTGTATGTGGTGATGATGTTGATTACTGTACCATCTGTATGTGGTGGTGATGATGTTGATTACTGTACCATCTGTATGTGGTGATGATGTTGATTACTGTATCATCTGTAGTGGTGATGATGTTGATTATTGTATCATCTGTATGTTGTGATGATGTTGATTACTGTATCATCTGTATGTGGTGATGATGTTGAATACTGTATCATCTGTATGTGGTGATGATGTTGATTACTGTACCATCTGTATTTTGTGATGATGTTGATTACTGTATCATCTGTATGTTGTGATTATGTTGATTACTGTATCATCTGTATGTGGTGATGATGTTGATTACTGTAGCATATGTATGTGGTGATGATGTTGATTACTGTAGCATCTGTATGTGGTGATGATGTTGATTACTGTAGCATCTGTATGTGGTGATGATGTTGATTACTGTAGCATCTGTATGTGGTGATGATGTTGATTACTGTAGCATCTGTATGTGGTGATGATGTTGATTACTGTAGCATCGGTATGTGGTGATGATGTTGATTACTGTACCATCTGTATGTGGTGATGATGTTGATTACTGTAGCATCGGTATGTGGTGATGATGTTGATTACTGTAGCATCTGTATGTGGTGATGATGTTGATTACTGTATCATCTGTATGTGGTGATGATGTTGATTACTGTATCATCTGCATGTGGTGATGATGTTGATTACTGTACCATCTGTATGTGGTGATGATGTTGATTACTGTATCATCTGTATGTGGTGATGATGTTGATTACTGTATTATCTGTATGTGGTGATGATGTTGATTACTGTACCATCTGTATGTGGTGGTGATGATGTTGATTACTGTAGCATCTGTATGTGGTGATGATGTTGATTACTGTATCATCTGTATGTTGTGATGATGTTGATTACTGTAGCATCTGTATGTGGTGATGATGTTGATTACTGTATCATCTGTATGTGGTGATGATGTTGATTACTGTACGATCTGTATGTGGTGATTATGTTGTTGATTACTGTATCATCTGTATGTAGTGGTGATGATGTTGATTACTGTAGCATCTGTATGTGGTGATGATGTTGATTACTGTATCATCTGTATGTGGTGGTGATGATGTTGATTACTGTAGCATCTGTATGTGGTGATGATGTTGATTACTGTATCATCTGTATGTGGTGATGATGTTGATTACTGTAGAATCTGTATGTGGTGATGGTGATGATTACTGTATGCGTTCTTGGAAATATATCAATTGTCTCTTCTATCCATTACTCTTATTCGTTCTTTTCGTCTCTGCATCGTGTCTCAGTGGCTATACAATTGTTATATATGATATATCTTACTTTCGTAATAAGCCATTTCTGACCCACGAACAAAGCATCACTACAAAACATTACAAAGTGAAACATGTATTGTAATATGGTGACGGACACTAATCTCAACGACCAATTATGGGAAAGACATACATTCTTATAAACAAAAACAACGCACAAAAATACACAACAGGAATTGAGTATTAATCGTTGAAAATAATATTAACTCTTAAGAGCTGTTTCACCTTTCATTGAAATGTGTACTTTGTGGTTTTTTCCATCTAGCACAGTCAGTGACATTCTTAACCTAGACAAAGCAATTTAATACATTTTTTACATTTGTTAACTCGAGATATTATTGAAAATTACTAGCAATCGATCTATAGAACAATGTACTGGACGAATTCTCTAAACTAGCATGCCAATCGTGTACATTAGTGTCTTTAATACGTTGCTTAACAATATTAAGGAATATATTAAAATCACCCACACCTTGGCTTAGCCATACATCATAAAAATCTGGAAAGTAAATCCTTAATTTCAGAGACCCCGCTTACTTTCTCCGTGTGTAATTCCAAGATACATTTGAGTGGAAATCGTGATAGCTCAGTGGTAACGCGTTCGCTTTATGTGCGAAATGCCCGGAGTTCGAGTCCCGCTGGAGCCGTTACAATTGTGCTCTTAGGCAAGGTATTTAAATTCCACATGCCTCTTCTCCCTCGTGGCGATATATTCCATCAAGAATGAGGTCTCGAGAGTGATTAATGTAAGTTATAAGAACTTGTTTCGCAATCGAGCTAAAATAAATTTGTATAAACTACGTCACATTTTAACATATTGTATGCTATTTTGATGTACCTCTTATCTTCTGATATGCATATTTTTAACCAGTATTTTATGAGAATGAAAACCCGTTTAAAACATTGTGTTCTACCCATTTCACCATATATATATATATATATATATATATATATATATATATATATATATATATACACACATAAGTATGTACATATTGCCTCCTTGTTATATTTGGCATAACCTTCACTGTACCGGGATCGGTGGTAGGTGGGATGTTGAGCAGATAAAATACAGCATGTAGTTGTTTCCATCATACTATAGGTGGCATGTGTAGCATGGATCTGAAGGTGTGCACATTATCTACCATTGTCTTATACGATCATACATGAATACATACACATTATTTTGCATTTATAGAGGATTTTAAATTCCATTTCGCACACGAGAATTACATTTCGTAGTTGTCGTTTCATTGAGAAATTGCAATATGAGCTATAAATCTTGTATATATGTTAATATATTTAATTATAACCTATAATACAATATAAGTCATTTCGTGTTCTTATTTTGCATTTATATAGGAATTAATATTCCATTTCGCACACGCCAATTACATTTCGTCCATTTCGCGCACAATATTCCATTTCGTATTTCAGGCAAACCCACTTTAGTCCTACTGATTATAATAGGTATGTAAAATTTATAATGACACCGGCTAAAACCAATCATGGCTTCCATGTGGAAGATTGTACCAAAACATTTACATAATTGTGAAAGTACTAAGGTGAGGAAGTTGAATTTAAATAAAACATGAATTAGAACATAGTCCCCATTTAAATGTATTAATGAAACTGTTAGTTGTCGATAAATTGTCATAAAACATCAAAATAATAAAAGCATGAACTGTTTATAAAATATTATTTCGTCATGTTTCAAGGACGTAGTGTACGGTTCAGCCTCCACATATATGTACACACGCTATCCACACATACATAAAACGCTGACATTGTTTGCATTCAAGGTTTAGCAAAAGTTTAAATGCATGCCATTGTGAATAACAAAACAAATGTACCTGCCTCGTTGACAAATTATAGTAGTTTCTTGGAATGGAACTGGTCATCAGTCAGATCACATATGTAGTATCATTGAGCAAGGCACCTCACACACATTGCTATGTACTGGTTAACAGCTTAGGTTGGTCCAGGTCCTGCAAGTTGTTTTATATTAACTGATTAATGGAACATATATGTATGTCAAACCCCTTGCGGGGACGTACACATATATTTGTGAGATTTACAAGGTGGCCTATGCTACTGTTCACTAATCAACATTAAATCAACAGTAGTGGACAAGTGCTAATAGCTGTATACAGTGCACATTATTTCACAATACTGACCACTGTGCTGTAGATAAATGATCATAAATGAACACTGTCCAACACTTTATCGACAGGTGCTGAACAATTGCTGGACTATTGCTAATGCCAAGCAACTGTACCGTATCAGCGGTTTATATTGATGTTTGAATTCGAGTTTTTGAGGAAAATATTCTTTTTCTTGCAGTTTCATGAACTTGTTTGATCCAATTGCTTGTTCTATATTCACATGTACAAACTCTATCAATGTCACATGTACAAACTCTGTCAATGTCACATGTACAAACTCTGTCAATGTCACAATATTCAAAACAATTGCTCTTGTGTGCTTGTATTCATTACAATTTTAAACTTACTTAACCATTGTTACTGAATGTTTTGCAGAAATAAAATCCATCCGTTTTAGCATTTTTGATGTTCAAACATTGTTGAAAAATCTATAATTTTTCTTTTCATTCACTTTTAGCAAGTTTTATTATTATTAAAATTGCTGGCATAAAGAAATGGGACCCTCGCATACACTGACATTGGGACCCTCGCATACACTGACATTGGGACCCTCGCATACACTGACATTGGGACCCTCGCATACACTGACAATGGGACCCTCACATACACTGACATTGGGACCCTCGCATACACTGACATTGGGACCCTCGCATACACTGACATTGGGACCCTCGCATACACTGACATTGGGACCCTCGCATACACTGACATTGGGACCCTCGCATACAATGACATTGGGACCCTCGCATACACTGACATTGGGACCCTCGCATACACTGACATTGGGACCCTCGCATACACTGACATTGGGATCCTCGCATACACTGACATTTCAATGTTTTGAACATGAATATGACTATTAATAAATAGCGAGGGCTCATTTCAGTTCTTGTATCAAGTGTTCTGCTCATTTCATGTCTTGTATCAAGTGTTCTGCTCATTTCAAGTGTTGTATTAAGTGTTCTGCTCATTTCACGTCTTGTATCAAGTGTTCTGCACATTTCATGTCTTGTATCAAGTGTTCTGCTCATTTCATGTGTTGTATCAAGTGTTCTGCTCATTTCAAGTCTTGTATCAAGTGTTCTGCTCATTTCATGTGTTGTATCAAGTGTTCTGCTCATTTCAAGTCTTGTATCAAGTGTTCTGCACATTTCCGGTCTTGTATCAAGTGTTCTGCACAGTCTGGTGTTGTATCAAGTGTTCTGCACATTTCATGTGTTGTATCAAGTGTTCTGCACATTTCAGGTGTTGTATCAAGTGTTCTGCACATTCAGGGGTTGTATCAAGTGTTCTGTGTATTTCAGGTGTTGTATCAAGTGTTCTGTGTATTTCAGGTGTTGTATCAAGTGTTCTGCACATTTCATGTGTTGTATCAAGTGTTCTGCACATTTCATGTGTTGTATCAAGTGTTCTGTGTATTTCATGTGTTGTATCAAGTGTTCTGCACATTTCATGTGTTGTATCAAGTGTTCTGTATATTTCAGGTGTTGTATCAAGTGTTCTGTGTATTTCAGGTGTTGTATCAAGTGTTCTGTGTATTTCATGTGTTGTATCAAGTGTTCTGCACATTTCATGTGTTGTATCAAGTGTTCTGTGTATTTCATGTGTTGTATCAAGTGTTCTGTGTATTTCAGGTGTTGTATCAAGTGTTCTGCACATTTCATGTGTTGTATCAAGTGTTCTGCACATTTCTGGTGTTGTATCAAGTGTTCTGTGTATTTCAAGTGTTGTATCAAGTGTTCTGCACATTTCATGTGTTGTATCAAGTGTTCTGTGTATTTCAGGTGTTGTATCAAGTGTTCTGCACATTTCATGTGTTGTATCAAGTGTTCTGTGTATTTCAGGTGTTGTATCAAGTGTTCTGTGTATTTCAGGTGTTGTATCAAGTGTTCTGCACATTTCATGTGTTGTATCAATTGGTCTGTACATTTCAAGTGTTGTATCTAGTGTTCTGTACATTTCAGGTGTTGTATCAAGTGTTCTGTGTATTTCAGGTGTTGTATCAAGTGTTCTGTGTATTTCAGGTGTTGTATCAAGTGTTCTGTATATTTCAGGTGTTGTATCCAGTGTTCTGTACATTTCCGGTCTTGTATCAAGTGTTCTGTACATTTCATGTGTTGTATCAAGTGTTCTGTGTATTTCAGGTGTTGTATCAAGTGTTCTGTGTATTTCATGTGTTGCATGAATTGTTCTGTACATTTCAGGTGTTGTATCTAGTGTTCTGTACATTTCAGGTGTTGTATCAAGTGTTCTGTGTATTTCAGGTGTTGTATCAAGTGTTCTGTGTATTTCAGGTGTTGTATCAAGTGTTCTGTACATTTCATGTGTTGTATTAAGTGTTCTGTGTACTTCAGTTGTATCAAGTGTTCTGCACATTTCATGTGTTGTATCAAGTGTTCTGTGTATTTCAGGTGTTGTATCAAGTGTTCTGTACATTTCATGTGTTGTATCAAGTGTTCTGCTCATTTCAGGTGTTGTATCAAGTGTTCTGTACATTTCAGGTCTTGTATAAAGTGTTCTGTACATTTCATGTGTTGTATCAAGTGTTCTGCACATTTCAGGTGTTGTATCAAGTGTTCTGTACATTTCATGTCTTGTATCAAGTGTTCTGCACATTTCAGGTCTTGTATCAAGTGTTCTGCACATTCATGTCTTGTATCAAGTGTTCTGTGTATTTCAGGTCTTGTATAAAGTGTTCTGTACATTTCATGTGTTGTATCAAGTGTTCTGCACATATTCATGTGTTGTATCAAGTGTTCTGCACATTTCAGGTGTTGTATCAAGTGTTCTGTACATTTCATATCTTGTATCAAGTGTTCTGCACATTTCAGGTGTTGTATCATGTGTTCTGCACATTTCCGGTCTTGTATCAAGTGTTCTGCACATTCTGGTGTTGTATCAAGTGTTCTGCACATTTTAGGTGTTGTATCAAGTGTTCTGCACATTTCAGGTGTTGTATCAAGTGTTCTGTGTATTTCAGGTGTTGTATCAAGTGTTCTGTGTATTTCAGGTGTTGTATCAAGTGTTCTGTGTATTTCAGGTGTTGTATCAAGTGTTCTGTGTATTTCATGTGTTGTATCAAGTGTTCTGTGTATTTCAGGTGTTGTATCAAGTGTTCTGCACATTTCATGTGTTGTATCAAGTGTTCTGCACATTTCTGGTGTTGTATCAAGTGTTCTGTGTATTTCAGGTGTTGTATCAAGTGTTCTGCACATTTCATGTGTTGTATCAAGTGTTCTGCACATTTCAGGTGTTGTATCAAGTGTTCTGTGTATTTCAGGTGTTGTATCAAGTGTTCTGCACATTTCATGTGTTGTATCAAGCGTTCTTTGTATTTCAGGTGTTGTATCAAGTGTTCTGTGTATTTCAGGTGTTGTATCAAGTGTTCTGTGTATTTCAGGTGTTGTATCAAGTGTTCTGCACATTTCATGTGTTGTATCTAGTGTTCTGTACATTTCATGTGTTGTATCAAGTGTTCTGCACATTTCATGTGTTGTATCTAGTGTGTGTTCTGTACATTTCAGGTGTTGTATAAAGTGTTCTGCACATTTCCGGTCTTGTATCAAGTGTTCTGCACATTCTGGTGTTGTATCAAGTGTTCTGCACATTCAGGTGTTGTATCAAGTGTTCTGTGTATTTCAGGTGTTGTATCAAGTGTTCTGTGTATTTCAGGTGTTGTATCAAGTGTTCTGCACATTTCAGGTGTTGTATCAAGTGTTCTGCACATTTCAGGTGTTGTATCAAGTGGTCTGTACATTTCAGGTGTTGTATCAAGTGTTCTGTGTATTTCCGGTCTTGTATCAAGTGTTCTGTGTATTTCAGGTGTTGTATCAAGTGTTCTGCACATTTCATGTGTTGTATCTAGTGTTCTGTACATTTCATGTGTTGTATCAAGTGTTCTGTGTATTTCAGGTGTTGTATCAAGTGTTCTGCACATTTCAGGTGTTGTATCAAGTGTTCTGCACATTTCATGTGTTGTATCAAGTGTTCTGCACATTTCATTTGTTGTATCAATGTGTTCTACACATACTTGTGTTGTATCAATGTGTTCTGCACATTCTGGTGTTGTATCAAGTGTTCTGTACATTTCATATCTTGTATCAAGTGTTCTGCACATTTCAGGTGTTGTATCATGTGTTCTGCACATTTCCGGTCTTGTATCAAGTGTTCTGCACATTCTGGTGTTGTATCAAGTGTTCTGCACATTTTAGGTGTTGTATCAAGTGTTCTGCACATTTCAGGTGTTGTATCAAGTGTTCTGTGTATTTCAGGTGTTGTATCAAGTGTTCTGTGTATTTCAGGTGTTGTATCAAGTGTTCTGTGTATTTCAGGTGTTGTATCAAGTGTTCTGTGTATTTCATGTGTTGTATCAAGTGTTCTGTGTATTTCAGGTGTTGTATCAAGTGTTCTGCACATTTCATGTGTTGTATCAAGTGTTCTGCACATTTCTGGTGTTGTATCAAGTGTTCTGTGTATTTCAGGTGTTGTATCAAGTGTTCTGCACATTTCATGTGTTGTATCAAGTGTTCTGCACATTTCAGGTGTTGTATCAAGTGTTCTGTGTATTTCAGGTGTTGTATCAAGTGTTCTGCACATTTCATGTGTTGTATCAAGCGTTCTTTGTATTTCAGGTGTTGTATCAAGTGTTCTGTGTATTTCAGGTGTTGTATCAAGTGTTCTGTGTATTTCAGGTGTTGTATCAAGTGTTCTGCACATTTCATGTGTTGTATCTAGTGTTCTGTACATTTCATGTGTTGTATCAAGTGTTCTGCACATTTCATGTGTTGTATCTAGTGTGTGTTCTGTACATTTCAGGTGTTGTATAAAGTGTTCTGCACATTTCCGGTCTTGTATCAAGTGTTCTGCACATTCTGGTGTTGTATCAAGTGTTCTGCACATTCAGGTGTTGTATCAAGTGTTCTGTGTATTTCAGGTGTTGTATCAAGTGTTCTGTGTATTTCAGGTGTTGTATCAAGTGTTCTGCACATTTCAGGTGTTGTATCAAGTGTTCTGCACATTTCAGGTGTTGTATCAAGTGGTCTGTACATTTCAGGTGTTGTATCAAGTGTTCTGTGTATTTCCGGTCTTGTATCAAGTGTTCTGTGTATTTCAGGTGTTGTATCAAGTGTTCTGCACATTTCATGTGTTGTATCTAGTGTTCTGTACATTTCATGTGTTGTATCAAGTGTTCTGTGTATTTCAGGTGTTGTATCAAGTGTTCTGCACATTTCAGGTGTTGTATCAAGTGTTCTGCACATTTCATGTGTTGTATCAAGTGTTCTGCACATTTCATTTGTTGTATCAATGTGTTCTACACATACTTGTGTTGTATCAATGTGTTCTGCACATTCTGGTGTTGTATCAATTGTTCTGTACATTTCAGGTGTTGTATCAATTGTTCTGTACATTTCAGGTGTTGTATCAAGTGTTCTGTGTATGTCCGGTCTTGTATCAAATGTTCTGTGTATTTCAGGTGTTGTATCAAGTGTTCTGCACATTTCATGTGTTGTATCTAGTGTTCTGTACATTTCATGTGTTGTATCAAGTGTTCTGTGTATTTCAGGTGTTGTATCAAGTGTTCTGCACATTTCAGGTGTTGTATCAAGTGTTCTGCACATTTCATGTGTTGTATCAAGTGTTCTGCATGTTTCATTTGTTGTATCAATGTGTTCTACACATTCTGGTGTTGTATCAATGTGTTCTGCACATTCTGGTGTTGTATCAATTGTTCTGTACATTTCATGTCTTGTATCAAGTGTTCTGCACATTTCAGGTCTTGTATCAAGTGTTCTGCACATTCATGTCTTGTATCAAGTGTTCTGTGTATTTCAGGTCTTGTATAAAGTGTTCTGTACATTTCATGTGTTGTATCAAGTGTTCTGCACATTTCATGTGTTGTATCAAGTGTTCTGTACATTTCAGGTGTTGTATCAAGTGTTCTGCACATTCAGGTCTTGTATCAAGTGTTCTGTGTATTTCAGGTGTTGTATCAAGTGTTCTGTACATTTCATGTGTTGTATCAAGTGTTCTGCACATTTCAGGTGTTGTATTAAGTGTTCTGCACATTTCAGGTGTTGTATCATGTGTTCTGCACATTTCCGGTGTTGTATCAAGTGTTCTGCACATTTCAGCTGTTGTATCATGTGTTCTGCACATTTCCGGTCTTGTATCAAGTGTTCTGCACATTCTGGTGTTGTATCAAGTGTTCTGTACATTTCATGTGTTGTATCAAGTATTCTGTGTATTTCAGGTGTTGTATCAAGTGTTCTGCACATTTCAGGTGTTGTATCAAGTGTTCTGCACATTTCATGTGTTGTATCAAGTGTTCTGCACATTTCATTTGTTGTATCAATGTGTTCTACACATTCTTGTGTTGTATCAATGTGTTCTGCACATTCTGGTGTTGTATCAATTGTTCTGTACATTTCAGGTGTTGTATCAATTGTTCTGTACATTTCAGGTGTTGTATCAAGTGTTCTGTGTATGTCCGGTCTTGTATCAAATGTTCTGTGTATTTCAGGTGTTGTATCAAGTGTTCTGCACATTTCATGTGTTGTATCTAGTGTTCTGTACATTTCATGTGTTGTATCAAGTGTTCTGTGTATTTCAGGTGTTGTATCAAGTGTTCTGCACATTTCAGGTGTTGTATCAAGTGTTCTGCACATTTCATGTGTTGTATCAAGTGTTCTGCATGTTTCATTTGTTGTATCAATGTGTTCTACACATTCTGGTGTTGTATCAATGTGTTCTGCACATTCTGGTGTTGTATCAATTGTTCTGTACATTTCAGGTGTTGTATCAATTGTTCTGTACATTTCAGGTGTTGTATCAAGTGTTCTGTACATTTCAGGTGTTGTATCAAGTGTTCTGTACATTTCAGGTGTTGTATCAAGTGTTCTGTACATTTCAGGTGTTGTATCAAGTGTTCTGCACATTTCTGGTGTTGTATCAAGTGTTCTGTGTATTTCAGGTGTTGTATCAAGTGTTCTGCACATTTCATGTGTTGTATCAAGTGTTCTGCACATTTCAGGTGTTGTATCAAGTGTTCTGTACATTTCATGTCTTGTATCAAGTGTTCTGCACATTTCAGGTCTTGTATCAAGTGTTCTGCACATTCATGTCTTGTATCAAGTGTTCTGTGTATTTCAGGTCTTGTATAAAGTGTTCTGTACATTTCATGTGTTGTATCAAGTGTTCTGCACATATTCATGTGTTGTATCAAGTGTTCTGTACATTTCAGGTGTTGTATCAAGTGTTCTGCACATTCAGGTCTTGTATCAAGTGTTCTGTGTATTTCAGGTGTTGTATCAAGTGTTCTGTACATTTCATGTGTTGTATCAAGTGTTCTGCATATTTCAGGTGTTGTATTAAGTGTTCTGCACATTTCAGGTGTTGTATCATGTGTTCTGCACATTTCAGGTGTTGTATCAAGTGTTCTGCACATTTCAGGTGTTGTATCATGTGTTCTGCACATTTCCAGTCTTGTATCAAGTGTTCTGCACATTCTTGTGTTGTATCAAGTGTTCTGCACATTTTATGTGTTGTATCAAGTGTTCTGCACATTTCAGGTGTTGTATCAAGTGTTCTGTGTACTTCAGGTGTTGTATCAAGTGTTCTGTGTATTTCAGGTGTTGTATCAAGTGTTCTGTGTATTTCAGGTGTTGTATCAAGTGTTCTGTGTATTTCAGGTGTTGTATCAAGTGTTCTGTGTATTTCAGGTGTTGTATCAAGTGTTCTGTGTATTTCAGGTGTTGTATCAAGTGTTCTGCACATTTCATGTGTTGTATCAAGTGTTCTGCACATTTCTGGTGTTGTATCAAGTGTTCTGTGTATTTCAGGTGTTGTATCAAGTGTTCTGCACATTTCATGTGTTGTATCAAGTGTTCTGCACATTTCAGGTGTTGTATCAAGTGTTCTGTGTATTTCAGGTGTTGTATCAAGTGTTCTGCACATTTCATGTGTTGTATCAAGCGTTCTTTGTATTTCAGGTGTTGTTTCAAGTGTTCTGTGTATTTCAGGTGTTGTATCAAGTGTTCTGTGTATTTCAGGTGTTGTATCAAGTGTTCTGCACATTTCATGTGTTGTATCTAGTGTTCTGTACATTTCATGTGTTGTATCAAGTGTTCTGCACATTTCATGTGTTGTATCTAGTGTGTGTTCTGTACATTTCAGGTGTTGTATAAAGTGTTCTGCACATTTCCGGTCTTGTATCAAGTGTTCTGCACATTCTGGTGTTGTATCAAGTGTTCTGCACATTCAGGTGTTGTATCAAGTGTTCTGTGTATTTCAGGTGTTGTATCAAGTGTTCTGTGTATTTCAGGTGTTGTATCAAGTGTTCTGTGTATTTCATGTGTTGTATCAATTGGTCTGTACATTTCAAGTGTTGTATCTAGTGTTCTGTATATTTCAGGTGTTGTATCCAGTGTTCTGTACATTTCCGGTCTTGTATCAAGTGTTCTGTACATTTCATGTGTTGTATCAAGTGTTCTGTGTATTTCAGGTGTTGTATCCAGTGTTCTGTACATTTCCGGTCTTGTATCAAGTGTTCTGTACATTTCATGTGTTGTATCAAGTGTTCTGTGTATTTCAGGTGTTGTATCATGGTCTGTACATTTCCGGTCTTGTATCAAGTGTTCTGTACATTTCATGTGTTGTATCAAGTGTTCTGTGTATTTCAGGTGTTGTATCAAGTGTTCTGTGTATTTCATATTTTATGTGTTGTATGAATTGTTCTGTACATTTCAGGTGTTGTATCTAGTGTTCTGTACATTTCATGTGTTGTATCAAGTGTTCTGTGTATTTCAGGTGTTGTATCAAGTGTTCTGTGTATTTCAGGTGTTGTATCAAGTGTTCTGTACATTTCATGTGTTGTATTAAGTGTTCTGTGTACTTCAGGTGTTGTATCAAGTGTTCTGCACATTTCATGTGTTGTATCAAGTGTTCTGTGTATTTCAGGTGTTGTATCAAGTGTTCTGTACATTTCATGTGTTGTATCAAGTGTTCTGTACATTTCAGGTGTTGTCTCAAGTGTTCTGCTAATTTCATGTGTTATATCAAGTGTTCTGCTCATTTCAGGTGTTGTATCAAGTGTTCTGTGTATTTCAGGTGTTGTATCAAGTGTTCTGTGTATTTCAGGTGTTGTATCAAGTGTTCTGTATATTTCAGGTGTTGTATCCAGTGTTCTGTACATTTCCGGTCTTGTATCAAGTGTTCTGTACATTTCATGTGTTGTATCAAGTGTTCTGTGTATTTCAGGTGTTGTATCAAGTGTTCTGTGTATTTCATATTTTATGTGTTGTATGAATTGTTCTGTACATTTCAGGTGTTGTATCTAGTGTTCTGTACATTTCAGGTGTTGTATCAAGTGTTCTGTGTATTTCAGGTGTTGTATCAAGTGTTCTGTGTATTTCAGGTGTTGTATCAAGTGTTCTGTACATTTCATGTGTTGTATTAAGTGTTCTGTGTACTTCAGGTGTTGTATCAAGTGTTCTGTACATTTCAGGTGTTGTCTCAAGTGTTCTGCTAATTTCATGTGTTATATCAAGTGTTCTGCTCATTTCAGGTGTTGTATCAAGTGTTCTGTACATTTCAGGTCTTGTCTCAAGTGTTCTGCTAATTTCATGTGTTATATCAAGTGTTCTGCTCATTTCAGGTGTTGTATCAAGTGTTCTGTACATTTCAGGTCTTGTATAAAGTGTTCTGTACATTTCATGTGTTGTATCAAGTGTTCTGCACATTTCAGGTGTTGTATCAAGTGTTCTGTACATTTCATGTCTTGTATCAAGTGTTCTGCACATTTCAGGTCTTGTATCAAGTGTTCTGCACATTCATGTCTTGTATCAAGTGTTCTGTGTATTTCAGGTCTTGTATAAAGTGTTCTGTACATTTCATGTGTTGTATCAAGTGTTCTGCACATTTCATGTGTTGTATCAAGTGTTCTGTACATTTCAGGTGTTGTATCAAGTGTTCTGCACATTCAGGTCTTGTATCAAGTGTTCTGTGTATTTCAGGTGTTGTATCAAGTGTTCTGTACATTTCATGTGTTGTATCAAGTGTTCTGCACATTTCAGGTGTTGTATTAAGTGTTCTGCACATTTCAGGTGTTGTATCATGTGTTCTGCACATTTCAGGTGTTGTATCAAGTGTTCTGCACATTTCAGCTGTTGTATCATGTGTTCTGCACATTTCCGGTCTTGTATCAAGTGTTCTGCACATTCTGGTGTTGTATCAAGTGTTCTGCACATTTTAGGTGTTGTATCAAGTGTTCTGCACATTTCAGGTGTTGTATCAAGTGTTCTGTGTATTTCAGGTGTTGTATCAAGTGTTCTGTGTATTTCAGGTGTTGTATCAAGTGTTCTGTGTATTTCAGGTGTTGTATCAAGTGTTCTGTATATTTCAGGTGTTGTATCAAGTGTTCTGTGTATTTCAGGTGTTGTATCAAGTGTTCTGCACATTTCATGTGTTGTATCAAGTGTTCTGCACATTTCTGGTGTTGTATCAAGTGTTCTGTGTATTTCAGGTGTTGTATCAAGTGTTCTGCACATTTCATGTGTTGTATCAAGTGTTCTGCACATTTCAGGTGTTGTATCAAGTGTTCTGCACATTTCATGTGTTGTATCAAGCGTTCTTTGTATTTCAGGTGTTGTATCAAGTGTTCTGTGTATTTCAGGTGTTGTATCAAGTGTTCTGCACATTTCATGTGTTGTATCAAGCGTTCTTTGTATTTCAGGTGTTGTATCAAGTGTTCTGTGTATTTCAGGTGTTGTATCAAGTGTTCTGTGTATTTCAGGTGTTGTATCAAGTGTTCTGCACATTTCATGTGTTGTATCTAGTGTTCTGTACATTTCATGTGTTGTATCAAGTGTTCTGCACATTTCATGTGTTGTATCTAGTGTGTGTTCTGTACATTTCAGGTGTTGTATAAAGTGTTCTGCACATTTCCGGTCTTGTATCAAGTGTTCTGCACATTCTGGTGTTGTATCAAGTGTTCTGCACATTCAGGTGTTGTATCAAGTGTTCTGTGTATTTCAGGTGTTGTATCAAGTGTTCTGTGTATTTCAGGTGTTGTATCAAGTGTTCTGCACATTTCAGGTGTTGTATCAAGTGTTCTGCACATTTCAGGTGTTGTATCAAGTGTTCTGTACATTTCAGGTGTTGTATCAAGTGTTCTGTGTATTTCCGGTCTTGTATCAAGTGTTCTGTGTATTTCAGGTGTTGTATCAAGTGTTCTGCACATTTCATGTGTTGTATCTAGTGTTCTGTACATTTCATGTGTTGTATCAAGTGTTCTGTGTATTTCAGGTGTTGTATCAAGTGTTCTGCACATTTCAGGTGTTGTATCAAGTGTTCTGCACATTTCATGTGTTGTATCAAGTGTTCTGCACATTTCATTTGTTGTATCAATGTGTTCTACACATTCTTGTGTTGTATCAATGTGTTCTGCACATTCTGGTGTTGTATCAATTGTTCTGTACATTTCAGGTGTTGTATCAATTGTTCTGTACATTTCAGGTGTTGTATCAAGTGTTCTGTGTATGTCCGGTCTTGTATCAAATGTTCTGTGTATTTCAGGTGTTGTATCAAGTGTTCTGCACATTTCATGTGTTGTATCTAGTGTTCTGTACATTTCATGTGTTGTATCAAGTGTTCTGTGTATTTCAGGTGTTGTATCAAGTGTTCTGTGTATGTCCGGTCTTGTATCAAATGTTCTGTGTATTTCAGGTGTTGTATCAAGTGTTCTGCACATTTCATGTGTTGTATCTAGTGTTCTGCACATTTCATGTGTTGTATCAAGTGTTCTGCATGTTTCATTTGTTGTATCAATGTGTTCTACACATTCTGGTGTTGTATCAATGTGTTCTGCACATTCTGGTGTTGTATCAATTGTTCTGTACATTTCAGGTGTTGTATCAATTGTTCTGTACATTTCAGGTGTTGTATCAAGTGTTCTGTACATTTCAGGTGTTGTATCAAGTGTTCTGTACATTTCAGGTGTTGTATCAAGTGTTCTGTAGACAATGTACATATAACAGAGAATATAGCACAGCAGGCAGGTGTATTGCCTGTAAACCATGGAGACAAGAAGAACATCGGAGTGATCAGGTATATCTTTACTGGCAGTCGTGGTAGCGTAGTAGTAGCGTGTTCGCTTAAGGTGTGAAAGACCTGGAGTTTGCATCCAGCTGTAGCTATTACAATTGTATCCTTAGTCAAGGGACTTAAATTCCACATTGCCTCTTTCTCATGGATTCCATCAGGAATGAGGCCTCAACAGCGATTAAACTTCTTAAAATGTTTTAAGAACTTGTTTCGCAGTCGAGCTACATTAATTTTTGCAAAGTAATCATTACTGGCACACAGGGCATACATTTGACCCAAGCTCCCGGGTTTTAATGCATGAAAATCAGTAAAGACGCTTGTTTGACTCTTGGTGAAAATGCGTAGTGGGTCAACTTTTACCCGGGACGATGAGCTGTTAAGCGTCATCGAATATTTCTCAACAGTGTAATTATCCTAATCTGCCTGTCAAATGTGATAGGAGAGGGTGGAGTCCATCTAAAAATAAACCTAACTCCGGCTTCGGCCAATGTACAAAGATGTCTGTAAAATTTGCCAACAACCATAAACCTAGATATATTCTCGTAAAGTTGGAGCCAAATTTACATGAAAATACGACTTTTCTGCTGATTTAATGAATATTTATTAAAAGGTCATTCTTTTTATCTTATTGTTGATACCAAAACCATTACCGGAACAAACTATATGCTACCCGCATTTTGTTTTGAACTCGGTGACTCCTGTCGTAAATCTAAGTGCGTCCATTTTGAATATACTGATGCCGGGGCTATTTAATGATAAAACTTCTTTGTAGCCAATAAACAATTTAATTTACGAGTTTTTATGATTTATTGCAATTCGTAACTAAATATATTTTATGAAAATCACATCTTTTCATAGCAATTCCGAGTGTTCACGTCGTTATCTCACATTATGAATTAACATTTTCAGATTCGTTCCAGTTTGGGAACAGCTGATCAAAATCTTTCAATCACCATAATAACTCGGAATTTTAGTTGATTTCGCAAATGATACTACTTATACATATTACATATGCATAGAAATGTGCATACATTCAAAAATGCATAGATATTGAAATGAATATGTCCCCTTTATATTAGAAATTCATGTTTTACAATGTCGTGGAAAAGTACTCGATCCGTTTCGTACCAATTTCATGAAAAATTAAATTAAATGCAGATCAGCTAAAAAATTGTATTTTGTATAATCGACATTTCTATTGGTTTGTCAAGGCTAATCTGGATGCAGGACCCATAAAGCTCATGTTGATATCAACTACTCGTGATCATTTGGTGACCTTTGCAACTGGGATACAATGTAGAACTATACAAGTTGTATTTATGTATCATACATTTATGTCAAACCACTTGCGGGGACCTAGACATGCTTTCCTGGGCAGGATAAACGACATGAGTGGTTAACCAGTACTAAGCAATTTGTGTGAGGTGCCTTGCTCAATGACACTATCCACGTGGCCTGACCGAGTATCAAACCCGGACTGTTCTATTCCAAATCCAATGGTCTACATGTACCATTGGACCACAGATGCTACACAGTAACATGAAACATAAATACTTGTAAGGTTCTAAACCAAGATGCAAAGCTCAGCAATGTAGTCATGTTTTCTCTAATTACAAAATTACTGGTTGCACCCAAGACACACCAGAGGTCGGGGAAAAGTTACCTGTACGGAAAGTACCAATATGCATATTGACTCTTGAAAAATCCAGTTTGACTCTTGAGATTTTGACCTCAAGGGTCATTTGACTCTTGACTTTCAAAGTCTAGTGAATGCCCAGCTGGCACATCTATCTACTTTTGTATTGTTCTAATCTTCTTAGAAATAAAAAGCAACATAATGTAATGTTGCAGATGTAATATTATCCTTGTATGTTACATGTACATTTAGCATGTATAACAAACCATTGTATGTCACACACAAGTCTTCTAACAACCCTGGTATGTCACACACAAGTCTTCTAACAACCCTGGTATGTCACACACAAGTCTTCTAACAACCCTGGTATGTCACACACAAGTCTTCTAACAACCCTGGTATGTCACACACAAGTCTTCTAACAACCCTGGTATGTCACATACAAGTCTTCTAACAACCCTGGTATGTCACACACAAGTCTTCTAACAACCCTGGTATGTCACACACAAGTCTTCTAACAACCCTGGTATGTCATACATGCACAAGTCTTCTAACAACCCAGGTATGTCACACACAAGTCTTCTAACAACCCTGGTATGTCACACACACGTCTTCTAACAACCCTGGTATGTCACACACAAGTCTTCTAACAACCCTGGTATGTCACACACAAGTCTTCTAACAACCCTGGTATGTCACACACAAGTCTTTTAACAACCCTGGTATGTCACACACAAGTCTTCTAACAACCCTGGTATGTCACGCACAAGTCTTTTAACAACCCTGGTATGTCACGCACAAGTCTTACAACCCTGGTATGTCACACACAAGTCTTCTGTCAACCCCCGATATGTTATCCAGATGTCTTATTACTACCCTCATATGTTATCCAGATGTTTTATTACTACCCTCATGTGTTATCCAGATGTCTTATTACTACCCTCATATGTTATCCAGATGTCTTATTACTACCCTCATATGTTATCCAGATGTCTTATTACTACCCTCATATGTTATCCAGATGTCTTATTACTACCCTCATATGTTATCCAGATGTCTTATTACTACCCTCATATGTTATCCAGATGTCTTATTACTACCCTCATATGTTATCCAGATGTCTTATTACTACCCTCATATGTTATCCAGATGTCTTATTACTACCCTCATATGTTATCCAGATGTCTTATTACTACCCTCATATGTTATCCAGATGTCTTATTACTACCCTCATATGTTATCCAGATGTCTTATTACTACCCTCATATGTTATCCAGATGTCTTATTACTACCCTCATATGTTATCCAGATGTCTTATTACTACCCTCATATGTTATCCAGATGTCTTATTACTACACTCATATGTTATCCAGATGTCTTATTACTACCCTCATACGTTATCCAGATGTCTTTTCACTTTCTTTTCCAGGTCAGATACTACTCAGATGGTCGCAAAGGATTTTTTGAAAATATATACAACAACGTAAAAGAGGGGCTGTCCAAAGACAAAAAATTGAATGTAAGTTCTGTTGTAACTAAATGTTCTAACAAAGAAATATGTTGTAGAAGATGGCAGATTTCCATTTATATGTGCTGCCCTTTTCCTCTCAGGGGTTGTGAAATGTAGGCCTGATTGTAGTACAGGTTGTGAGTAGTGATAGTTATTGTCTTAGGTGCCATGCTTGGTTGACTACTGATGATAGCCCTAATCATTAGGGTTAGGGGGCTTTGTAGTCTAGTTTAGCCCATGAACCAAATGTTGGCCTTTGTAGGTAGCATCAGTAATATGTCTAGTTGTGCATACTGTAATCAAGTTCCCATTGATTTTTATTAGCAGATTTACAAAACCTTGAAACATTTTTATTTGTTGGATATTCACCGAACCAGACACGACACATCAGTATTATGTCTAGTTGTGCATATTGCAAATGGATTATTTGTTTGTGGATTTACTGCCCTTTGAATTCAACAATTCAAAAAAAATGTATAAACTATAATATCGACTTGTAATTCCAGCAGTATGATGTTTATATTGTTGAACACATGTAATTCATTGATCATTTCGAGCTTGCATCTTTCAGGAAAACCTAAAAAAGTTTCGAGCAGAAAAAGAGAAATTAGAATCATCAGATGCCATACGGAGAGCAAGACAGAAGTTTGTAAGTACGGAGAGCAAGACAGAAGTTTGTAAGTACGGAGAGCAAGACAGAAGGTTGTAAGTACAGAGAGCAAGACAGAAGTTTGTAAGTACAGAGAGCAAGACAGAAGGTTGTAAGTACAGAGAGCAAGACAGAAGTTTGTAAGTACGGAGAGCAAGACAGAAGTTTGTAAGTACAGAGAGCAAGACAGAAGGTTTTAAGTACGGAGAGCAAGACAGAAGTTTGTATATACAGAGAGCAAGACAGAAGGTTGTAAGTATGGAGTGCAAGACAGAAGGTTGTAAGTATGGAGTGCAAGACAGAAGTTTGTAAGTATGGAGTGCAAGACAGAAGTTTGTAAGTACAGAGAGCAAGACAGAAGGTTGTAAGTACAGAGAGCAATACAGAAGTTTGTAAGTACGGAGAGCAAGACAGAAGTTTGTAAGTACAGAGAGCAAGACAGAAGTTTGTAAGTACGGAGAGCAAGACAGAAGTTTGTAAGTACAGAGAGCAAGACAGAAGTTTGTAAGTACGGAGAGCAAGACAGAAGTTTGTAAGTACGGAGAGCAAGACAGAAGTTTGTAAGTACAGAGAGCAAGACAGAAGGTTGTAAGTATGGAGTGCAAGACAGAAGGTTGTAAGTATGGAGTGCAAGACAGAAGTTTGTAAGTATGGAGTGCAAGACAGAAGTTTGTAAGTACAGAGAGCAAGACAGAAGGTTGTAAGTACAGAGAGCAATACAGAAGTTTGTAAGTACGGAGAGCAAGACAGAAGTTTGTAAGTACAGAGAGCAAGACAGAAGTTTGTAAGTACGGAGAGCAAGACAGAAGTTTGTAAGTACAGAGAGCAAGACAGAAGTTTGTAAGTACGGAGAGCAAGACAGAAGTTTGTAAGTACGGAGAGCAAGACAGAAGTTTGTAAGTACAGAGAGCAAGACAGAAGGTTGTAAGTATGGAGTGCAAGACAGAAGGTTGTAAGTATGGAGTGCAAGACAGAAGTTTGTAAGTATGGAGTGCAAGACAGAAGTTTGTAAGTACAGAGAGCAAGACAG
>CM026399.1:51694656-51728391 GCA_014843695.1 Archivesica marissinica
CA
This sequence comes from Archivesica marissinica, assembly GCA_014843695.1. NCBI lineage: Eukaryota > Metazoa > Mollusca > Bivalvia > Venerida > Vesicomyidae > Archivesica > Archivesica marissinica. Next base: position 51,694,659 of record CM026399.1, read on the forward strand.
TGCTGCACCAATACTACACCCATGCTGCACAAATACTACACCCATGCTGCACCAATACTACACCATGCTGCACCAATACTACACCCATGCTGCACCAATACTACACCCATGCTGCACCAATACTACACCATGCTGCACCAATACTACACCCATGCTGCACCAATACTACACCCATGCTGCACCAATACTACACCATGCTGCACAAATACTACACCATGCTGCACCAATACTACACCCATGCTGCACCAATACTACACCATGCTGCACCAATACTACACCCATGCTGCACCAATACTACACCATGCTGCACCAATACTACACCCATGCAATTGTCATGCTGCACAAATACTACACCCATGCTGCACAAATACACACATGCTGCACAAATACTACACCCATGCTGCACAAATACTACACCCATGCTGCACAAATACTACACCAATGCTGCACCAATACTACACCCATGCTGTATGTCATGCTGCACAAATACTACACCCATGCTGCACAAATACTACACCCATGCTGCACCAATACTACACCCATGCTGCACCAATACTACACCCATGCTGCACAAATACTACACCCATGCTGCACCAATACTACACCATGCTGCACCAATACTACACCCATGCTGCACCAATACTACACCCATGCTGCACCAATACTACACCATGCTGCACCAATACTACACCCATGCTGCACCAATACTACACCCATGCTGCACCAATACTACACCCATGCTGCACCAATACTACACCATGCTGCACCAATACTACACCATGCTGCACCAATACTACACCCATGCTGCACAAATACTACACCCATGCTGCACCAATACTCACCCATGCTGCACCAATACTACACCATGCTGCACAAATACTACACCCATGCTGCACAAATACTACACCATGCTGCACCAATACTACACCATGCTGCACCAATACTACACCCATGCTGCACCAATACTACACCCATGCTGCACCAATACTACACCCATGCTGCACCAATACTACACCATGCTGCACCAATACTACACCATGCTGCACCAATACTACACCCATGCTGCACAAATACTACAGCATGCTGCACCAATACTACACCATGCTGCACCAATACTACACCCATGCTGCACCAATACTACACCCATGCTGCACAAATACTACACCCATGCTGCACCAATACTACACCATGCTGCACTAATACTACACCCATGCTGCACCAATACTACACCCATGCTGCACAAATACTACACCCATGCTGCACCTGCACCAATACTACACCCATGCTTCACAAATACTACACCATGCTGCACCAATACTACACCATGCTGCACCAATACTACACCATGCTGCACCAATACTACAGCATGCTGCACCAATACTACACCCATGCTGTACTAATACTACACCATGCTGCACCAATACTACACCCATGCTGCACCAATACTACACCCATGCTGCACCAATACTACACCCATGCTGCACCAATACTACACCCATGCTGTACCAATACTACACCCATGCTGCACCAATACTACACACATGCTGCACCAATACACACATGCTGCACCAATACTACACCCATGCTGCACCAATACTACACCATGCTGCACCAATACTACACCATGCTGCACCAATACTACACCCATGCTGCACAAATACTACACCCATGCTGCACAAATACTACAGCATGCTGCACCAATACTATACCATGCTGCACCAATACTACACCCATGCTGCACAAATACTACACCATGCTGCACCAATACTACACCCATGCTGCACCAATACTACACCATGCTGCACCAATACTACACTCATGCTGCACCAATACTACACCATGCTGCACCAATACTACACCCATGCTGCACAAATACTAAACCCATGCTGCACACATACTACAGCATGCTGCACCAATACTACACACATGCTGCACCAATACTACACCCATGCTGTATTTGTCATGCTGCACAAATACTACACGCATGCTGCACAAATACTACACCCATGCTGCACAAATACTACACCCATGCTGCACCAATACTACACCCATGCTGCACATATACTACACCCATACTGTATTTGTCATGCTGCACAAATACTACACCCATGCTGCACCAATACTACACCCATGCTGTATTTGTCATGCTGCACAAATACACACATGCTGCACAAATACTATACCCATGCTGTATTTGTCATGCTGCACAAATACTACACCCATGCTGCACCAATACTACACCCATGCTGTATGTGTCATGCTGCACAAATACACACATGCTGCACAAATACTACACCCATGCTGCACAAATACTACACCCATGCTGCACAAATACTACACCAATGCTGCACCAATACTACACCCATGCTGTATTTGTCATGCTGCACAAATACTACACACATGCTGCACAAATACTACACCCATGCTGCACAAATACTACACCCATGCTGCACCAATAATACAGCATGCTGCACAAATACTACACCCATGCTGCACCAATACTACACCCATGCTGCACCAATACTACACCATGTTGCACCAATACTACACACATGCTGCAGCAATACTACACCCATGCTGCACCAATACTACACCATGCTTTGCCAATACTACAACCATGCTGCACCAATAATACACCATGCTGCACCAATACTACACCCATGCTGCACCAATACTACACCCATGCTGCACCAATACTACATCATGCTGTACCAATACTACACCATGCTGCACCAATACTACACCCATGCTGCACCAATACTACATCCATGCTGCACCAATACTACACCCATGCTGCACCAATACTACCCCATGCTGCACCAATACTACACCCATGCTGCACCAATACTACACCATGCTGCACCAATACTACACCATGCTGCACCAATACTACACCCATGCTGCACCAATACTACACCATGCTGCACAAATACTACACCATGCTGCACCAATACTACACCCATGCTGCACAAATACTACACCATGCTGCACCAATACTACACCCATGCTGCACCAATACTACACCCATGCTGCACCAATACTACACCATGCTGCACAATACTACACCATGCTGCACAATACTACACCCATGCTGCACAAATACTACACCAGGCTACACAAAAATACATCATGCTGCACCAATACTACCCATGCTGCACAAATACTACACCCATGCTGCACAAATACTACGCCCATTCTGCACAATAACTACACCAGGCTAACAAATATACATCATGCTGCACAAATACTACACCCATGCTGCACAAATACTACTCCATGCTGCACAAATACTACATCATGCTGCACAAATACTACACCCATGCTGCACCAAGTCTTTATGCCTGTGTCTTTCTACCATATTTGCTTGCACATCATATGTTTATTCTAGCCCGATTATGAAATGATGGGCCAAGCTCTATTCTTCCTGAGTGGAGACATACAACTTCTTAATCCTGCATTCAGCCTGAACATGTTGGAAAGTAAGTCACCTCAATCTGTAAGTCACGTCACATCAATCTGTATGTCACGTCAATCTGTAAGTCACATCAATCTGTAAGTCATGTCAATATGTAAGTAACATCAATCTGTAAGTCACATCAATCTGTAAGTCATATCAATCTGTAAGTCACATCAATTTGTAAGTCATGTCAATTTGTAAGTTGCATCAATCTGTAAGTCATGTCAATCTGTCAGTCACATCAATCTGTAAGTCACATCAATCTGTAAGTAATGCCAATCTGTAAGTCACATCAATCTGTAAGTCACGTCACATCAATCTGTATGTCACGTCAATCTGTAAGTCACATCAATCTGTAAGTCATGTCAATATGTAAGTAACATCAATCTGTAAGTCACATCAATCTGTAAGTCATATCAATCTGTAAGTCACATCAATTTGTAAGTCATGTCAATTTGTAAGTTGCATCAATCTGTAAGTCATGTCAATCTGTCAGTCACATCAATCTGTAAGTCACATCAATCTGTAAGTAATGCCAATCTGTAAGTCACATCAATCTGTAAGTCACGTCACATCAATCTGTATGTCACGTCAATCTGTAAGTCACATCAATCTGTAAGTCATGTCAATATGTAAGTAACATCAATCTGTAAGTCACATCAATCTGTAAGTCATGTCAATCTGTAAGTCACATCAATATGTAAGTCACGTCAATCTGTAAGTCACATCAATCTGTAAGTCATGTCAATCTGTAAGTAACGTCAATCTGTAAGTTACATCAATCTGTAAGTCATGTCAATCTGTAAGTCATGTCAATCTGTAAGTCATGTCAATCTGTAAGTCACATCAATATGTAAGTCATGTCAATCTGTAAGTCACATCAATATGTAAGTCATGTCAATCTGTAAGTCATGTCAATCTGTAAGTCATGTCAATCTGTAAGTCACATCAATCTGTAAGTCACATCAATCTGTAAAGTGTAGAGATAAAGTTCCTATTTAATGGTGTCCGGCTCAAATGTACAATGAAAGAAATGAGTCCATATATAGCAGACTGTATGGAGCCTGTTTCAGTGTATATCAGAGTATATTAGAATGTATTGATCCTGTATAATCAACCAAGTATATTAGAGTGTATGGAGCATGTATAACCAACCAAGTATATTAGAGTGTATGGAGCCTGTATAACCAACCAAGTATATTAGAGTGTATGGGGCATGTATAACCAACCAAGTATATTAGAGTGTATGGCTGTATATCAGAGTATATTAGAGTGTATACGGTCTGTATATCCGAGTTTATTAGAGTGTTTGAAGCCTGTATATCCGATTAATTAGAGTGTATGGATCCTGTATATTCAAGCATTTTATAGTATAGAGCCAAGTATATTAGAGACTGTATGTACATGTCCCATAGCAAGAATGTATACCCATACACTTGAATCCTAGATGATCCAAATATATACGGTTAGAATATTCTCAGATATATAAGGTAAGAACATTCTCAGATATATAAGGTAAGAGCATTCTTAGATATATAAGGTAAGAACATTCTCAGATATATAAGGTAAGAACATTCTCAGATATATAATGTAAGACCATTCTCAGATATATATGGTAAGAACATTCTCAGATATATAAGGTAAGACCATTCTAAGATATATAAGGTAAGAGCATTCTCAGATATATAAGGTAAGAACATTCTCAGATATATAAGGTAAGAGCATTCTCAGATATATAAGGTAAGTACATTCTCAGATATATAAGGTAAGAGCATTCTCAGATATATAAGGTAAGAACATTCTCAGATATATAAGGTAAGAACATTCTCAGATATATAAGGTAAGTACATTCTCAGATATATAAGGTAAGAGCATTCTCAGATATATAAGGTAAGAGCATTCTCAGATATATAAGGTAAGAACATTCTCAGATATATAAGGTAAGTACATTCTCAGATATATAAGGTAAGAGCATTCTCAGATATATAAGGTAAGAACATTCTCAGATATATAAGGTAAGAACATTCTCAGATATATAAGGTAAGTACATTCTCAGATATATAAGGTAAGAGCATTCTCAGATATATAAGGTAAGAGCATTCTCAGATATATAAGGTAAGAACATTCTCAGATATATAAGGTAAGTACATTCTCAGATATATAAGGTAAGAGCATTCTCAGATATATAAGGTAAGAACATTCTCAGATATATAAGGTAAGAACATTCTCAGATATATAAGGTAAGTACATTCTCAGATATATAAGGTAAGAGCATTCTCAGATATATAAGGTAAGAGCATTCTCAGATATATAAGGTAAGCACATTCTCAGATATATAAGGTAAGAGCATTCTCAGATATATAAGGTAAGAACATTCTCAGATATATAAGGTAAGAACATTCTCAGATATATAAGGTAAGAGCATTCTCAGATATATAAGGTAAGAACATTCTCAGATATATAAGGTAAGAACATTCTCAGATATATAAGGTAAGTACATTCTCAGATATATAAGGTAAGAGCATTCTCAGATATATAAGGTAAGAGCATTCTCAGATATATAAGGTAAGAACATTCTCAGATATATAAGGTAAGTACATTCTCAGATATATAAGGTAAGAGCATTCTCAGATATATAAGGTAAGAACATTCTCAGATATATAAGGTAAGAACATTCTCAGATATATAAGGTAAGTACATTCTCAGATATATAAGGTAAGAGCATTCTCAGATATATAAGGTAAGAGCATTCTCAGATATATAAGGTAAGAACATTCTCAGATATATATAAGGTAAGGTATTCTCAGATATATAAGGTAAGTGCATTCTCAGATATATAAGGTAAGAACATTCTCAGATATATAAGGTAAGAACATTCTCAGATATATAAGGTAAGAGCATTCTCAGATATATAAGGTAAGAGCATTCTCAGATATATAAGGTAAGAGCATTCTCAGATATATAAGGTAAGAGCATTCTCAGATATATAAGGTAAGAGCATTCTCAGATATATAAGGTAAGAGCATTCTCAGATATATAAGGTAAGAGCATTCTCAGATATATAAGGTAAGAGCATTCTTAGATATATAAGGTAAGAGCATTCTCAGATATATAAGGTAAGAACATTCTCAGATATATAAGGTAAGAACATTCTCAGATATATAAGGTAAGAGCATTCTCAGATATATAAGGTAAGAGCATTCTCAGATATATAAGGTAAGAGCATTCTCAGATATATAAGGTAAGAGCATTCTCAGATATATAAGGTAAGAGCATTCTCAGATATATAAGGTAAGAGCATTCTCAGATATATAAGGTAAGAGCATTCTCAGATATATAAGGTAAGAGCATTCTTAGATATATAAGGTAAGAGCATTCTCAGATATATAAGGTAAGGGCATTCTTAGATATATAAGGTAAGGGCATTCTCAGATATATAAGGTAAGAGCATTCTCAGATATATAAGATAAGAACATTCTTTAGAGATTTATAATGATGGTCTCCATGCAGGAATACGTGACCAGAATGGTAAGATTTATAATGATGCCTCCATGTCTATATCTATATATATCTATGTCTATATCATTGCACTATCCTCCACTGGTCTCTGTCTGGATCATTACACTATCCTCCAATGGTATATGTATGTGTCAGTGTAATATCCTCCACCCGTCTATATATATCATTGCACTATCCTCCAATGGTATATGCATGTGTCATTACAATATCCTCCAATGGTATATGTATATATTGTTACACTATCCTCCAATGTGATATGTCTATATTGTTGCACTATCCTCCAGTGGTATCTGTATATATCATTACACTACCCTCCAATGGCATATGCCGATATCATTGCACTATCCTCCAATGGAATATGTATGTATCCATGTACTATCCTCCAATGGGATATATCTATATCATTGCACTATCCTCCAATTGTATATACATGTATCATTACACTATCCTCCAATGGTATATGTCTATATTGTCGCACTATCCTCCAATGGTACATGTATATATCATTACACTATCCTCCAATGGTATATGTCTGTATCAGTGTACTATCCTCCACTGGTGTATATCTATATCAGTGCACTATCCTCCAATTATATATGCCTGTATCATTACAATATCCTCCAATGGTATATGCCTATATTGTTACACTATCCTCCAATGTTATATGTATATATTGCTGCACTATCCTCCAATGTAATCTCTATATAGCATTCCATTATCCTCCAATGGTATATGTCTATATAATTGCACTATCCTCCAATGGTCTCTGTCTATTCTCGAGGGTCGCTCATATTGGCAACCTGTAGTGACGATAAATAAACGCAAAACATACATAGATGTTCCTTCAATGATACATGTCTTCATTCATCTATGTCACTACACATTATTTATTTAAAATTTAAAAATTGTTGATGATTAATTTTCACATTTTCTGTTGTCTGTGCTATTTAAATGTTTTAATCTCAAGATTGAATATCAAAGTGAAAAAGAATTGCCAGAGAGAAATGGTATCGGAAACCATGTATATAGCAAACCATGTATATAGCAAACCATGTATATAGCGTATGTGGAAACCATGTATATAGCAAATCATGTATATAGCAAATCATGTATATAACGTATGTGGCAAAACCATGTATATAGCAAACCATGTATATAGCGTATGTGGAAACCATGTATATAGCAAATCATGTATATAGCGTATGTGGAAACCATGTATATAGCGTATGTGGAAACCATGTATATAGCGTATGTGGAAACCATGTAAATAGCGTATGTGGAAACCATGTATATAGCAAACCATGTATATAGCAAACCATGTATATATAGCGTATGTGGAAACCATGTATATAGCAAACCATGTATATAGCGTATGTGGAAACCATGTATATAGCAAACCATGTATATAGCGTATGTGGAAACCATGTATATAGCGTATGTGGAAACCATGTATATAGCGTATGTGGAAACCATGTATATAACATCTATATGTTACTATTTATATCTGTATATAACATCTATATGTTACTATTTATATCTGTATATGACATCTATATATTACTATTTATATCTGTATATAACATCTATATGTTACTATTTATATCTGTATATAACATCGATATATTACTATTTATATCTGTATATAACATCTATATGTTACTATTTATATCTGTATATGACATCTATATGTTACTATTTATATCTGTATATGACATCTATATGTTACTATTTATATCTGTATATAACATCTATATATTACTATTTATATCTGCATATAACATCTATATGTTACTATTTATATCTGTATATAACATCTATATGTTACTATTTATATCTGTATATAACATCTATATGTTACTATTTATATCTGTATATAACATCTATATGTTACTATTTATATCTGTATATAACATCTATATGTTACTATTTATATCTGTATATAACATCTATATGTTACTATTTATATCTGTATATAACATCTATATGTTACTATTTATATCTGTATATAACATCTATATGTTACTATTTATATCTGTATATAACATCTATATGTTACTATTTATATCTGTATATAACATCTATATGTTACTATTTATATCTGTATATAACATCTATATGTTACTATTTATATCTGTATATAACATCTATATGTTACTATTTATATCTGTATATAACATCTATATGTTACTATTTATATCTGTATATGACATCTATATGTTACTTTTTATATCTGTATATGACATCGATATGTTACTATTTATATCTGTATATGACATCTATATATTACTATTTATATCTGTATATAACATCTATATAATACTATTTATATCTGTATATAACATCTATATATTACTATTTATATCTGTATATAACATCTATATAATACTATTTATATCTGTATATAACATCTATATGTTACTATTTATATCTGTATATGACATCGATATGTTACTATTTATATCTGTATATGACATCTATATGTTACTATTATATCTGTATATGACATCGATATGTTACTATTTATATCTACAATCAGGCATTGGACAGTATATGTACTATCGGGCTGGATTATGAGATAGATTCTATCAATGAGCCTGATGCAGCGGGTGTTCAGATATTCAGCAGTTATTTAAGACAGGTTGGGGGACGGAGGTAAGATTTCTGTTGTTACACGATTATACCTACAAAATACTTCAAGTGGCTGTCTGATTAGCTAATGGTTAGCACAGTCACTACTCACTATGCACCCCATGTTCGATCCTTGGCCTGGGAGGTATGTGAGATAGTACTGTGGTTGCCTAATTGGACAGGTGGGTTTTCTCTAGGTACTCCGGTTTCCTCCAACACGAAGGACCACATACAGGCTTTCATCCGTGCCCACGCGAGTGATTAAACTGCTATTCAATGAAGATTTTGAAATCACCACTTACTGAAATACAATTTACAGTATTGGCTATTTTAATTGGGTTTCGGTACACACTACATAACATTTTAATTGGGTTTTTGGTACACACTACATAACAATTTAATTGGGTTTTTGGTACACACTACATAACATTTTAATTGGGTTTTTGGTACACACTACATAACATTTTAATTGGGTTTCGGTACACACTACATAACATTTTAATTGGGTTTTTGGTACACACTACTTAACATTTTAATTGGGTTTTGGTACATACTACATAACATTTTAATTGGGTTTCAGTACACACTATATAACAATTTAATTGGGTTTTGGGTACACACTGCATAACATTTTAATTGGGTTTTTGTACACACTACATAACATTTTAATTGGGTTTTCGGTACACACTACATAACATTTTAATTGGGTTTTTGTACACACTACTTAACATTTTAATTGGGTTTCGGTACACACTACATAACATTTTAATTGGGTTTTCGGTACACACTACATAACATTTTTATTGGGCTTTTGTACACACTACTTAACAATTTAATTGGGTTTTTGGTACACACTACATAACATTTTAATTGGGTTTTGGGTACACACTACATAACATTTTAATTGGGTTTCGGTACACACTACATAACATTTTAATTTGGTTTCGGTACACACTACATAACATTTTAATTGGGTTTTCGGTACACACTACATAACATTTTAATTGGGTTTTGGTACATACTACATAACATTTTAATTGGGTTTTTGGACAATTTAATTGGGTAATTGCTCAGATATGCAGCTTATCATAGGGTCTATGCACGAACACACTATCAATCTCATGCTAGCCTGTGGCTAGTAGATTTTAACTAGGACTGGTTCATTGAGGTGCCGGACTGCTCAGTCTGAGTAATATAGAGCAGCACCATGTTGACTACACCACTAACTGCGGCATTATAGGGACGCTTTTCATCATTTTGTGGTTATGGGGACATAATCATTCTGGTTATTATGGGCACATAGTATGACATTATAGGGACACATTTAACACCACCATTTGAGCCTCCATTTAATCCTCCACTTGATCCTCCATTTAACACCACCATTTGAGCCTCCATTTAATCCTCCGCTTAATCCTCCATTTAACACCACCATTTGAGCCTCCATTTAACCTCTGATTGATCCTCCAGTTGATCCTCAATTTACAACCACCATTGATCCTCCATTTACCACACTAATTTGAGCCTCCATTTAATCCTCCGTTCAATCCTCCATTTGATCCTCCGTTTGATCCCCGCTATTCCGTACTAAAAAATGTGATAATCTTTTGAATTAGAGTTTAATGTCACGTGACGTCTTTTGCCTTGCTTTGCAATCTGCACTTAAATGAAACCAGAGGAACCTTTGGAATTGGGCTGTCTGTATCATTGCACTGTCCTAAACATAAATCACTAATCTCTCCAGGACGTGGTTTATGAAGCTATTCGCCAATATCAAACTTCTGTTGCTTCAGCTGAGTGTAAATCTCAGAATCAACCAATCAAATCACTTGAGATCTGAGAAAAGTTGTATAACCTCGAGCCCAGGGACTTCACTCATCGACAATAAATAAACTGAACCAACATTCAATTAACATTGTCCTTGCAGTTTGTTGGCATCTCTGATCCCATTCTACAGACTTTTTCCCACGCAAACAAACAGACGGAGATGGATGGAGGAAGAGTATATAACCTCTGTAATAAACAAAAGGATATGTGATAAACGACAACAATACCAGCGAATTCAGCAAAATACTGGTAAATATGCAGCCTCCTGTGGTAAAATACTGGTAAATATACAGCCTCCTGTGGTAAAATATTGGTAAATATACAGCCTCCTGTGGTAAAATACTGGTAAATATACAGCCTCCTGTGGTAAAATACTGGTAAATATACAGCTTACTGTGGTTAAATACTGGTAAATATACAGCCTCCTGTGGTAAAATACTGGTAAATATACAGCCTAATGTGGTAAAATACTGGTAAATATACAGCCTACTGTGGTAAAATACTGGTAAATATACAGCCTACTGTGGTAAAATACTGGTAAATATACAGCCTCCTGTGGTAAAATACTGGTAAATATACAGCCTACTGTGGTAAAATACTGGTAAATATACAGCCTACTGTTGTAAAATACTGGTAAATATACAGCCTACTGTGGTAAAATACTGGTAAATATGCAGCCTCCTGTGGTAAAATACTGGTAAATATACAGCCTCCTGTGGTAAAATACTGGTAAATATACAGCTTACTGTGGTAAAATACTGGTAAATATACAGCCTCCTGTGGTAAAATACTGGTAAATATGCAGCCTCCTGTGGTAAAATACTGGTAAATATGCAGCCTCCTGTGGTAAAATACTGGTAAATATGCAGCCTCCTGTGGTAAAATACTGATAAATATACAGCCTCCTGTGGTAAAATACTGGTAAATATGCAGCCTCCTGTGGTAAAATACTGGTAAATATGCAGCCTCCTGTGGTAAAATACTGGTAAATATGCAGCCTCCTGTGGTAAAATACTGGTAAATATGCAGCCTCCTGTGGTAAAATACTGGTAAATATACAGCCTCCTGTGGTAAAATACTGGTAAATATACAGCCTCCTGTGGTAAAATACTGGTAAATATACAGCCTACTGTGACAATATTGCATTTTTATTACTATGGTATATGAAAACGTTGGCAGTTTCTTACGGAGGTTGGTGCACCCAAGTACTGGTTAACCGCTGGAGCCTGCCCAGGAAAGGTGTTGTTAGGTAAACTGTCCGCCGGTGATATAGCCCAATATGGTGCTGATGCAGGCGTAAAACCCGAAATATAACATATAACATATTATTACTATTGTTGAAGCTTTTACATCTATATGCTTGTAATTCCTGCACTTGTCATTCAATCATTATGGAAGTTTACCCCAAACTTGTAGAATAGTTTCCATTTACAGATGTTGTCATACATGTACATTTTAACCTTGTACCAACTGTCATATGTAACATGAGGTGGGTCGAGGTCAAGGTCACAGTTGTAAATGTTCAATGTCTGTCTTTGTTTCTAAATAAACAAATTAAAAATGATTCTACTTGCATTCAAGGTTGAATAAAGTGAACTGGTGGTTTCCTCTCGATAACTGATTGTTTTCGTATTTGACATGTAGCATCACCTAGTGGACATGTAGCATCACCTAGTGGACATGTAGCATCACTAGTGGACATGTAGCATCACCTAGTGGACTACTACTAAGTATACTCAAATGGTGACCCTTGGGTCATAATTGACCTCATGCTAGTGGTCATAAAATGTACATAGACTTTAAGGTCAAACTCAGAAACCACAATATCCAGAGCTATGATATTTTGCATGTGGAATCAACTCCTGAACCTCTACTAAGTTTGCTCAAATGTTGGTCCTGTGGTCATAATTGACCCACAGTATGGGTCATAAAGTTTATATAGTACAACTCTTTCAAAATCATCTCAGAAACCATAATGACCAGATTTTTGTGCAATGTACAGTCAACCCTGTGTAAACAGTTACCTCTAGTAAGCATCATGTGTTTGTAAACAGTTACCTATATTAAGTAGCATGTGTTTGTGAACAGTTACCTCTATTAAGCATCATGTGTTTGTAAACAGTTACCTATATTAAGTAACATGTGTTTGTAAACAGTACCTATATTAAGTAACATGTGTTTGTGAACAGTTACCTCTATTAAGCAACATGTGTTTGTAAACAGTTACCTCTATTAAGTAACATGTGTTTGTAAACAGTACCTATATTAAGCAACATGTGCTTGTGAACAGTTACCTCTATTAAGCATCATGTGTTTGTTTGTAAACAGTTACCTCTATTAAGCAACATGTGTTTGTAAACAGTTACCTCTATTAAGCATCATGTGTTTGTAAACAGTTACCTCTATTAAGCAACATGTGTTTGTAAACAGTTACCTCTATTAAGTAACATGTGTTTGTGAACAGTTACCTCTATTAAGCATAATGTGTTTGTTTGTAAACAGTTACCTCTATTAAGCAACATGTGTTTGTAAACAGTTACCTCTATTAAGCACCATGTGTTTGTAAACAGTTACCTCTATTAAGCAACATGTGTTTGTAAACAGTTACCTCTATTAAGTAACATGTGTTTGTGAACAGTTACCTCTATTAAGCATCATGTGTTTGTTTGTAAACAGTTACCTATATTAAGCATCATGTGTTTGTAAACAGTTACCTCTATTAAGCATCATGTGTTTGTAAACAGTTACCTATATTAAGCATCATGTGTTTGTAAACAGTTACCTCTATTAAGCATCATGTGTTTGTTTGTAAACAGTTACCTCTAGTAAGCAACATGTGTTTGTAAACAGTTACCTCTATTAAGCAATGTGTGTTTGCTTGTAAACAGTTACCTCTATTAAGCAACATATGTTTGTAAACAGTTACCTCTATTAAGCAACATGTGTTTGTAAACAGTTACCTCTATTAAGCATCATGTGTTTGTAAACAGTTACCTCTATTAAGCATCATGTGTTTGTAAACAGTTACCTCTATTAAGCAACATGTGTTTGTAAACAGTTACCTCTATTAAGCATCATGTGTTTGTAAACAGTTACCTCTATTAAGCAACATGTGTTTGTAAACAGTTACCTCTATTAAGCATCATGTGTTTGTTTGTAAACAGTTACCTTTATTAAGCATCATGTATTTGTAAACAGTTACCTCTATTAAGCATCATGTATTTGTAAACAGTTACCTCTATTAAGCATCATGTGTTTGTAAACAGTTACCTCTATTAAGCATCATGTGTTTGTAAACAGTTACCTCTATTAAGCAACATGTGTTTTTATAGCCATTTCAGTCTTTCATCTCGGGTGAGTGATCAAGGACCTTCATTGCCCTCTTGTTCGATATAATATTGATACTTTAGTATATCTATTGTAAACATCAGTGTGGCACAGCCTGCTGTCCACTATTCCATAGAGATACAAATATTTATCTATTGTAAACATCAGTGTGGCACAGCCTGTCGTCCGCTTATTGTGACGTCCAAACCAGAACAAATGTTGTGACCTAGCCAGGCATGACCTGCTGTGATGTTTTATATTTTGTGACCTAGCCAGGCATGACCTGCTGTGATGTTTTATATGTTGTGACCTAGCCAGGCATGACCTGCTGTGATGTTTTATATGTTGTGACCTAGCCAGGCATGACCTGCTGTGATGTTTTATATTTTGTGACCTAGCCAGGCATGACCTGCTGTGATGTTTTATATATGTTGTTGTCCAATGAAAGTGATACAATACATTCCACGCATATCGTTGTATTGAATATTTCGTTTATTTGCATACAAAGTGAAAACATAGCAAGTTTTTCATATATTAGCATAGATATTTGCATCAGATCTACTTTAAATGCATAAACAATTCATCAACATCTGGTCTTAATCAATGCCACATGTTCCGTTAAATGCAGACACATGATGTCACGGCGACGGAATTTATATTAATATATTTCTACCAAATCTCAATCTTATGTAATCACCTTATCACCATATTGATCGTAAAAAGTTGCAAATATATATGAAAAGTTGAAATCACATTTTTCAAAGAGCATCGAAAATCCCAAAACAAGTTTTTGTAACAATATCAAATACGTAATGTTATAACGTCAACTAATTATTTTGAAATGTCCCCTGTGAGACGTTGTTTGACCACTTAGCGTTGAATTTAGCACGAGAAAATGGACGCCGCCAAAATACTCTAGACTCAAAGGGAGAATTGAAACAAAGTTGAATTATGATGTCAAGTCACCTGATCAAAAAAAAAAGAAGGAAAACAGCCCTGGAGATAATGATCTTGAGACCTTATTTCATTGTAAATTAGTAAGAATAAATGAAACACTTAAAAATATGTGAGGTTCATAGATTAGGTGTGACAGAGTTTAGTGATGTACACTGGCAATGCAAAACACCTGCAATGCGGTGTCTACTGTATGCACTACAGCAATAATAAATACATGCCTGCAATGCGGTGTCTACTGTATGCACTACAGCAATAATAAATACATGCCTGCAATGCGGTGTCTACTGTATGCACTACAGCAATAATAAATACATGCTTACTGCCCGCAGACCACCAGCATCACTCTCACTTGGACTATGCTACATCTTGCCAGCTACCATGAAGTGCAGAAGCGAGCCCGTGAAGAAGTGAATGGTGTGATTTCGGAAGACTGTGCTGGGATCACGCGAGATATGTTGGATCAACTACACTATTTACAGTGTGTTATTAAGGAAACACAGAGGTATGCAGTAAACTTATTGTAAAGGTTATTAAGGTAAGACAGAGGCAGCAAGCTTGTTGTGAAGGTTATTAAGGAAACACAGAGGCAGCAAGCTTATTGTGAAGGTTATTACGGTAAGACAGAGGCAGCAAAATTGTTGTGAATGTTATTAAGGAAACACAGAGGCAGCACACTTGTTGTGAATGTTATTAAGCAAGCACAGAGGCATCAAGCTTGTTGTGAATGTTATTAAGCAAGCACAGAGGCATCAAGCTTGTTGTGAATGTTATTAAGCAAGCACAGAGGCATCAAGCTTGTTGTGAATGTTATTAAGCAAGCACAGAGGCAGCAAGCTTGTTGTGAAGGTTATTAAGGAAACACATAGGCATCAAGCTTGTTGTGAATGTTATTAAGCAAGCACAGAGGCATCAAGCTTGTTGTGAATGTTATTAAGCAAGCACAGAGGCATCAAGCTTGTTGTGAATGTTATTAAGCAAGCACAGAGGCAGCAAGCTTGTTGTGAAGGTTATTAAGGAAACACAGAGGCATCAAGCTTGTTGTGAATGTTATTAAGCAAACACAGAGGCATCAAGCTTGTTGTGAATGTTATTAAGGAAACACAGAGGCAGCAAGCTTGTTGTGAATGTTATTAAGGAAACACAGAGGCAGCAAGCTTGTTGTGAATGTTATTAAGGAAACACAGAGGCAGCAAGCTTGTTGTGAATGTTATTAAGGAAACACAGAGGCAGCAAGCTTGTTGTGAAGGTTATTAAGGAAACACAGAGGCAGCAAGCTTGATGTGAATGTTATTAAGGAAACACAGAGGCAGCAAGCTTGTTGTGAAGGTTATTAAGGAAACACAGAGGCAGCAAGCTTGATGTGAAGGTTATTAAGGAAACACAGAGGAAGCAAGCTTGTTGTGAATGTTATTAAGCAAACACAGAGGCAGCAAGCTTGATGTGAATGTTATTAAGCAAGCACAGAGGCAGCAAGCTTGTTGTGAATGTTATTAAGCAAACACAGAGGCAGCAAGCTTGTTGTGAAGGTTATTAAGGAAACACAGAGGCAGCAAGCTTGTTGTGAAGGTTATTAAGCAAACATAGAGGCAGCAAGCTTGTTGTGAATGTTATTAAGCAAGCACAGAGGCAGCAAGCTTGATGTGAATGTTATTAAGCAAGCACAGAGGCAGCAAGCTTGTTGTGAATGTTATTAAGCAAACACAGAGGCAGCAAGCTTGTTGTGAATGTTATTAAGCAAACACAGAGGCAGCAAGCTTGTTGTGAAGGATCTTAAGGGAACACAGAGGCAGCAAGCTTGTTGTGAACGTTATTAAGCAAACACAGAGGCAGCAAGCTTGTTGTGAAGGTTATTAATGAAACACAGAGTCATCAAGCTTGTTGTGAAGGTTATTAAGCAAGCACAGAGGCAGCAAGCTTGTTGTGAAGGTTATTAAGGAAACACAGAGGCAGCAAGCTTGTTGTGAATGTTATTAAGGAAACACAGAGGCAGCAAACTTGTTTTGAAGGTTATTAAGGAAACACAGAGGCAGCAAGCTTGTTGTGAAGGTTATTAAGCAAATACAGAAGCAGCACAATTGTTGTGAAAGTTATTAAGGTTATAGAAGGTTATTACACAGGCAGGTGGGTGCTAACTCTTATGACACAGGCAGATGGGTGCCTAACTCTATTAACATAGGCAGGTGGGTGCCCAACTCTAGTGACACAGGCAAGTGGGTGCCTAACTCTATTGACATAGGCAGGTGGGTGCCCAACTCTAGTGACACAGGCAGGTGGGTGCCCAACTCTAGTGACATAGGCAGGTGGGTGCCTAACTCTATTGACATAGGCAGGTGGGTACCTAACTCTAGTGACATAGGCAGATGGGTGTCTAACTCTAATGACATAGGCAGGTGGGTGCCTAATTCTAGTGACACAGGCAGGTGGATGCCCAACTCTAGTGACATAGGCAGGTGGGTGCCCAACTCTAGTGACATAGGCAGGTGGGTGCCCAACTCTATTGACATAGGCAGGTGGGTGCCTAACTCTATTGACATAGGCAGGTGGGTGCCCAACTCTAGTGACATAGGCAGGTGGGTGCCTAACTCTAATGACATAGGCAGGTGGGTGCCTAACTCTAGTGGCATAGGCAGGTGGGTGCCTAACTCTATTGACATAGGCAGGTGGGTGCCCAACTCTTGTGACATAGGCAGGTGGGTGCCTAACTCTATTGACATAGGCAGGTGGGTACCTAACTCTAGTGACATAGGCAGATGGGTGTCTAACTCTAATGACATAGGCAGGTGGGTGCCTAATTCTAGTGACACAGGCAGGTGGGTGCCTAACTCTATTGACATAGGCAGGTGGGTGCCTAACTCTATTGACATAGGCAGGTGGGTGCCTAGCTCTATTGACATAGGCAGGTGGGTGCCTAACTCTATGAGCAAATTAGGAACTGTCCACAATTGAGCTACTCTTTCTTTTCCAGATTATACCCAGTTGTATCTAACACAACAAGAGAAGCCACGTGCGATGATAATATAGATGGTCTACATATTCCAGCAGGCACTAATATAGTACTGCATCTCGGAGCACTACACAGGTAAATATGTAGTTACATATTCCAGCATGCACTAATAAAGTACTGCATCTCGGAGCCCTACACAGGTAAATATGTAGTTACATATTCCAGCAGGCACTAATATAGTACTGCATCTCGGAGCACTACACATGTAAATATGTAGTTACATATTCCAGCATGCACTAATATAGTACTGCATATCAGAGCCCTACACATGTAAATATGTAGTTACATATTCCAGCAGGCACTAATATAGTACTGCATCTCGGAGCCATACACAGGTAAATATGTAGTTACATATTCCAGCATGCACTAATATAGTACTGCATCTCGGAGCCCTACACAGGTAAATATGTAGTTACATATTCCAGCAGGCACTAATATAGTACTCCATCTCGGAGCCCTACACAGGTAAATATGTAGTTACATATTCCAGCAGGCACTAATATAGTACTGCATCTCGGAGCCCTACACAGGTAAATATGTAGTTACATATTCCAGCAGGCACTAATATAGTACTGCATCTCGGAGCCCTACACAGGTAAATATGTAGTTACATATTCCAGCAGGCACTAATATAGTACTGCATCTCGGAGCCCTACACAGGTAAATATGTAGTTACATATTCCAGCAGGCACTAATATAGTACTGCATATCAGAGCCCTACACAGATAAATATGTAGTTACATATTCCAGCAGGCACTAATATAGTACTGCATATCCAGAGCCCTACACAGGTAAATATGTAGTTACATATTCCAGCATGCACTAATATAGTACTACATCTCGGAGCCCTACACAGATAAATATGTAGTTACATATTCCAGCATGCTCTAATATAGTACTGCATCTCGGAGCCCTACACAGGTAAATATGTAGTTACATATTCCAGCATGCACTAATATAGTACTGCATATCAGAGCCCTACACAGGTAAATATGTAGTTACATATTCCAGCAGACACTAATATAGTACTGCATCTCGGAGCCCTACACAGGTAAATATGTAGTCACATATTCCAGCAGGCACTAATATAGTACTGCATCTCGGAGCACTACAAAGGTAAATATGTAGTTACATATTCCAGCAGGCACTAATATAGTACTGCATATCTGAGCCCTACACAGGTAAATATGTAGTTACATATTCCAGCAGGCACTACTATAGTACTACATCTCGGAGCCCTACACAGGTAAATATGTAGTTACATATTCCAGCATGCACTAATATAGTACTGCATATCAGAGCCCTACACAGGTAAATAGGTAGTTACATATTCCAGCAGGCACTAATATAGTACTCCATCTCGGAGCCCTACACAGGTAAATATGTAGTTACATATTCCAGCCGGCACTAATATAGTACTGCATCTCGGAGCCCTACACAGGTAAATATGTAGTTACATATTCCAGCATGCACTAATATAGTACTGCATATCAGAGCCCTACACAGGTAAATATGTAGTTATATATTACAGCTGTCATGAGGTTAGTACTGCATGTCAGAATTTAGAATACGAATAATTTGCAGACATAAATGCCACTTTATCGTGTTATATTTACGTTTATGGTGTAAGGGAGATAACTTGGTTTGTTAAATATTTCTATATTTACGTTATGTTGCCGAATGATAAATTCTTACTGGCAGATCCCTTTGATTATTTTGGGACAATCCCGAAGTAACCCACCCAGAAAGAGAAAAGCAATGCTGAAAGAGCATTCCATAAGAGCTCTATCACAATGACTACAGCTGGACACAAACTCCGGGTCACTCGTGACTACAGCTGGACACAAACTCCGGGCCACTCGTGACTACAGCTGGACACAAACTCCGGGCCACTCGTGACTACAGCTGGACACAAACTCCGGGCCACTCATGACTGCAGCTGGACACAAACTCCGGGCCCCTTGTGACTACAGCTGGACACAAACTCCTGGCCCCTCGTGACTACAGCTGCACACAAACTCCGGGTCACTCGTGACTACAGCTGGACACAAACTCCGGGCCCCTCGCACCACTTCCATCAAAGCTACAATATGTTGTTCTATTGTGGAGTCATTATTGTACGAGACATTGAATTTTTGGAGCATATATGCTAAGAGTTTGCAGAACTTTGTGAATGCATAGAATTGATTGTGAACACATTAAGAACAAGGTTATTATAGTGTGATCTTAGCAATCCTACAAGTTGTTATCAACACAGTTCTGTAGTGAAAACCAGACAAGTTCACACAATTCCTTGCCACAGACGGTAGTCTCAGCACCATCTATTGATACTTTTAAGAAGAGACAACACCTCTGCTGGCAAGACCTAAAGTCAAGATATGGGACCGTAAAGACATTGCCTAAAACTGAGGTGAAACTTGTAAATGTAACATACCGGTATTCCATTTAAGTTTAAACAAACGTCTATATGTATACATATAAATATTTTGATAACTGAGGCATTATATTTTGTTCAGGTTAGAAGAAAATTGGGAGAAAGCGGAGACGTTTAATCCTGAGAGGTTTATGAATGACACAGAGCCATATACAGACATCTACCATTTATTGCCGGCCCATATATGTGTATCGGACACAAGTTTGCAATGCTGGAAATGAAGATTGTACTTGCTAGCCTACTAAGAGAGTTTGAGTTTAGTATCGTGCCAAACTACACCTTCACTAGGATACAAGCCCTAAGTGTTAAACCACATCCAGAGCTTGTGCTCAATGTAACGAGAATCAAAAACTCATGAACAGATGGTTGTATCATATAACGTTTTCTGTCCGATAAATAAATAAACATGATCAATAACTAAACATTAATAAACATGATCAATAAATAAACATGATCAATAAATAAACATGATCAATAAATAAACATGATCGATAAATAAACATGATCGATAAATAAACATGATCAATAAATAAACATGATCGATAAATAAACATGATCGATAAATAAACATGATCGATAAATAAACATGATCAATAAATAAACATGATCAATAAATAAACATGATCAATAAATAAACATGATCGATAAATAAACATGATCGATAAATAAACATGATCAATAAATAAACAGGATCGATAAATAAACAGGATCGATAAATAAACATGATCAATAAATAAACATGATCAATAAATAAACAGGATCGATAAATAAACATGATAAATAAATAAACATGATAAATAAATAAACATGATCAATAAATAAACATGATCAATAAATAAACATGAATAAACATGATTGATGAATAAACATGATCAATAAATAAACATGAATAAACATGATTGATGAATAAACATGATCAATAAATAAACATTAATAAACATGATCAATAAATAAACAGGATCGATAAATAAACATGATCAATAAATAAACATGATCAATAAATAAACATGATCGATAAATAAACATGATCAATAAATAAACATGATCAATAAATAAATAAACATGATCAATAAATAAACATGATCAATAAATAAACATGATCGATAAATAAACATGATCAATAAATAAACATTAATACACATGATCAATAAATAAACAGGATCAATAAATAAATAAACATGATCAATAAATAAACATGATCAATAAATAAACATTAATACACATGATCAATAAATAAACAGGATCAATAAATAAATAAACATGATCAATAAATAAACATGATCAATAAATAAACATTAATAAACATGATCAATAAATAAACATGATCAATAAATAAACATGATCGATAAATAAACATGATCAATAAATAAACATGATCGATAAATAAACATGATCGATAAATAAACATGATCAATAAATAAACATGATCAATAAATAAATAAACATGATCGATAAATAAACATGATCAATAAATAAACATGATCAATAAATAAATAAACATGATCGATAAATAAACATGATCAATAAATAAACATGATCAATAAATAAATAAACATGATCAATAAATAAACAGGATCAATAAATAAACATGATCAATAAATAAACATTAATAAACATGATCAATAAATAAACAGGATCGATAAATAAACATGATCAATAAATAAACATTAATAAACATTAATAAACATGATCAATAAATAAACATGATCAATAAATAAACATGATCAATAAATAAACATGATCAATAAATAAACATGATCAATAAATAAACATTAATAAACAGGATCAATAAATAAACATGATCAATAAATAAACATGAATAAACATGATTGATGAATAAACATGATTAATAAATAAACATGAATAAACATGATCAATAAATAAACAGGATCGATAAATAAACATGATCAATAAATAAACATGATCAATAAATAAACATGAATAAACATGATTGATGAATAAACATGATCAATAAATAAACATGATCAATAAATAAACATGATCAATAAATAAACATGATCAATAAATAAATATGATCAATAAATAAACATGATCAATAAATAAACATGAATAAACATGATTGATGAATAAACATGATCAATAAATAAACATTAATAAACATGATCAATAAATAAACATGATCAATAAATAAACATGATCGATAAATAAACATGATCAATAAATAAATGATCATAAATAAATAAACATGATCAATAAATAAACAGGATCAATAAAACATGATCAATAATAAACATAATAAACATGATCATAAATAAACAGGATCGATAAATAAACATGATCAATAAATAAACATATAAACATAAATAAACATGATCAATAAATAAACATGATCAATAAATAAACATGATCAATAAATAAACATGATCAATAAATAAACATTAATAAACAGGATCAATAAATAAACATGATCAATAAATAAGAATAAACATGATTGATGAATAAACATGATTAATAAATAACATGATACACATGATCAATAAATAAACAGGATCGATAAATAAACATGATCAATAAATAAACATGATCAATAAATAAACATGAATAAACATGATTGATGAATAAACATGATCAATAAATAAACATGATCAATAAATAAACATGATCAATAAATAAACATGATCAATAAATAAATATGATCATAAATAAACATGATCAATAAATAAACATGAATAAACATGATTGATGAATAAACATGATCAATAAACAAACATAAATAAACATGATAAATAAATAAACAGGATCGATAAATAAACATGATAAAAAAATAAACATGATCAATAAATAAACAGGATCGATAAATAAACATGATAAATAAATAAACATGATAAATAAAAAATCAATAAAAACATGATCAATAAAAAAAACAAAAAAAACAAATAAACATGATCAATAAATAAACAGGATCGATAAATAAACATGATCAATAAATAAACTGATCAATAAATAAACATGACAAAAATAAACATGATCAATAAATAAATAAACATGATCGATAAATAAACATGATCAATAAATAAATGATCAATAAATAAATAACATGATCGAAAATAAACATGATCAATAAATAACATGATCAATAAATAAATAAACATGATCAATAAATAAACAGGATCAATAAATAAAACATGATCAATAAATAAACATAATAAACATGATCAATAAATAAACAGGATCGATAATAAACATGATCAATAAATAAAACATTAATAAACATTAATAAACATGATCAATAAATAAACATGATCAATAAAAATGATCAATAAATAAACATGATCAATAAATAAACATGATCAATAAAAAACAAAAAACAAAAAAAACAACAAAAAAAAACAAAAACAAAAAAACAAAAAAAAACAAAAAACAACAAAAAAACAACAAAAAAACAACAAAAAACAACAAAAAAACAAAAACAAAAATAAACATGATCAATAAATAAAACATGATCAATAAATAAACATGATCAATAAATAAACATGATCAATAAATAAATATGATCAATAAATAAACATGATCAATAAAAAACAAAAAACAAAAAAAACAACAAAAAAAACAAAAAACAACAAAAAAAACAACAAAAAAACAAAAAAAAAAACAACAAAAAAAACAACAAAAAAACAAAAAAAAAAACAAAAAAAAAACAACAATAAATAAACATGATCAATAAATAAACATGATCAATAAATAAACATGATCAATAAATAAACAAATAAACATGATCAATAAATAAACAGGATCGATAAATAAACATGATCAATAAAAAACAACAATAAATAAACATGATCAATAAATAAACATGATCAATAGATAAACATGAATAAACAAGATCAATAAATAAACATTAATAAACATGATTGATGAATAAACATGATCAATAAATAAACATTAATAAACATGATAAATAAATAAACATGATCAATAAATAAACATGATCAATAAATAAACATGAATAAACATGATTGATGAATAAACATGATCAATAAATAAACATTAATAAACATGATAAATAAATAAACATGATCGATAAATAAACATGATCAATAAATAAACATGATCAATATATAAACATGATAAATAAATAAACATGATAAATAAATAAACATGATAAATATATAAACATGATAAATAAATAAACATGGTCAATAAATAAACATGATACATAGATAAACATGATACATATATAAACATGATACATAGATAAACATGATCAATAAATAGATCAATAAATAAACATGATACATAGATAAACATGATACATAGATAAACATATACATTAACCATGATACATAGATAACCATGATACATAGATAAACATGATACATAGATAACCATGATACATAGATAAACATGATACATAGATAAACATGATACATAGATAAACATGATACATAGATACACATGATACATAGATAAACACATGATACATAGATAAACATGATACATAGATAAACATGATACATAGATAAACATGATACATAGATACACATGATACATAGATAACCATGATACATAGATAAACATGATACATAGATAACCATGATACATAGATAACCATGATACATAGATAAACATGATACATAGATAAACATGATACATAGATAACCATGATACATAGATAAACATGATACATAGATAAACATGATACATAGATACACATGATACATAGATACACATGATACATAGATAACCATGATACATATACATAGATAACCATGATACATAGATAAACATGATACATAGATAAACATGATACATAGATAACCATGATACATAGATAACCATGATACATAGATAAACATGATACATAGATAAACATGATACATAGATAAACATGATACATAGATAACCATGATACATAGATAACCATGATACATAGATAACCATGATACATAGATAACCATGATACATAGATAAACATGATACATAGATAAACATGATACATAGATACACATGATACATAGATAACCATGATACATAGATAAACATGATACATAGATAACCATGATACATAGATAAACATGATACATAGATAACATGAAACATGATACATAGATAAACATGATACATAGATAAACATGATACATAGATACACATGATACATAGATAGATAACCATGATACATAGATAAACATGATACATAGATAAACATGATACATAGATAACCATGATACATAGATAACCATGATACATAGATAAACATGATACATAGATAAACATGATACATAGATAAACATGAACCACGATACATAGATAACCATGATACATAGATAAACATGATACATAGATAAACATGATACATAGATACACATGAACCAATACATAGATAACCATGATACATAGATAAACATGATACATAGATAGATAACCATGATACATAGATAACCATGATACATAGATAGATAACCATGATACATAGATAGATAACCATGATACATAGATAACCATGATACATAGATAACCATGATACATAGATAGATAACCATGATACATAGATAACCATGATACATAGATAACCATGATACATAGATAGATAACCATGATACATAGATAACCACGATACATAGATAACCATGATACATAGATAACCATGATACATAGATAACCATGATACATAGATAACCATGATACATAGATAAACATGATACATAGATAAACATGATACATAGATAAACATGATACATAGATAACCATGATACATAGATAACCATGATACATAGATAACCATGATACATAGATAACCATGATACATAGATACACATGATACATAGATAAACATGATACATAGATAAACATGATACATAGATAAACATGATACATAGATAAACATGATACATAGATAACCATGATACATAGATAACCATGATACATAGATAACCATGATACATAGATAGATAACCATGATACATAGATAGATAACCATGATACATAGATAACCATGATACATAGATACACATGATACATAGATACACATGATACATAGATAGATAACCATGATACATAGATAGATAACCATGATACATAGATAACCATGATACATAGATAGATAACCATGATACATAGATAGATAACCATGATACATAGATAACCATGATACATAGATAAACATGATACATAGATAACCATGATACATAGATAACCATGATACATAGATAACCATGATACATAGATAACCATGATACATAGATAAACATGATACATAGATAAACATGATACATAGATAACCATGATACATAGATAACCATGATACATAGATAACCATGATACATAGATAAACATGATACATAGATAACCATGATACATAGATAAACATGATACATAGATAAACATGATACATAGATAAACATGATACATAGATAAACATGATACATAGATAAACCATGATACATAGATAAACATGATACATAGATAAACATGATACATAGATACACATGATACATAGATACACATGATACATAGATAACCATGATACATAGATAAACATGATACATAGATAACCATGATACATAGATAACCATGATACATAGATAAACATGATACATAGATAAACATGATACATAGATAACCATGATACATAGATAAACATGATACATAGATAAACATGATACATAGATAAACATGATACATAGATACACATGATACATAGATAACCATGATACATAGATAACCATGATACATAGATAAACATGATACATAGATAAACATGATACATAGATAACCATGATACATAGATAACCATGATACATAGATAAACATGATACATAGATAAACATGATACATAGATAAACATGATACATAGATAACCATGATACATAGATAACCATGATACATAGATAACCATGATACATAGATAACATGATACATAGATAAACATGATACATAGATAAACATGATACATAGATAACCATGATACATAGATAAACATGATACATAGATAACATGATACATAGATAAACATGATACATAGATAAACATGATACATAGATAAACATGATACATAGATAAACATGATACATAGATACACATGATACATAGATAGATAACCATGATACATAGATAAACATGATACATAGATAAACATGATACATAGATAACCATGATACATAGATAACATGATACATAGATAAACATGATACATAGATAAACATGATACATAGATAAACATGATACATAGATAACCATGATACATAGATAAACATGATACATAGATAACCATGATACATAGATAAACATGATACATAGATAAACATAACATGATACATAGATAACCATGATACATAGATAACCATGATACATAGATAACCATGATACATAGATAACCATGATACATAGATAGATAACCATGATACATAGATAAACATGATACATAGATAACCATGATACATAGATAGATAACATGATACATAGATAACCATGATACATAGATAACCATGATACATAGATAACCATGATACATAGATAACCATGATACATAGATAAACATGATACATAGATAAACATGATACATAGATAAACATGATACATAGATAACCATGATACATAGATAACCATGATACATAGATAACCATGATACATAGATAACCATGATACATAGATACCATGATACATAGATAAACATGATACATAGATACACATGATACATAGATAAAATGATACATAGATAACATGATACATAGATAACCATGATACATAGATAACATGATACATAGATAACCATGATACATAATAGATAACCATGATACATATAGATAACCATGATACATAGATAACCATGATACATAGATACACATGATACATAGATACACATGATACATAATAGATAACCATGATACATAGATAGATAACCATGATACATAGATAACCATGATACATAGATAGATAACCATGATACATAGATAGATAACCATGATACATAGATAACCATGATACATAGATAAACATGATACATAGATAAACATGATACATAGATAACCATGATACATAGATAACCATGATACATAGATAACCATGATACATAGATAAACATGATACATAGATAAACATGATACATAGATAACCATGATACATAGATAACCATGATACATAGATAACCATGATACATAGATACACATGATACATAGATAACCATGATACATAATAGATAACCATGATACATAGATAACCATGATACATAGATACACATGATACATAGATAACCATGATACATAGATACACATGATACATAGATACACATGATACATAGATAACCATGATACATAGATAACCATGATACATAGATAACCATGATACATAGATAACCATGATACATAGATACACATGATACATAGATAACCATGATACATAGATAGATAACCATGATACATAGATACACATGATACATAGATACACATGATACATAGATAACCATGATACATAGATACACATGATACATAGATACACATGATACATAGATAACCATGATACATAGATAACCATGATACATAGATAACCATGATACATAGATAACCATGATACATAGATACACATGATACATAGATAAACATGATACATAGATAACCATGATACATAGATACACATGATACATAGATACACATGATACATAGATACACATGATACATAGATAACCATGATACATAGATAACCATGATACATAGATACACATGATACATAGATAAACATGATACATAGATAACCATGATACATAGATAAACATGATACATAGATAACCATGATACATAGATAAACATGATACATAGATACACATGATACATAGATAACCATGATACATAGATAACCATGATACATAGATAACCATGATACATAGATAACCATGATACATAGATACACATGATACATAGATAACCATGATACATAGATAACCATGATACATAGATAACCATGATACATAGATAACCATGATACATAGATAACCATGATACATAGATAAACATGATACATAGATAACCATGATACATAGATAACCATGATACATAGATAACCATGATACATAGATAACCATGATACATAGATAAACATGATACATAGATAAACATGATACATAGATAACCATGATACATAGATAACCATGATACATAGATAACCATGATACATAGATAAACAATACATAGATAACCATGATACATAGATAAACATGATACATAGATAACATGATACATAATAACCATGATACATAGATAACATGATACATAATAACTGATAAACATAACATAGATACCATGATACATAGATAACCATGATACATAGAACCATGATACATAGATAACCATGATACATAGATAAACAATACATAGATAACCATGATACATAGATAACCATGATACATAGATAACATGATACTAGATACACATGATACATAGATAACCATGATACATAGATACACATGATACATAGATAAACATGATACATAGATAAACATGATACATAGATAACCATGATACATAGATAAACATGATACATAGATAACCATGATACATAGATACCATGATACATAGATAAACATGATACATAGATAACCATGATACATAGATACACATGATACATAGATACACATGATACATAGATAAACATGATACATAGATAACCATGATACATAGATAACCATGATACATAGATAAACATGATACATAGATAAACATGATACATAGATAACCATGATACATAGATAAACATGATACATAGATAACCATGATACATAGATAAACATGATACATAGATACACATGATACATAGATAACCATGATACATAGATAACCATGATACATAGATAACCATGATACATAGATAACCATGATACATAGATACACATGATACATAGATAACCATGATACATAGATAACCATGATACATAGATAACCATGATACATAGATAACCATGATACATAGATAAACATGATACATAGATAAACATGATACATAGATAACCATGATACATAGATACACATGATACATAGATAACAAACCATGATACATAGATACACATGATACATAGATAACCATGATACATAGATAACCATGATACATAGATAACCATGATACATAGATAAACATGATACATAGATACACATGATACATAGATAACCATGATACATAGATAACCATGATACATAGATAACCATGATACATAGATAACCATGATACATAGATAACCATGATACATAGATAACCATGATACATAGATAACCATGATACATAGATAACCATGATACATAGATAACCATGAACCATGATACATAGATACACATGATACATAGATAACCATGATACATAGATAACCATGATACATAGATAACCATGATACATAGATAACCATGATACATAGATAACCATGATACATAGATAACCATGATACATAGATAACCATGATACATAGATAACCATGATACATAGATAACCATGATACATAGATAAACATGATACATAGATAACCATGATACATAGATACACATGATACATAGATAAACATGATACATAGATAACCATGATACATAGATAACCATGATACATAGATAACCATGATACATAGATACACATGATACATAGATAACCATGATACATAGATAACCATGATACATAGATAACCATGATACATAGATAACCATGATACATAGATAACCATGATACATAGATAACCATGATACATAGATAACCATGATACATAGATAACCATGATACATAGATAACCATGATACATAGATAAACATGATACATAGATACACATGATACATAGATAACCATGATACATAGATAACCATGATACATAGATACACATGATACATAGATAACCATGATACATAGATAACCATGATACATAGATAACCATGATACATAGATAACCATGATACATAGATACACATGATACATAGATACACATGATACATAGATAACCATGATACATAGATAACCATGATACATAGATAACCATGATACATAGATAACCATGATACATAGATAAACATGATACATAGATAAACATGATACATAGATAACCATGATACATAGATAACCATGATACATAGATAACCATGATACATAGATACAAACCATGATACATAGATACACATGATACATAGATAACCATGATACATAGATAAACATGATACATAGATAAACATGATACATAGATACACATGATACATAGATACACATGATACATAGATAACCATGATACATAGATAACCATGATACATAGATACACATGATACATAGATAACCATGATACATAGATAAACATGATACATAGATAACCATGATACATAGATAACCATGATACATAGATAACCATGATACATAGATACACATGATACATAGATAACCATGATACATAGATAACCATGATACATAGATAACCATGATACATAGATAACCATGATACATAGATAACCATGATACATAGATAACCATGATACATAGATAACCATGATACATAGATAACCATGATACATAGATAACCATGATACATAGATAACCATGATACATAGATAACCATGATACATAGATAACCATGATACATAGATACACATGATACATAGATAACCATGATACATAGATAACCATGATACATAGATAACCATGATACATAGATAACCATGATACATAGATACACATGATACATAGATAACCATGATACATAGATACACATGATACATAGATACACATGATACATAGATAACCATGATACATAGATAACCATGATACATAGATAACCATGATACATAGATAACCATGATACATAGATAAACATGATACATAGATAAACATGATACATAGATAACCATGATACATAGATACACATGATACATAGATACAAACCATGATACATAGATACACATGATACATAGATAACCATGATACATAGATAACCATGATACATAGATAAACATGATACATAGATAAACATGATACATAGATACACATGATACATAGATAACCATGATACATAGATAACCATGATACATAGATAACCATGATACATAGATAACCATGATACATAGATACACATGATACATAGATAACCATGATACATAGATACACATGATACATAGATACACATGATACATAGATAACCATGATACATAGATAACCATGATACATAGATAACCATGATACATAGATAACCATGATACATAGATAAACATGATACATAGATAAACATGATACATAGATAACCATGATACATAGATACACATGATACATAGATAACCATAACCATGATACATAGATACACATGATACATAGATAACCATGATACATAGATAAACATGATACATAGATAACCATGATACATAGATAACCATGATACATAGATAAACATGATACATAGATACACATGATACATAGATAAACATGATACATAGATAACCATGATACATAGATAACCATGATACATAGATAAACATGATACATAGATAAACATGATACATAGATAACCATGATACATAGATAAACATGATACATAGATAACCATGATACATAGATAACCATGATACATAGATAAACATGATACATAGATAAACATGATACATAGATAAACATGATACATAGATAA
>CM026399.1:51729391-51747641 GCA_014843695.1 Archivesica marissinica
CAATGATACTATATATACGTATATAACTGTGTACAATGATACTATATACACGTATATAACTGTGTACAATGATGCTATATACACGTATATAACTGTGCACAATGACACTATACACACGTATATAACTGTGTACAATTATACTATATACACGTATATAACTGTGTACAATGATACTATATACACATATATAACTGTGTACGATGATACTACATACACGTATATAACTGTGTACAATGACACTACATACACATATATAACTGTGTACAATGACACTAAATATACGTATATAACTGTGTACAATGATGCTATATACACGTATATAACTGTGTACAATGATGCTATATACACGTATATAACTGTGTACAATGATGCTATATACACGTATATAACTGTGTACAATTATGCTAAATACACGTATAAAGCCCTGTACAGTGATACTATCTACACGTATATAACTGTGTACAATGATGCCATATACACGTATATAACGGTGTACAATCATACTATCTACACGTATATAACTGTGTACAATGATACTATCTACACGTATATATCTGTGTAAAATGATGCTATATACACGTATATAACTGTGTACAATGATACTATATACACGTATATAACTGTGTACGATGATACTATATACACGTATATAACTGTGTACGATGATACTATATACACGTATATAACTGTGTACAATGACACTACAGACTCATTTATAGATTTGTACAATGATACTATATACACGTATATAACTGTGTACAATGATACTTTATACACGTATATAACTTTGTACGATGATAGTATATACACGTATTTAACTGTGTACAATGATGCTACATACACGTATATAACTGTGTACAATGGTACTATAAACACGTGTATAACTGTGTACAATGATACTATATACACGTATCTAACTGTTTACAACAATACTACTTACACGTATATAACTGTTTACAATGGTACTATATACACGTATATAACTGTGTACAATGATGCTACATACACGTATATAAATGTGTACAATGATATTATATACACGTAAATAACTGTTTACAATGGTACTATATACACGTATATAACTGTGTACAATGATGCTACATACACACGTATATAAATGTGTACAATGACACTATATACACGTGTATTACTGTGTACAATGATGCTATATATACACGTATATAAATGTGTACAATGACACTATATACACGTGTATTACTGTGTACAATGATACTATATATACACGTATATAAATGTGTACAATTATACTACATACACGTATATAACTGTGTACAATGACACTACATACACGTATATAACTGTGTACAATGATACTATATACACGTATATAACTGTGTACAATGACACTATATACACGTATATAACTGTGTACAATGACACTACATACACGTATATAACTGTGTACAATGACACTATATACACGTATATAACTGTGTACAATGATACTATATACACGTATATAACTGTGTACAATTATACTACATACACGTATATAACTGCGTACAATTATACTACATACACGTATATAAATGTGTACAATGACACTATATACACGTATATAACTGTGTACAATGATGCTATATACACGTATATAACTGTGTACAATGACACTACATACACGTATATAACTGTGTACAATGATACTATATATACATATATAACTGTGTACGATGATACTACATACACGTATATAACTGTGTACAATGACACTACATACACATATATAACTGTGTACAATGACACTAAATATACGTATATAACTGTGTACAATGATGCTATATACACGTATATAACTGTGTACAATGATACTATATACACGTATATAACTGTGTACAATGATACTATATACACGTATATAACTGTGTACAATGATACTATATACACGTATATAACTGTGTACAATGATACTATATACACGTATATAACTGTGTACAATGATGCTATATACACGTATATAACCGTGTACAATCATACTATCTACACGTATATAACTGTGTACAATGATGCTATATACACGTATAAAACTGTGTACAATGATGCTATATACACGTATATAACTGTGTACAATGATGCTATTTACACGTATATAACTGTGTACAATGATGCTATATACACGTATATAACTGTGTGCAATGGTACTATATACACGTATGTAACTGTGTACAATGACACTGCAGACTCATATATAGATTTGTACAATGATACTATATACACGTATATAACTGTGTACAATGATGCTATATACACGTATATAACTGTGTACAATCATACTATCTACACGTATATAACTGTGTACGATGATACTATATACACGTATATAACTGTGTACAATGACACTACAGACTCATATATAGATTTGTACAATGATAATATATACACGTATATAACTGTGTACAATGATGCTATATACACGTATATAACTGTGTACAATCATACTATCTACACGTATATAACTGTGTACAATGATACTATCTACACGTATATAACTGTGTACAATGATGCTATTTACACGTATATAACTGTGTACAATGATGCTATATACACGTATATAACTGTGTGCAATGGTACTATATACACGTATGTAACTGTGTACAATGACACTACAGACTCATATATAGATTTGTACAATGATACTACATACACGTATATAACTGTGTACAATTATACTTTATACACGTATATAACTGTGTACAATGACACTACATAAACGTATGTAACTGTGTACAATGACACTACAGACTCATATATAGATTTGTACAATGACACTATATACACGTATATAACTGTGTACAATGACACTATATACACGTATATAACTGTGTACAATGATACTACATACAGGTATATAACTGTGTACAATGATACTATATACACATATATAACTGTGCACAATGACACTATACACACGTATATAACTGTGTACAATGATACTATATACACGTATATAACTGTGTACAATGATACTATATACACATATATAACTGTGTACAATGATACTACATACACGTATATAACTGTGTACAATGACACTATACACAAGTATATAACTGTGTACAATGATACTACATACAGGTATATAACCGTATACAATGATACTATATACACGTATATAACTGTGTACAATGATACTACATACACGTATATATCTGTGTACAATGATACTATATATACACGTAAATAACTGTGTACAATGATACTACATACACGTATATAACTGTGTACAATGACACTATATACACGTATATAATTATGTACAATGATACTATATACACGTATATAACTGTGTACAATGATACTACATACACGTATATAACTGTGTACAATGATACTACATACACGTATATAACTGTGTACAATGATACTATATACACGTATATAACTATGTACAATGATACTATATACACGTATATAACCGTGTACAATGATACTATATACACGTATATAACTGTGTACTATGACACTATTACAGTATATAATTTTACAATGACACTATATACACGTATATAACTGTGTACAATGATACTATATACACGTATATAACTGTGTACAATGATACTATATACACGTATATAACTGTGTACAATGATACTATATACACGTATATAACTGTGTACAATGATACTATATACACGTATATAACTGTGCACAATGACACTATATACACGTATATAACTGTGTACAATGATACTATATACACGTATATAACTGTGTACAATGATACTATATACACGTATATAACTGTGTACAATGATACTACATACACGTATATAACTGTGTACAATGACACTACATACACGTATATAACTGTGTACAATGACACTAAATACACGTATATAACTGTGTACAATGATACTATATACACGTATATAACTGTGTACAATGATACTATATACACGTATATAACTGTGTACAATGATGCTATATACACGTATATAACTGTGTACAATTATGCTATATACACGTATAAAGCCCTGTACAGTGATACTATCTACACGTATATAACTGTGTACAATGATGCCATATACACGTATATAACGGTGTACAATGATACTATATACACGTATATAACTGTGTACAATGATACTATATACACGTATATATCTGTGTAAAATGATGCTATATACACGTATATAACTGTGTACAATGATACTATATACACGTATATAACTGTGTACGATGATACTATATACACGTATATAACTGTGTACAATGATACTATATACACGTATATAACTGTGTACAATGACACTACAGACTCATTATAATTGTACAATGATACTATATACACGCATATAACTGTGTACAATGATACTTTATACACGTATATAACTTTGTACGATGATAGTATATACACGTATTTAACTGTGTACAATGATGCTACATACACGTATATAACTGTGTACAATGGTACTATAAACACGTGTATAACTGTGTACAATGATACTATATACACGTATCTAACTGTTACAAATACTACTACACGTATATAACTGTTTACAATGGTACTATATACACGTATATAACTGTGTACAATGATGCTACATACACGTATATAAATGTGTACAATGATACTATATACACGTAAATAACTGTTTACAATGATACTATATACACGTATATAACTGTGTACAATGATGCTACATACACGTATATAACTGTGTACAATGACACTATATACACGTGTATAACTGTGTACAATGATACTATATACACGTATATAAATGTGTACAATGACACTATATACACGTGTATACTGTGTACAATGATACTATATACACGTATATAACTGTGTACAATGATACTACATACACGTATATAACTGTGTACAATGATACTATATACACGTATATAACTGTGTACAATGATACTATATACACGTATATAACTGTGTACAATGATACTATATACACGTATATAACTGTGTACAATGATACTATATACACGTATATAACTGTGTACAATGATACTATATACACGTATATAACTGTGTACAATGATACTATATACACGTATATAACTGTGTACAATGATACTATATACACGTATATAACTGTGTACAATGATACTATATACACGTATATAACTGTGTACAATGACACTACAGACTCATATATAGATTTGTACAATGATACTATATACACGCATATAACTGTGTACAATGATACTTTATACACGTATATAACTTTGTACGATGATACTATATACACGTATTTAACTGTACAATGATCTACATACACGTATATAACTGTGTACAATGGTACTATAAACACGTTATAACTGTGTACAATGATACTATATACACGTATCTAACTGTGTACAATGATACTACATACACGTATATAAATGTGTACAATGATACTATATACACGTAATAACTGTTTACAATGGTACTATATACACGTATATAACTGTGTACAATGATGCTACATACACGTATATAACTGTGTACAATGATACTATATACACACGTATATAAATGTGTACAATGACACTATATACACGTGTATTACTGTGTACAATGATACTATATATACACGTATATAAATGTGTACAATGATACTATATACACGTATATAACTGTGTACAATGATACTATATATACACGTATATAACTGTGTACAATGATACTACATACACGTATATAACTGTGTACAATGATACTATATACACGTATATAACTGTGTACAATGATACTATATACACGTATATAACTGTGTACAATGACACTACATACACGTATATAACTGTGTACAATGATACTATATACACGTATATAACTGTGTACAATGATACTATATACACGTATATAACTGTGTACAATGATACTATATACACGTATATAACTGTGTACAATGACACTACAGACTCATATATAGATTTGTACAATGATACTATATACACGTATATAACTGTGTACAATGATACTATATACACGTATATAACTTTGTACAATGATACTATATACACGTATATAACTGTGTACAATGATACTACATACACGTATATAACTGTGTACAATTATACTACATACACGTATATAAATTTGTACAATGATACTATATACACGTATATAACTGTGTACAATGATACTATATACACGTATATAACTGTGTACAATGACACTACATACACGTATATAACTGTGTACAATGATACTATATACACATATATAACTGTGTACAATGATACTACATACACGTATATAACTGTGTACAATGACACTACATACACGTATATAACTGTGTACAATGACACTAAATACACGTATATAACTGTGTACAATGATACTATATACACGTATATAACTGTGTACAATGATACTATATACACGTATATAACTGTGTACAATGATACTATATACACGTATATAACTGTGTACAATGATACTATATACACGTATATAACTGTGTACAATGATACTATATACACGTATATAACTGTGTACAATGATACTATATACACGTATATAACTGTGTACAATGATACTATATACACGTATATAACTGTGTACAATGATGCTATATACACGTATATAACTGTGTACAATGATCTAATACACGTATAAACGTGTACAATATACTATTACACGTATATAACTGGTACAATGATGCTATATACACGTATAAAACTGTGTACAATGATGCTATATACACGTATATAACTGTGTACAATGATGCTATTTACACGTATATAACTGTGTACAATGATGCTATATACACGTATATAACTGTGTGCAATGGTACTATATACACGTATGTAACTGTGTACAATGACACTGCAGACTCATATATAGATTTGTACAATGATACTATATACACGTATATAACTGTGTACAATGATACTATATACACGTATATAACTGTGTACAATCATACTATCTACACGTATATAACTGTGTACAATGATACTATATACACGTATATAACTGTGTACAATGACACTACAGACTCATATATAGATTTGTACAATGATAATATATACACGTATATAACTGTGTACAATGATGCTATATACACGTATATAACTGTGTACAATGATACTATATACACGTATATAACTGTGTACAATGATACTATCTACACGTATATAACTGTGTACAATGATGCTATTTACACGTATATAACTGTGTACAATGATGCTATATACACGTATATAACTGTGTGCAATGGTACTATATACACGTATGTAACTGTGTACAATGACACTACAGACTCATATATAGATTTGTACAATGATACTACATACACGTATATAACTGTGTACAATGATACTACATACACGTATATAACTGTGTACAATGATACTACATACACGTATATAACTGTGTACAATGATACTACATACACGTATATAGATTTGTACAATGATACTATATACACGTATATAACTGTGTACAATGACACTACATACACGTATATAACTGTGTACAATGACACTAAACCTATATATTGTACAATGATACTATATACACGTATATAACTGTGTACAATGATACTATATACACGTATATAACTGTGTACAATGATGCTACATACACGTATATAACTGTGTACAATAATACTATATACACGTATATAACTGTGTACAATGATACTACATACACGTATATAACTGTGTACAATGATACTATATACACGTATATAACTGTGTACAATGATAATATATACACGTATATAACTGTGTACGATGATACTATATACACGTATATAACTGTGTAGGATGATACTATATACACGTATATAACTGTGTACAATGACACTACAGACTCATTTATAGATTTGTACAATGATACTATATACACGCATATAACTGTGTACAATGATACTTTATACACGTATATAACTTTGTACGATGATAGTATATACACGTATTTAACTGTGTACAATGATGCTACATACACGTATATAACTGTGTACAATGGTACTATAAACACGTGTATAACTGTGTACAATGATACTATATACACGTATCTAACTGTTTACAACAATACTACTTACACGTATATAACTGTTTACAATGGTACTATATACACGTATATAACTGTGTACAATGATGCTACATACACGTATATAAATGTGTACAATGATATTATATACACGTAAATAACTGTTTACAATGGTACTATATACACGTATATAACTGTGTACAATGATGCTACATACACGTATATAACTGTGTACAATGATACTATATACACACGTATATAAATGTGTACAATGACACTATATACACGTGTATTACTGTGTACAATGATGCTATATATACACGTATATAAATGTGTACAATGACACTATATACACGTATATTACTGTGTACAATGATACTATATATACACGTATATAAATGTGTACAATTATACTACATACACGTATATAACTGTGTACAATGATACTATATACACGTATATAACTGTGTACAATGATACTATATACACGTATATAACTGTGTACAATGATACTACATACACGTATATAACTGTGTACAATGATACTATATACACGTATATAACTGTGTACAATGATACTATATACACGTATATAACTGTGTACAATGATACTATATACACGTATATAACTGTGTACAATGACACTAAACATGTACAATGATACTATATACACGTATATAACTGTGTACAATGATACTATATACACGTATATAACTTGTACAATGATACTATATACACGTATATAACTGTGTACAATGATACTACATACACGTATATAACTGCGTACAATTATACTACATACACGTATATAAATTTGTACAATGACACTATATACACGTATATAACTGTGTACAATGATGCTATATACACGTATATAACTGTGTACAATGACACTACATACACGTATATAACTGTGTACAATGATACTATATATACATATATAACTGTGTACGATGATACTACATACACGTATATAACTGTGTACAATGATACTACATACACGTATATAACTGTGTACAATGACACTATATACACGTATATAACTGTGTACAATGATGCTATATACACGTATATAACTGTGTACAATGATACTATATACACGTATATAACTGTGTACAATGATACTATATACACGTATATAACTGTGTACAATGATACTACATACACGTATATAACTGGTACAATATACTACATACACGTATATAATTGTACAATGACACTATATACACGTATATAACTGTGTACAATGATGCTATATACACGTATATAACTGTGTACAATGATGCTATATACACGTATATAACTGTGTACAATGATACTATATACACGTATATAACTGTGTACAATGATGCTATATACACGTATATAACTGTGTACAATGATACTATATACACGTATATAACTGTGTACAATGATGCTATATACACGTATATAACTGTGTACAATGATGCTATATACACGTATATAACTGTGTACAATGATGCTATTTACACGTATATAACTGTGTACAATGATGCTATATACACGTATATAACTGTGTGCAATGGTACTATATACACGTATGTAACTGTGTACAATGACACTGCAGACTCATATATAGATTTGTACAATGATACTATATACACGTATATAACTGTGTACAATGATGCTATATACACGTATATAACTGTGTACAATCATACTATCTACACGTATATAACTGTGTACGATGATACTATATACACGTATATAACTGTGTACAATGACACTACAGACTCATATATAGATTTGTACAATGATAATATATACACGTATATAACTGTGTACAATGATGCTATATACACGTATATAACTGTGTACAATCATACTATCTACACGTATATAACTGTGTACAATGATACTATCTACACGTATATAACTGTGTACAATGATGCTATTTACACGTATATAACTGTGTACAATGATGCTATAT
Organism: Archivesica marissinica; assembly: GCA_014843695.1. NCBI lineage: Eukaryota > Metazoa > Mollusca > Bivalvia > Venerida > Vesicomyidae > Archivesica > Archivesica marissinica. The sequence continues at coordinate 51,739,309 of CM026399.1, forward strand.
ACACGTATATAACTGTGTGCAATGGTACTATATACACGTATGTAACTGTGTACAATGACACTACAGACTCATATATAGATTTGTACAATGATACTACATACACGTATATAACTGTGTACAATTATACTATATACACGTATATAACTGTGTACAATGACACTACATACACGTATATAACTGTGTACAATGACACTACAGACTCATATATAGATTTGTACAATGATACTATATACACGTATATAACTGTGTACAATGATACTATATACACGTATATAACTGTGTACAATGACACTACATACACGTATATAACTGTGTACAATGACACTACAGACACATATATAGATTTGTACAATGATGCTACATACACGTATATAACTTTGTACGATGATACTATATACACGTATTTAACTGTGTACAATGATGCTACATACACGTATATAAATGTGTACAATGGTACTATAAACACGTGTATAACTGTGTACAATGATACTATATACACGTATCTAACTGTGTACAATGATGCTACTTACACGTATATAACTGTGTACAATAATACTACTTACACGTATATAACTGTTTACAATGGTACTATATACACGTATATAACTGTGTACAATGAAGCTATATACACGTATATAACTGTGTACAATGATGCTACATACACGTATATAACTGTGTACAATGATGCTACATACACGTATATAACTGTGTACAATGATGCTACATACACATATATAACTGTGTACAATGATGCTACATACACGTATATAACTATGTACAATGATACTACATACACGTATATAACTGTGTACAATGATGCTACATACACGTATATAACTGTGTACAATGATGCTACATACACGTATATAACTGTTTACAATGACACTACATACACGTATATAACTGTGTACAATGATGCTACATACACGTATATAACTGTTTACAATGATGCTACATACATGTATATAACTGTGTACAATGATGCTATATACACGTATATAACTGTGTACAATGATGCTATATACACGTATATAACTGTGTACAATGATGCTATATACACGTATATAACTGTGTACAATGATGCTATATACACGTATATAACTGTGTACAATGATGCTATATACACGTATAAAACCCTGTACAGTGATACTATCTACACGTATATAACTGTGTACAATGATGCTACATACACGTATATAACGTTGTACAATCATACTATCTACACGTATATAACTGTGTACAATGATACTATCTACACGTATATAACTGTGTAAAATGATGCTATATACACGTATATAACTGTGTACAATGATACTATATACACGTATATAACTGTGTACGATGATACTATATACACGTATATAACTGTGTACGATGATACTATATACACGTATATAACTGTGTACAATGACACTACAGACTCATATATAGATTTGTACAATGATACTATATACACGCATATAACTGTGTACAATGATACTTTATACACGTATATAACTTTGTACGATGATACTATATACACGTATTTAACTGTGTACAATGATGCTACATACACGTATATAACTGTGTACAATGATACTATATACACGTATATAACTGTGTACAATGATGCTACATACACGTATATAAATGTGTACAATGATACTATATACAAGTAAATAACTGTTTACAATGGTACTATATACACGTATATAACTGTGTACAATGATGCTACATACACGTATATAACTGTGTACAATGATACTATATACACTCGTATACAAATGTGTACAATGACACTATATACACGTGTATTACTGTGTACAATGATGCTATATATACACGTATATAAATGTGTACAATGACACTATATACACGTGTATTACTGTGTACAATGATACTATATATACACGTATATAAATGTGTACAATGGTACTATATACACGTATCTAACTGTGTACAATGATGCTACTTACACGTATATAACTGTGTACAATGATACTATATACACTCGTATATAAATGTGTACAATGACACTATATACACGTATATAACTGTGTAAAATGATGCTATACACACGTATATAACTGTGTACAATGATGCTATATACACGTATATAACTGTGTACAATGATGCTATATACACGTATATAACTGTGTACAATGATGCTATATACACGTATATAACTGTGTACAATGATGCTATTTACACGTATATAACTGTGTACAATGATGCTATATACACGTATAAAACCGTGTACAATCATACTATCTACACGTATATAACTGTGTACAATGATGCTATATACACGTATAAAACTGTGTACAATGATGCTATATACACGTATATAACTGTGTACAATGATGCTATTTACACGTATATAACTGTGTACAATGATGCTATATACACGTATATAACTGTGTGCAATGGTACTATATACACGTATGTACCTGTGTACAATGACACTGCAGACTCATATATAGATTTGTACAATGATACTATATACACGTATATAACTGTGTACAATGATGCTATATACACGTATATAACTGTGTACAATCATACTATCTACACGTATATAACTGTGTACGATGATACTATATACACGTATATAACTGTGTACAATGACACTACAGACTCATATATAGATTTGTACAATGATACTATATACACGTATATAACTGTGTACAATGATGCTATATACACGTATATAACTGTGTACAATCATACTATCTACACGTATATAACTGTGTACAATGATACTATCTACACGTATATAACTGTGTAAAATGATGCTATATACACGTATATAACTATGTACAATGATACTATATACACGTATATAACTGTGTACGATGATACTATATACACGTATATAACTGTGTACAATGACACTACAGACTCATATATAGATTTGTACAATGATACTATATACACGTATATAACTGTGTACAATTATACTTTATACACGTATATAACTTTGTACGATTATACTATATACACGTATTTAACTGTGTACAATGATGCTACATACACGTATATAACTGTGTACAATGGTACTATAAACACGTGTATAACTGTGTACAATGATACTATATACACGTATCTAACTGTGTACAATAATACTACTTACACGTATATAACTGTTTACAATGGTACTATATACACGTATATAACTGTGTACAATGATACTATATAAACGTTTATAACTTTGTACGATGATACTATATACACGTGTACAATGATGCTACATACACGTATATAAATGTGTACAATGGTACTATAAACACGTGTATAACTGTGTACAATGATACTATATACACCTATCTAACTGTGTACAATGATGCTACTTACACGTATATAACTGTGTACAATGATACTATATACACGTATCTAACTGTGTACAATAATACTACTTACACGTATATAACTGTGTACAATGATACTATATACACGTATATAACTGTGTACAATGATGCTACATACACGTATATAACTGTGTACAATGATGCTACATACACGTATATAACTGTGTACAATGATGCTACATACACGTATATAACTGTGTACAATGATGCTACATACACGTATATAACTGTGTACAATGATGCTACATACACGTATATAACTGTGTACAATGATGCTACATACACGTATATAACTGTGTACAATGATGCTACATACACGTATATAACTGTTTACAATGACACTACATACACGTATATAACTGTGTACAATGATGCTACATACACGTATATAACTGTGTACAATGATGCTATATACACGTATATAACTGTGTACAATGATGCTATATACACGTATATAACTGTGTACAATGATGCTATATACACGTATATAACTGTGTACAATGATGCTATATACACGTATAAAACCCTGTACAGTGATACTATCTACACGTATATAACTGTGTACAATGATGCTATATACACGTATATAACTGTGTACAATCATACTATATACACGTATATAACTGTGTACAATGATATTATCTACACGTATATAACTTTGTACAATGATACTATATACACGTATATAACTGTGTACGATGATACTATATACACGTATATAACTGTGTACAATGATACTATATACACGTATATAACTGTGTACAATGATGCTACATACACGTATATAAATGTGTACAATGATACTATATACACGTAAATAACTGTTTACAATGGTACTATATACACGTATATAACTGTGTACAATGATGCTACATACAGGTATATAACAGTGTACAATGGTACTATATACACACGTATACAAATGTGTACAATGACACTATATACACGTGTATTACTGTGTACAATGATGCTATATATACCCCATATATAAATGTGTACAATGACACTATATACACGTGTATTACTGTGTACAATGATACTATATATACACGTATCTAACTGTGTACAATGATGCTATATACACGTATATAACTGTGTACAATGATGCTATATACACGTATATAACTGTGTACAATGATGCTATTTACACGTATATAACTGTGTACAATGATGCTATATACACGTATAAAACCGTGTACAATCATACTATCTACACGTATATAACTGTGTACAATGATGCTATATACACGTATAAAACTGTGTACAATGATGCTATATACACGCATATAACTTTGTACAATGATGCTATTTACACGTATATTGCTGTGTACAATGATGCTATATACACGTATATAACTGTGTGCAATGGTACTATATACACGTATGTAACTGTGTACAATGACACTGCAGACTCATATATAGATTTGTACAATGATACTATATACACGTATATAACTGTGTACAATGATGCTATATACACGTATATAACTGTGTACAATCATACTATCTACACGTATATAACTGTGTACGATGATACTATATACACGTATATAACTGTGTACAATGACACTACAGACTCATATATAGATTTGTACAATGATACTATATACACGTATATAACTGTGTACAATGATGCTATATACACGTATATAACTGTGTACAATCATACTATCTACACGTATATAACTCTGTACAATGATACTATCTACACGTATATAACTGTGTACAATGATGCTATATACATGTATATAACTATGTACAATGATACTATATACACGTATATAACTGTGTACGATGATACTATATACACGTATATAACTGTGTACAATGACTCTACAGACTCATATATAGATTTGTACAATGATACTATATACACGTATATAACTGTGTACAATTATACTTTATACACGTATATAACTTTGTACGATTATACTATATACACGTATTTAACTGTGTACAATGATACTACATACACGTATATAGCTGTGTACAATGGTACTATAAACACGTGTATAACTGTGTACAATGATACTATATACACGTATATAACTGTGTACAATGATACTATATACACGTATATAACTGTGTACAATGATACTATATACACGTATATAACTGTGTACAATGATACTACATACACGTATATAACTGTGTACAATGATGCTATATACACGTATATAACTGTGTACAATGATGCTACATACACGTATATAACTGTGTACAATGATACTACATACACGTATATAACTGTGTACAATGATGCTACATACACGTATATAACTGTGTACAATGATGCTACATACACGTATATAACTGTGTACAATGACACTACATACACGTATATAACTGTGTACAATGATGCTACATACACGTATATAACTGTGTACAATGACACTACATACACGTATATAACTGTGTACAATGATGCTACATACACGTATATAACTGTGTACAATGATGCTATATACACGTATATAACTGTGTACAATGATGCTATATACACGTATATAACTGTGTACAATGATGCTATATACACGTATATAACTGTGTACAATGATGCTATAGACACGTATAAAACCCTGTACAGTGATACTATATACACGTATATAACTGTGTACAATGATGCTATATACACGTATATAACTGTGTACAATCATACTATCTACACGTATATAACTGTGTACAATGATACTATCTACACGTATATAACTTTGTACAATGATACTATATACACGTATATAACTGTGTACAATGATACTATATACACGTATATAACTGTGTACAATGATACTATATACACGTATATAACTGTGTACAATGATACTACATACACGTATATAAATGTGTACAATGATACTATATACACGTAAATAACTGTTTACAATGGTACTATATACACGTATATAACTGTGTACAATGATGCTACATACAGGTATATAACAGTGTACAATGGTACTATATACACACGTATACAAATGTGTACAATGACACTATATACACGTGTATTACTGTGTACAATGATGCTATATATACCCCATATATAAATGTGTACAATGACACTATATACACGTGTATTACTGTGTACAATGATACTATATATACACGTATATAAATGTGTACAATGGTACTATATACACGTATCTAACTGTGTACAATGATGCTATATACACGTATATAACTGTGTACAATGATGCTATATACACGTATATAACTGTGTACAATGATGCTATATACACGTATATAACTGTGTACAATGATACTATATACACGTATATAACTGTGTACAATGATGCTATATACACGTATATAACTGTGTACAATGATGCTATATACACGTATATAACTGTGTACAATGATGCTATATACACGTATATAACTGTGTACAATGATGCTATATACACGTATAAAACCCTGTACAGTGATACTATCTACACGTATATAACTGTGTACAATGATGCTATATACACGTATATAACGGTGTTCAATCATACTATCTACACGTATATAACTGTGTACAATGATGCTATATACACGTATATAACGGTGTTCAATCATACTATGTACACGTATATAACTGTGTAAAATGATGCTATATACACGTATATAACTGTGTACAATGATACTATATACTCGTATATAACTGTGTACGATGATACTATATACACGTATATAACTGTGTAGGATGAAACTATATACACGAATATAACTGTGTACAATGACACTACAGACTCATATATAGATTTGTACAATGATACTATATACATGCATATAACTGTGTACAATGATACTTTATACACGTATATAACTTTGTACGATGATACTATATACACGTATTTCACAATGTACAATGATGCTACATACATGTATATAACTGTGTACAATGGTACTATAAACACGTGTATAACTGTGTATAATGATACTATATACACGAATCTAACTGTGTACAATGATGCTACATACACGTATATAAATGTGTACAATGATAATATATACACGTAAATAACTGTTTACAATGGTACTATATACACGTATATAACTGTGTACAATGATGCTACATACACGTATATAACTGTGTACAATGATACTATATACACACGTATATAAATGTGTACAATGACACTATATACACGTGTATTACTGTGTACAATGATACTATATATACACGTATATAAATGTGTACAATGATACTATATACACGTATATAATTGTGTACAATGACATTCTATACACGTATATAACTGTGTACAATGATACTATATATACACGTATATAGCTGTGTACAATGATACTACATACACGTATATAAATGTGTACAATGACACTATATACACGTATATAACTATGTACAATGATACTATATACACGTATATAACTGTGTACAATGATACTACATACACGTATATAACTGTGTACAATGATACTACATACACGTATATAACAGTGTACAATAATACTACATACACGTATATAACAGTGTACAATGATCCTACATACACGTATATAACTTTGTTCAATGACATTATGTACACGTATATAACTGTGTACAATGATACTATATACACGTATATAACTGTGTACAATGACACTACATACACGTATATAACTGTGTACAATGACACTACATACACGTATATAACTGTGTACAATGATCCTACATACACGTATATAACTTTGTACAATGAAATTATGTACACGTATATAACTGTGTACAATGATACTTTATACACGTATATAACTGTGTACAATGACACTACATACACGTATATAACTGTGTACAATGACACTACATACACGTGTATGACTGTGTACAATGATACTATATACACGTATATAACTTTGTACAATGACACTACATACACGTGTATGACTGTTTACAATGATAATATATACACGTATATAACTGCGTACAATTATACTACATACACGTATATAAATTTGTACAATGACACTATATACACGTATATAACTGTGTACAATGATGCTATA
>CM026399.1:51748641-51790739 GCA_014843695.1 Archivesica marissinica
CTATATACACGTATATAACTGTGCACAATGATACTATATATACTCGTATATATCGCTGTGTACAATGATACTACATACACGTATATAACTGTGTACAATGACACTATATACACGTAAATAACTATGTACAATGATACTACATACACGTATATAACTGTGTACAATGACACTATATACATGTATATAACTGTGTACAATAATACTACATACACGTATATAGCTGTGTACAATAATACTACATACAAGTATATAACTGTGTACAATGACACTATATACACGTATATAAATGTGTACAATGATACTATCTACACGTATATAACTGTGTACAATGATACTATATACACGTATATAACTGTGTACAATGATACTATCTACACGTATTTAACTGTGTACAATGGTACTATATACACGTATCTAGCTATGTACAATGATACTATCTACACGTATATAATTGTGTACAATGATACTATCTACACGTATATAACTGTGTACAATGATACTATATACACGTATATAACTGTGTAAAATGATGCTATATACACACGTATATAAATGTGTACAATGATACTATATACACGTATATAACTGTGTACAATGATACTATATACACATATATAACTGTTTACAATGATACTATATACACGTATATAACTGTGTAAAATGATGCTATATACACACGTATATAAATGTGTACAATGATACTATATACACGTATATAACTATGTACAATGATACTATATACTCGCATATAAATGTGTACAATGACACTATATACACGTATATAACTGTGTACAATGATACTATATACACGTATATAACTATGTACAATGACAATATATACACGTGTATTACTGTGTACAATGATGCTATATATACACGTATATAAATGTGTACAATGACACTATATACACTTGTATTACTGTGTACAATGATACTATATATACACGTATATAAATGTGTACAATGATACTATATACACGTATATAATTGTGTACAATGAGATTATATACACGTATATAGCTGTGTACACTGATACTACCTACACGTATATAACTGTGTACAATGACACTATATACATGTATATAACTGTGTACAATGATGATACATACACGTATATAACTGTGTACAATGATACTACATGCACGTATATAACTGTGTACAATGATACTATATACACGTATATAACTGTGTACAATGATACTACATACACGTATATAACTGTGTACAATGATACTATATACACGTATATAACTGTGTACAATGACACTATATACACGTGTATTACTGTCTACAATGATGTTATATATACACGTATATAAATGTGTACAATGACACTATATACACGTGTATTACTGTGTACAATGATACTATATATACACGTATATAAATGTGTACAATGATACTATATACACGTATATAAATGTGTACAATGATACTATATACACGTATATAACTGTGTACAATGACACTACAACACGTATATAACTGTGTACAATAATACTACATACACGTATATAACTGTGTACAATGACACTATATACACGTATATAACTGTGTACAATGATACTATATACACGTATATAACTGTGTACAATGATACTATATACACGTATATAACTGTGTACAATGATACTACATACACGTATATAACTGTGTACAATGATACTATATACACGTATATAACTGTGTACAATGATACTACATGCACGTATATAACTGTGTACAATGATACTATATACACGTATATAACTGTGTACAATGATACTATATACACGTATATAACTGTGTACAATGATACTATATACACGTATATAACTGTGTACAATGATACTATATACACGTATATAACTGTGTACAATGATACTATATACACGTATATAACTTTGTATTATAACTTGTACAATGAATTATATACACGTATATAACTGTGTACAATGATACTATATACACGTATATAACTGTGTACAATGACACTACATACACGTATATAACTGTGTACAATGATACTACATACACGTATATAACTGTGTACAATGATACTACATACACGTATATAACTGTGTACAATGATACTATATACACGTATATAACTGTGTACAATGATACTATATACACGTATATAACTGTGTACAATGATACTATATACACGTATATAACTGTGTACAATGATACTATATACACGTATATAACTGTGTACAATGATACTATATACACGTATATAACTGTGTACAATGATACTATATACACGTATATAACTGTGTACAATGATACTATATACACGTATATAACTGTGTACAATGATACTATATACACGTATATAACTGTGTACAATGATACTATATACACGTATATAACTGTGTACAATGATACTACATACACGTATATAACTGTGTACAATGATACTATATACACGTATATAACTGTGTACAATGATACTACATACACGTATATAACTGTGTACAATGATACTATATACAGTATATAACTGTGTACAATGATACTATATGCACGTATATAACTGTGTACAATGATACTATATACACGTATATAACTGTGTACAATGATACTCTATACACGTATATAACTGTGTACAATGATACTATATACACGTATATAACTGTGTACAATGATACTATATACACGTATATAACTGTGTACAATGATACTATATAAACGTATATAACTGTGTACAATGATACTACATGCACGTATATAACTGTGTACAATGATACTACATACACGTATATAACTGTGCACAATGATACTACATACAGGTATATAATTGTGTACAATGATACTACATACAGGTATATAATTGTGCACAATGATACTACATACACGTATAAAACTGTGTACAATGATACTACATACACGTATATAACTGTGTACAATGATATTATATACACGTATATAACTGTGTACAATGATACTATATATACACGTATATAACTGTGTACAATGATACTATATACACGTATATAACTATGTACAATGATACTATATACACGTATATAACTGTGTACAATAATACTACATACACGTATATAGCTGTGTACAATAATACTACATACAAGTATATAATTTGTACACTGATACTATATACACGTATATAACTGTGTACAATGATACTATATACACGTATATAACTGTGTACAATGATACTATATACACGTATATAACTGTGTACAATGATACTACATACACGTATATAACTGTGTACAATGATACTATATACACGTATATAACTGTGTACAATGATACTATATACACGTATATAACTGTGTACAATGATACTATATACACGTATATAACTGTGTACAATGATACTATATACACGTATATAACTGTGTACAATGATACTATATACACGTATATAACTGTGTACAATGATACTATATACACGTATATATCTGTGTACAATGATACTATATACACGTATATAACTGTGTACAATGATACTATATACACGTATATAACTGTGTACAATGGTACTATATACACGTATCTAACTATGTACAATGATACTATCTACACGTATATAATTGTGTACAATGATACTATCTACACGTATATAACTGTGTACAATGATACTATATACACGTATATAACTGTGTACAATGATACTATATACACGTATATAACTGTGTAAAATGATGCTATATACACACGTATATAAATGTGTACAATGATACTATATACACGTATATAACTGTGTACAATGATACTATATACACGTATATAACTGTTTACAATGATACTATATACACGTATATAACTGTGTAAAATGATGCTATATACACACGTATATAAATGTGTACAATGATACTATATACACGTATATAACTATGTACAATGACACTATATACTCGCATATAAATGTGTACAATGACACTATATACACGTATATAACTGTGTACAATGATACTATATACACGTATATAACTATGTACAATGACAATATATACACGTGTATTACTGTGTACAATGATGCTATATATACACGTATATAAATATGTACAATGACACTATATACACTTGTATTACTGTGTACAATGATACTATATATACACGTATATAAATGTGTACAATGATGCTATATACACGTATATAATTGTGTACAATGAGATTATATACACGTATAAAACTGTGTACAATGGCACTATATACACGTATATAATTATGTACAATGATAGTATATATACACGTATATAGCTGTGTACAATGATACTACATACACGTATATAACTGTGTACAATGACACTATATACATGTATATAACTGTGTACAATGATGATACATACACGTATATAACTGTGTACAATGATACTACATGCACGTATATAACTGTGTACAATGATACTATATACACGTATATAACTGTGTACAATGATATTACATGCACGTATATAACTGTGTACAATGATACTATATACACGTATATAACTGTGTACAATGACACTATATACACGTGTATTACTGTCTACAATGATGTTATACATACACGTATATAAATGTGTACAATGACACTATATACACGTGTATTACTGTGTACAATGATACTATATATACACGTATATAAATGTGTACAATGATACTATATACACGTATATAAATGTGTACAATGATACTATATACACGTATATAACTGTGTACAATGATACTACATAAACGTATATAACTGTGTACAATAATACTACATACACGTATATAACTGTGTACAATGACACTATATACACGTATATAACTGTGAACAATGATACTATATACACGTATATAACTGTGTACAGTGATACTACATACACGTATATAACTGTGTACAATGATACTATATACACGTATATAACTGTGTACAATTATACTACATGCACGTATATAAATCTGTACAATGATACTATATACACGTATATAACTGTGTACAATGATACTATATACACGTATATAACTGTGTACAATGATACTATATACACGTATATAACTGTGTACAATGATACTATATACACGTATATAACTGTGTACAATGATACTATATACACGTATATAACATTTACAATGACTAATACACGTAATAACTTGTACATGAATATATACACGTATATAACTGTGTACAATGATAGTATATACACGTATATAACTGTTACAATGAACAATACACGTATATAACTTTGTACAATGACACTACATACACGTATATAACAGTGTACAATAATACTACATACACGTATATAACTGTGTACAATGATACTATATACACGTATATAACTGTGTACAATGATACTATATACACGTATATAACTGTGTACAATGATACTATATACACGTATATAACTGTGTACAATGATACTATATACACGTATATAACTGTGTACAATGATACTATATACACGTATATAACTGTGTACAATGATACTATATACATGTATATAACTGTGTACAATGATACTATATACACGTATATAACTGTGTACAATGATACTATATACACGTATATAACTGTGTACAATGATACTATATACACGTATATAACTGTGTACAATGATACTACATACACGTATATAACTGTGTACAATGATACTATATACATGTATATAACTGTGTAAAATGATACTACATGCACGTATATAACTGTGTACAATGATACTATATACACGTATATAACTGTGTACAATGATACTATATAAACGTATATAACTGTGTACAATGATACTATATACACGTATATAACTGTGTACAATGATACTATATACATGTATATAACTGTGTACAATGATACTATATACACGTATATAACTGTGTACAATGATACTACATGCACGTATATAACTGTGTACAATGATACTACATACACGTATATAACTGTGCACAATGATACTACATACAGGTATATAATTGTGTACAATGATACTACATACAGGTATATAATTGTGCACAATGATACTACATACACGTATAAAACTGTGTACAATGATACTACATACACGTATATAACTGTGTACAATGATACTATATACACGTATATAATTGTACACTTATCTATATACACGGATATAACTGTGTACAATGATACTATATACACGTATATAATTGTAAATGATACTTATACATATATAACTGTGTACAATGACACTATATACACGTATAAATTGTAAATGATACTATATACAGATAAACTGTGTACAATGACATATATACACGTATATAATTGTACAATGATACTATATATACTATATAACTGTGTACAATGAACTATTTACACGTATATAACTGTGCACAATGATACTATATACACGTATATAACTGTGTACAATGATACTATATACACGTATATAACTGTGTACAATGATACTACATACACGTATATAACTGTGTACAATGATACTATATACACGTATATAACTGTGTACAATGATACTATATACACGTATATAACTGTGTACAATGATACTATATACACGTATATAACTGTGTACAATGATACTATATACACGTATATAACTGTGTACAATGATACTATATACACGTTATAACTGTGTACAATGATACATATTACACGTATATAACTTGTACAATGATACTATATACACGTATATAACTGTGTACAATGATACTATATACACGTATATAACTGTGTACAATGATACTATATACACGTATATAACTGTGTACAATGATACTATATACACGTATATAACTGTGTACAATGATACTATATACACGTATATAACTGTGTACAATGGTACTATATACACGTATATAACTGTGTACAATAATACTACATGCACGTATATAACTGTGTACAATAATACTACCTGCACGTATATAACTGTGTACAATAATACTACATGCACGTATATAACTCTGTACAATAATACTACATGCACGTATATAATTATGTACAATGATAATATAGAGACGTATATCACTGTGTACAATAATACTACATACACGTATATAACTGTGTACAATGACACTATATATACGTAAATAACTGTGTACAATGATACTATATACACGTATATAACTTTGTACAATGATACTAAATACACGTATATAACTGTGTACAATGCTACTATATATCCATATATATCTGTGTACAATGATGCTATATACACGTATATATATGTGTACAATGATACTATATACACGTATATACCCGTGTACAATGATACTATATACACGTAAATAACTGTGTACAATGATGCTACATACACGTATATAGCCTTGTACAATGACACTATATACACGTATATAATTGTGTACAATGATACTATATACATGTATATAACTCTGTACAATGACACTATATACACGTATACAACTGTGTACAATGATACTATATATACACGTATATAACTGTGTACAATGATACTACATACAAGTATATAACTGTGTACAATAATACTACATGCACGTATATAACTCTGTACAATAATACTACATGCACGTATATAATTATGTACAATGATAATATAGAGACGTATATCACTGTGTACAATAATACTACATACACGTATATAACTGTGTACAATGACACTATATATACGTAAATAACTCTGTACAATGATACTATATACACGTATATAACTGTGTACAATGATACTAAATACACGTATATAACTGTGTACAATGATACTATATACACGTATATAACTGAACAATAATATTATATATACACGTATATAACTGTGTACAATGCTACTATATATACGTATATATCTGTGTACAATGATGCTATATACACGTATATATATGTATACAATGATACTATATACACGTATATACCCGTGTACAATGATACTATATACACGTAAATAACTCTGTACAATGATGCTACATACACGTATATAGCTTTGTACAATGATACTATATACATGTATATAACTCTGTACAATGACACTATATACACGTATACAACTGTGTACAATGATACTATATATACACGTATATAACTGTGTACAATTATACTACATACAAGTATATAACTGTGTACAATGATACTATATACACGTATATAACTGTGTACAATGATACTACATACACGTATATAATTGTGTACAATGATACTATATACACGTATATAACTGTGTACAATGATACTATATACACGTATAAAACTTCGTACACTGATACTACATACACTATATAACAGTGTACAATGATACTACATACACGTATATAACTGTGTACAATGATATTACATGCACGTATATAACTGTGTACAATGATATTACATGCACGTATATAACTGTGTACAATGACACTATATACACGTATATAACTGTGTACAATGACACTATATATACGTAAATAACTGTGTACAATGATACTATATACACGTATATAACTGTGTACAATGATACTACATACACGTATATAACTGTGTACAATGATACTACATGCACGTATATAACTGTGTACAATGACACTATATACACGTATATAACTGTGTACAATGATATTACATGCACGTATATAACTGTGTACAATGATATTACATGCACGTATATAACTGTGTACAATGATATTACATGCACGTATATAACTGTGTAAAATGACACTATATACACGTATATAACTGTGTACAATGACACTATATATACGTAAATAACTGTGTACAATGATACTATATACACGTATATAACTGTGTACAATGACACTATATACACGTATATAACTGTGTACAATGATACTATATACACGTATATAACTGTGTATAATGATAATATATACACGTAAATAACTTTGTACAATTACACTATATACACGTAAATAACTGTGTACAATGATACTACATACACGAATATAACTGTGTACAATGATAATATATACACGTATATAACTGTGTTCAATGACAATATAAACACGTATATAACTGAGTACAATGATACTATTTACACGTATATAACTGTGTAAAATGATACTATATACACCTATATAACTGTGTACGATGATACTACATACACGTATATAACTGTGTACAATGATACTTACATTTAAATCGTTCATTTTCAAAATCTATGAGTTCAAGTTGTGACCTTCGCCTTGGCTAGCTCTACACAGTTGTGTGACATTCAGCTGATAACTTTATTGTACTGTTCCATTTTTACACTTTGAAACATTAATACATGTATATGGCATTACATGATTAATAACAATTTAAAAATATTACGTGTTTTCATGTGTATGCCATTTACTTACAGGATTACTTCGTGACCTGAATATTGGACCGCCGCACCATTACTTAGGGCTAACCGTGGATATAAATAGAAATATCAATGCGCAACATATTACAGACGGATATGTAGTCCAGTGGTAACACGCTGGACTGGTAATCCAGGGATCGCAGGTTCGATCCACCGTCTGACCCTAATAAAATTAACAGTCTTTCAGATGGGACGTTAAACCGAGGTCTCGTGTCGGTGCTATACACCGTGCACGTACAACAACCAGAAGAGTGGGTCTCTGGAATGGGTCTCTGTCTGTATCATGCACTATCCTCCAAAATCTAAAATAACTAATCTCTTCTGGAGGCGTCGCTCATATGGGCAACCGGTAGCGACGATAAATAAACGTAAACACATAAACAACACGCAACATATTACCAAGTGCGTAGCGAGTTTGTAAGCTGTCATGGATAGTGTGTTTGTTTTTGTGTCGGGTGCACACTCAGAATGTAGGATAAATAGAATATTAGGTTACTCGTCTCCGAAAATGTACAAGGCTCGGCAGAGCCTCGTCTTGTATTTTTTCTCCGACTCGCCTAATAAATTAAAATTGATAAGACAGTAACCTAATAATCTCTATTTATTTGTTTCTAATCTATATACTGAATACTCCCAAATGAACACACACTGGTTTTATGTCTCATTTCATTGAATTAGCAAATGTACCAATACAATATTTTATCAATGTTTTATTTTCAGATTATTTTTGAAGGTGTACGACATTCGAGTGGTGAATTTGCCGGTGTCGATGATATCAGTCTAGTAAATGGTGAGGCGTGTTGTGTTATTTGTCTGTTTAACCATACACTGACAACTTGTATGGCGACTTTACAAAGTCATCATTTATTGGTGGAGGAAGACCCACGTTCCCATGCCGGACACCTGGGTAGAACCACCGACCTTCATAAATCGTTAGAATACTATGTTCCAAAGATATGATATAGTGTATCGTTTGAAATCAAGCTTTAACTATTTTCAAGACAACATATAATGTATGTATACAACTTCTTAATCGGTAGACTGCTATCTACTAAATGTATGTCGTTTTGTATTTGGATCAAATTCCCCGATTGATACATATATGCGGTTGTGCAGGCTACAACATTATATATGTATATTGAATGGTGCAATAAGTTAGTTTTCATCTTTATTAAAGTATCCTCTATGTACATACATATAACGAAAAACAAAATTAAACATATAAGAGGTACATCCCAGCTTAAGTATCATAATTTATTGCAACACAGTGTATCACGGTATGTACATATATGTACAGCGTATCACGGTATGTACATTTATGTACAGCGTATCACGGTATGTACATATATGTCCAGCGTATCACGGTATGTACATATATGTCCAGCGTATCACGGTATGTACATGTATGTCCAGCGTATCACGGTATGTACATGTATGTCCAGCGTATCACGGTATGTACATGTATGTCCAGCGTATCACGGTATGTACATGTATGTCCAGCGTATCACGGTATGTACATGTATGTCCAGCGTATCACGGTATGTACATGTATGTCCAGCGTATCACGGTATGTACATGTATGTCCAGCGTATCACGGTATGTACATGTATGTCCAGCGTATCACGGTATGTACATATATGTACAGCGTATCACGGTATGTACTTATATGTGCAGTGTATCACGGTATGTACATATATGTATCACGGTATGTACATATATATATCACGGTATGTACATATATGTATCACGGTATGTACATATATGTACAGTGTATCACGGTATGTACATATATATATCACGGTATGTACATATATGTATCACGGTATGTACATATATGTACAGCGTATCACGGTATGTACTTATATGTGCAGTGTATCACGGTATGTACATATATGTACAGTGTATCACGGTATGTACATATATTTGGTTGTTTTGTTGGTATGTACATATATGTACAGCGTATCACGGTATGTACTTATATGTGCAGTGTATCACGGTATGTACATATATGTACAGTGTATCACGGTATGTACATATATGTACAGTGTATCACGGTATGTACATATATGTACAGCGTATCACGGTATGTACTTATATGTACAGCGTATCACGGTATGTACAGCGTATCACGGTATGTACATATATGTATCACGGTATGTACATATATGTACAGCGTATCACGGTATGTACATATATGTACAGCGTATCACGGTATGTACATATATGTACAGCGTATCACGGTATGTACATATATGTACAGCGTATCACGGTACGTACATATATGTGCAGTTTATCACGGCATGTACATATATGTGCAGTGTATCACGGTATGTACATATATGTACAGTGTATCACGGTATGTACATATATGTACAGCGTATCACGGTATGTACATATATGTGCAGTGTATCACGGTATGTACATATATGTATCACGGTATGTACATATATGTACAGCGTATCACGGTATGTACACATATGTGCAGTGTATCACGGTATGTACATATATGTCCAGCGTATCACGGTATGTACATATATGTACAGCGTATCACGGTATGTACATATATGTGCAGCGTATCACGGTATGTACATATATGTCCAGCGTATCACGGTATGTACATATATGTACAGCGTATCACGGTATGTACTTATATGTCCAGCGTATCACGGTATGTACATATATGTACAGCGTATCACGGTATGTACATATATGTGCAGCGTATCACGGTATGTACATATATGTCCAGCGTATCACGGTATGTACATATATGTACAGCGTATCACGGTATGTACTTATATGTCCAGCGTATCACGGTATGTACATATATGTACAGCGTATCACGGTATGTACATGTATGTCCAGCGTATCACGGTATGTACATATATGTCCAGCGTATCACGGTATGTACATATATGTACAGCGTATCACAGTATGTACATATATATACAGCGTATCACAGTATGTACATATATATACAGCGTATCACGGTATGTACATATATGTGCAGCGTATCACGGTATGTACATATATGTCCAGCGTATCACGGTATGTACATATATGTCCAGCGTATCACAGTATGTACATATATGTGCAGCGTATCACGGTATGTACATATATGTACAGCGTATCACGGTATGTACAGCGTATCACGGTATGTATATGTATGTCTTAACTGAACTACACAAAACAACAAACTCTGTTTGCAATGATCTAGACTTGTGATAGAACAAATACAAATGATAGCCGTAGTTGCTATTCAAATTCGAATTACTCTCAATAATAATGACATCTTAAGCTTTCCTTAATGAATAGAACTAAATGGTTTGTTTTAATATGTGCATCGCACCCTCGTAACCCGCTCACTTCATTGAATCTCAAAAACCCGACATAACAAAACATGATCATGATTAACTCTCGCAACTCTGTAACATCTGTAGAATGCCTAAACATATCACACAGTTCGATTAAATGTTGTGAAGAGATAACGTATTTTGTTCACCGTAGGTTTCGAGTTCCAACGTTGTGTGCATTCTAACATGCTTTTCACAACAGAATTGTCTGTAGGATCTTTAAAATCGTTAATATTGTGGTACCATTTGAATCCATAAAAAAACGGCCGTAATTACACTGTCTGATTTTCCATTGTCTATCAGAGATGATAAATACATTGCGACGTGAATTAAAAGTGCAGGTGTATGTGGTAATCCTTTGTTAATACAGTAGTCTTTGAAAGCTTTCACCTGTTGAGAGTATTTAGTCACAGTGTTGTCTGCCTTTGAAGCTAATATGTGTGTCGCCATTCGATCAATAACTCTATCTGAATCGTCTATATACACACCAGCCTCATCTAGCTTTCGTTTCAACGAGCATCTTAGACCAACGCCTGAACAAACAATATGTCGATAATCTTATACGCTGATGTCTCTGAAATCGCAACGCAGTGCCAATAACCTGAAAGATAAAGGTTCTTTAGCAAATATTCCGTTGTTGCCTAATCCCTTCTGCACTGCACCTGTCCTCGGTAAAACAACAATCTCCTGAAAACATATGTTGGTCTTTCTTATAGCTTCACAAACAGGCCAAAATGGCGCTGATTTCCATTCTGGTATTACTAGCGTACCAATGCATTTGTCTGCCTTCAGTTTGATTAAACAATCTATGACACATATTGGCAGTGGTACTATCCAGTTTACCTCACCGGCCCAACACTGACTAAAACAATCAATCGCCTCCGTACCCACCATCTAGAATTGAAACGGTCTCATTTATTATTATAATGACTTGCACATTTGTCTACTGTATGCGGCCCAAATGCAATGTCCAATTGCTGAAAAATGGAATCACATATGGACCAGTCGTCAGAATCTAAACATCTGTAACGTTCGTATTTCTCGGAATCCAAACGACTGAAAAACGTATATTATAACGTTGACAACAATCTTGAATATTCATGCAAATACAATGTATGTCTTCTATACTGCTACCCGATTTTAAAATATACGTGACTCCGGGAACATATGCAGTATACAACTGGCTCACTTCCTGGAGCCCGGAACGCCAACACATGCTTCATGTGTTTTTAACTTTACAAGACCCATATCTGGTTTTACACAATACGTGTACATACTCACTTCCGGAAGACCTGATTCCTTACCATCCTCCTCCGGGCACACCCAACTGTTATACAGACTCATTTCTGGGAGACCTGTATCCCTGGTATTCACTTCAAGGGAACACATTCTTTACCAACGGACTCACTTCCGGGAGACCTGTATCCCTGGTATTCACTTCCGGTAACACCTTGTTTACCAACAGATTCACTTCCGGGAGCTTTATACCTCTGGTGTTCACTTTCGGGAACCCCTTGTCCAGCAACTTACTCACTTCCGGAAGTTCAGTTTCGCTAGCGCCCTCAACCGGCGACAATTTATTCCCGAACAGACTCGCTTGTAGGTGCCCTGTTTGCCTATCGTCCTCCTCCGGGGACGATCCTTGATCTACTGTACGATTATACATGTAATTACTTACGCAAAAACGCCCCTGATTGTGCATTTCAAAAGTAGCACGACTAACATAATCCGATTCGTTCGTCACTTTCATTGGCGTACTATTGTGTAGCAAACTAGTCTTACCACGCTGTATTAGATTTCCAATCTCGACCTCGGTCGTTGAGTTTTCTGGCGTTACCACAACAATACTGCAGTTCCTTAACTATCTTAGAATTTGCAATTACTGGTGTATTCCAACTTGCCCTACTAAGGACACATTTGTGCAAATATCTAGTCCGTAAACATACTGCTTTGCCTAGTACGCTTTGAAAAGATATGATTTGACCAATAACAAATACTAAAAATCTAACTGGCACTAAACCTAGCCTGTCTCCTGAAATTTGAAGCAGTATTGAATTCAGTGATGTCTCTAAACGGCATAGTCTTACTTCGGAAATGAACAACCGATTTTCTTCGAAATTTAAGACATGTCCCAACCAGGTTGAAATCTTTGTCAGTAACCAATTACATTTATCTTCCGATATTAAAAACCCCAACTCAAACAAACTATTTCGCACGAAATAACTTGAACGTAATGCATCATCAAAATTAACATGACCTCCTATACCGTCATCTAAGAATAATAGCACTCTGTGACCTAGAGAGCTCCAGTAATTCAGGGGTACCTTCATTGTTTTTGTAAAACTGTGGCCAGCTGTAGCAATACCGAAAGGCAAAGAATTAAATACGTAATATTTAGTAACCGTGTCTCCCGTCCAGCTGAAGCCTAGATAAATTGTATGAGGCTTAAAAATATCAATATGATGGTATGCAATCTTTAAATCGAATATGAAAGTGAAAGAACAAAGGTCAAGCATTTGTTCTGCTATATGTATGTCTTCGAACTTAACGTTAAACACGTGTAAGCATGGATTTATGTGTCTGCAATCTAACACCAATCTTGGAAGTCGTGATAGCGCAGTGGATGCGCGTTCGCTTCAGGTGCGAAAGGTCCGGAGTTCGAGCCCCACTGGAGCCGTTACGATTGTGCCCTTAGGCAAGGCATTTAAATTCCACGTTGCCCCTTCTCTCTCCCTCGTGGCGATGGATTACATCAGAAATGAGGTCTCGAGAGTGATCATATAAGTTGAACAAACTTGTTTCGCAATCGAGCTAAAATAAATGTGTATAAACTAACACCAATCTTGGCTTACCAGACCTATTATAAGCCACAGTAATGGGATTGACTATATATGGTTTTCCACCACTTCGGATACTATCCCTTTTTTAAGTAATGCTTGTATGTCGGCAGAAACGAACACTGGGTTCCCTCTGGCCGACTTGTTATTTCGTAAGTCTACCCTAGCAGGCAATTCTTTGAATGGTAGCTTGTAGCCGTTGTTGACTACACTAAGATGTATGAATTATCACATACTTCTTTCCACTTTTTGTTGTGACGGCTTAACCTCCCCACAGGGCTCTGGTGGAATATCTTAAATACCTCACCATTGCCTTCTTGTCGCGTATTCAATTTTTCTTTCCCAAGAAACTGACTATTTGGTGTTATTATACTCCTCTTACTTACTTCTGTTTCTCCAGCCGGGTTGAGCACTCGTTTTTCCAATGTCCAACTTTTCCACACAGGAAACATAACCCTGGGCGCGACTTGTGAACGTGAGGGAATGATGGGGTAGATTCCACTGGACGTTTATACCGTGGGTATTTTCGCGGCTTCCTGGTCTTTTCCGTCTTTCGATTGGCCCTGGCCTCAGCCTTGTACATGCGCCTCTCATCTTCGCTGTCACTCGCAATATGATTTGTCTCGTATTCCGAAGCCACACGCCAACCTAATTCGGTCGAATCAATTTCCATAGGCCATCATTATAACACATTGCCATTATATTTTCCCCAACAATAGATCGACACAAAAGACAGTAGTTTTCAACAGACTGGCCTTTGAGCCACAGGAAAATGTCAAATTTCAATGGGGTTGACCGATTGCGTTTTTTATTTCCCACTAAAGGCACCCACCCCCTATTCTGAAGGTAATTTGGTGGTGAATGTTGCACTGACATCTGCATTAATAATATGCTGTTTATTTGTCACCAAATAGTCTGCAAATATTTTTAAATATTCCAAAATGCAGCTCATATATTGTATTTTAATATTTAGAAGTCATTTTCACTATTTGTGACAATACCTACTCAGCCAATCAGTTCATGTACCAATAACTCTTAAGGGCTTCCCTACACTTTTTCAACCAATCCCAGACCACTATATCAATAACACCGTCTGACCTTTAGCAGAAAACATTTATCGTCAAATAAACCGTAAGAAATAATGGCTAACCCTATAAAAGTACAATCCCCTATCGCTATTGTATTTGTAAACTATCCTATCAAGTATACATATTTACATGCGCCACCTGATACTTATCTATAAATATCTGACCCGTGCATTGCTCTAATGCGAAACATGTAAAATACCTTCAATAATAGATTCCTTCGCAGTGTCCATGTTGTCCGAGTATAGGGCTGATTCCGCCGCCTCTACCTTGGATAAAACCTTTGCATTTAATTTAAATTGCTCTTCGTTACTTTTAAATTTTGGTATGTCAAACAGGTTTACAGAAACAGGCTTTGCACTTATCTTGCTTATCATTCCGTTGATGCTAGACAGCAGTCCTTCGTTGTTAGCCTGGATAACCTCTTGAATCTTACGTTCCACCATGTGCTCAAGTTCTGTACTGGACATCTTCAAGTGCTGACTAGTAAAATAGCATGTGGTCCGATCTATGTCTAGAGTAGAACTGACGAACTGTCACGCTATATCACATGACTGGACACACACTCACGAAGTCATGTGATCAACATTATACGCACTGATAATTCGCACACATCTTCTGTGCATACGTTCTGAGCTATAGCGTTACGCACAGAACTTGAAAGTGCAGCGTATCTCGGTATGTACATTTATGTACAGCGTATCACGGTATATACATTTATATACATCATATCACGGTATGGACATTTATATACATCATATCACGGTATGGACATTTATATACATCATATCACGGTATGGACATTTATATACATCATATCACGGTATGGACATTTATATACATCATATCACGGTATGGACATTTATATACATCATATCACGGTATGGACATTTATGTGCAGCTTATCTCGGTATGTACTTATATATACAGCGTATCACAGTATGTACATATATGTGCAGCGTATCACAGTATGTACATATATATACATCATATCACGGTATGGACATTTATGTGCAGCGTATCACGGTATGTACTTATATGTACAGCGTATCACGGTATGTACATTTATATACATCATATCACGGTATGGACATTTATGTACAGCGTATCTCGGTATGTACTTATATGTACAGCGTATCACGGTATGTACAGCGTATCACGGTATGTACATGTATGTACAGTGTATCACGGTATGTACAGCGTATCACGGTATTTACATGTATGTACAGTGTATCACGGTATGTACATGTATGTACAGCGTATCACGGTATGTACAGCGTATCACGGTATGTACTTATATGTACAGTGTATCACGGTATGTACATATATGTACAGCGTATCACGGTATGTACATGTATGTACAGTGTATCACGGTATGTACATGTATGTACAGTGTATCACGGTATGTACATATATGTACAGCGTATCACGGTATGTACATTTATGTACAGCCTATATCGCTATGTACATTTATGTACAGTGTATCACGGTATGTACTTATATGTACAGCGTATCACGGTATGTACTTATATGTACAGCGTATCACGGTATGTACTTATATGTACATCGTATCACGGTATGGACATTTATGTGCAGCGTATCTCGGTATGTACTTATATATACAGCGTATCACGGTATGTACTTATATGTACAGCGTATCACGGTATGTACATATATGTGCAGCGTATCACGGTATGTACATATATGTCCAGCGTATCACGGTATGTACTTATATGTCCAGCGTATCACGGTATGTACTTATATGTGCAGCATATCACTTCATATTTAAACCCACTGTAGGAGTCACAGAGTTTACACATAGACTCTTGCAGTACAACTCTTTTTAAAAATCTTCTTCTCGGAAATCACAATGCCCAGATCTTTTACTGACGCCATTTATGCACGTTATTAACGTTGTATCATATATTCATTATTTGGAAATGCGTAAATACTCTTTCATTTTATGTTTGTTCGATTTTAGGCAGCTGTCCAATTGTAACAACCACTCAGAGAGCTTCACAAACAACGACGACAACTCCAACAACAACGACGACAACTCCAACAACAACAACGACGACGACAACTCCAACAACAACAACAACGACAACTCCAACAACAACGACGACTACTCCAACAACAACGACGACAACTCCAACAACAACAACGACAACTCCAACAACAAAGACGACAACTCCAACAACAAC
Source organism: Archivesica marissinica (assembly GCA_014843695.1). Classification (NCBI taxonomy): domain Eukaryota; kingdom Metazoa; phylum Mollusca; class Bivalvia; order Venerida; family Vesicomyidae; genus Archivesica; species Archivesica marissinica. The sequence goes on from CM026399.1 coordinate 51,767,318, forward strand.
AACGACAACTCCAACAACAACGACGACAACTCCAACAACAACAACAACGACAACTCCAACAACGACAACGACGACAACTCCAACAACAACGACGACAACTCCAACAACAACAACGACAACTCCAACAACAACGACAACTCAAACAACAACAACGACGACAACTCCAACAACAACAACGACGACAACTCCAACAACAACAACGACGACAACTCCAACAACAACAACGACAACTCCAACAACGACAACGACGACAACTCCAACAACAACGACGACAACTCCAACAACAACAACGACAACTCCAACAACAACAACAACAACGACAACTCCAACAACAACAACAACAACGACGACAACTCCAACAACAACAACGACGACAACTCCAACAACAACAACGACAACTCCACAACAACAACAACGACAACTCCAACAACAACTACGACAACGACGACAACAACGACGACAACTCCAACAACAACGACGACAACTCCAACAACAACGACGACAACTCCAACAACAACGACGACAACTCCAACAACAACAACGACAACTCCATCAACAAAGACGACAACTCCAACAACAAAGACGACAACTCCAACAACAACGACGACAACTCCAACAACAACAACAACGACAACTCCAACAACAACGAGGACAACTCCAACAACAAAGACGACAACTCGAACAACAAAGACGACAACTCCAACAACAAAGACGACAACTCCAACAACAACGACGACAACTCCAACAACAACGACGACAACTCCAACAACAACAACGACCACTCCAACAACGATGACCACTCCAACAACGACGACCACTCCAACAACGATGACCACTCCAACAACGACGACCACTCCAACAACGATGACCACTCCAACAACAACGACGACAACTCCAACAACTCCAACAACAACGACGACAACTCCAACAACAACGACGACAACTCCAACAACAAAAACGACAACTCCAACAACAACAACGACGACAACTCCAACAACGATGACCACTCCAACAACGACGACCACTCCAACAACAACGACGACAACTCCAACAACAAAAACGACAACTCCAACAACAACAACGACGACAACTCCAACAACAAAGACGACAACTCCAACAACAACGACGACAACTCCAACAACAACGACGACCACTCCAACAACGATGACCACTCCAACAACAACGACGACCACTCCAACAACGATGACCACTCCAACAACAACAACGACGACCACTCCAACAACGATGACCACTCCAACAACGACGACCACTCCAACAACGACGACCACTCCAACAACGACGACCACTCCAACAACGACGACCACTCCAACAACAACGATGACCACTCCAACAACGACGACCACTCCAACAACGACGACCACTCCAACAACGACGACCACTCCAACAACGACGACCGCTCCAACAACGACGACCACTCCAACAACGATGACCACTCCAACAACGACGACCACTCCAACAACGATGACCACTCCAACAACAACAACGATGACCACTCCAACAACGACGACCACTCCAACAACGACGACCACTCCAACAACGACGACCACTCCAACAATCACGCAAACTCCAACAATCACGCAAACTCCAGCAACGATGACAAATGGAACACCGATCAGGATAACTCCAACAAAGAACTCAACAACTACAACTACAACTACAACTACAACTACAACCCCCATGGCAATGACAACCACTCCAACAACACCTCTAAAGGATAAAACAATTCTAATAAGTGTTTCGACTACAGAAACACAATTACGTTCCTCAACAACCGATGCAGCAAATGTCTCTTCATCAAAAACTACACCTAATACCATTGGTAAGGACAGTCCACAGAACGGCAACAATAATTCAAACACTATAACAATAATAGGGGGCGTTGCAGGTGCATTAGGTGCAGTGGTGCTAGCGCTTGCTAGTGTGTATTGCTACATGAGACATAAGGGCAAATCAATGTCTCAGAGTGAAAACTATACAGATGATGAAGCTGAGGCTACATTTGACAAAAGTGATAGAAGACCTAGTAATGACATGAAGCTACAAAAGATTAACGGTGTAAATGGTGTATGTGGTATAAATGGTGTATGTGGTATAAATGGTGGTGTAAATGGTGTACGTGGTGTAAATGGTGTTCATTCTCCGGAGTATGCTGCAATGTATATGCAGCCTATGCAAACTCGGTCGACAAGATATAGTTCAGGAAGTTTTCATATGTAACTAGAATATAATATTATGGGCATAATCTACCATTTTAAACCGCACAGCTACGGCGATTTCACCAATCAATCAAATTCTGACTAATAGACAACTTACACCAATATCACAACAAGCATATAATGGTAATAAACTTACATCCATTGTATCGCACCATTTACATTATTATTATGATATTGACACATTGTGCGACCACGTAATATGTCGCGGTTAAATTGACAGACTGTATCTCTGATAAAGTTTATTGCAGTATTTAAAGGATGTTAAATTCCATTGCATTAGGCAAAATAAAACAACACGTGCTTATGTTGACAGCATTGAAATAATCATGTCATCTATATTTAGAAATGGTGATATGTCCATTAAATTCAATCCAATAAGTTTATTTATTTATAGTTGTCTCTGCTGGGATCTGTGTGGTGTGGTGCGGTGGTGTGGTGCGGTGTGGTGTGGTGTGGTGTGGTGCGGTGTGGTGTGGTGTGGTGTGGTGTGTGTGGTGCGGTGTGGTGTGGTGTGGTGTGTGGTGTGGTGTGGTGCGGTGCGGTGTGGTGTGGTGTGGTGTGGTGTGGTGTGGTGCGGTGCGGTGTGGTGTGTGTGTGGTGTGGTGTATGGGGGTAGTGTATGGTGTGTGTGGTGTGGTGTGTGGTGTGGTGTGTGGTGTGTGTGGTGTATGGTGTTGTGGGTGTGGTGTGTGGTGTGTGTGGTGTGGTGTGGTGTGGTTGTGTGTGGGTGGTGTGGTGTGTGTGTGTGGTTGTGTGGTGTGTGTGTGTTGGTGGGTGGTGGGTGTGGTGTGATGTGGTGTGTGTGTGTGTGGTGTGGTGTAGTGTGTGTGGAGTTGTGTTGTGTGGTGTGTGGTGTGGTGTGGTGTTGTGTGGTTTGTGTGGTGTGTGTTGTGTTGTGTTGTGCGGTGTGGATGGTGTATGTGTGTTGTGTGTGGTGTGTGTGGTGTGGTGTGTGTGTGGTTAGATTGTATTGTGTGGTGTATGTGGTGAGTGTGGTGTGTTGTGTTGTGTTGTGCGGTGTGGTATGGTGTATGTGTGTTGTGTGTGGTGTGTGTGGTGTGGTGTATGTGTGGTTTGTGGTATGGTGTGGTGGGGCGTGTGTTTGGTGTGTGTGGTGTGGTATGTTGTGTGTGAGGTGTGGTATAGGTGGTGTGGTGATATGTGGTGTGTGTGGTGTGATGTGTGTGGTGTGGTGTGTGTGGTGTGTGTGTGGTGTGGTGTGTGGTGTGATGTGGTGTGTATGTGGTGTGGTGTGTGGTGTGGTGATATGTGGTGTATGTGGTGTGTGTGGTGATGTGTGGTGTGGTGTGTGTGGTGTGGTGTTGTGTGGTGTGGTGTTGTGTGTGTGGTATGGTGTGTGGTGTGATGTGGTGTTTGTGTGTGTGGTGTGTGGTGTGGTGTGTGGTGTGGTGTGGTGTTGTGTGGTGTTGGTGTGGTGTTGTGTGGTGTGGTGTTGTGTGGTGTGGTGTGGTGTGGTGTGGTGTGGTGTGGTGTTGGTGTGGTGTTGGTGGGTGTGGTGTGGTGTGGTGTGGTGTGGTGTGGTGTGGTGTGGTGTTGGTGTGTGTGTGGTGTGTGGTGTGGTGTGGTGTTGGTGGTGTGGGGGTGGTGTGGTGTGGGTTGGTGGGTTGTGGTGTGGTGTGGTGGTGTGGTGTGGTGTTGGTGTGGTGTGGTGTTGTGTGGTGTGGTGTTGGTGTGGTGTGTGGTGTGGTGTGTGGTGTGGTGTGGTGTGGTGGTGTGTGGTGTGGTGTTGGTGTGGTGTGGGTGGTGGTGTGTGTGTGTGTGTGTGGTGTGTGGTGTGGTGTGGGTGTGGTGTGGTGGTGTGGGTGGTGTGGTGTGTGGTGTGTGTGTGGTGTGGTGTGTGGTGTGTGTGGTGGTGGTGTGTGGTGTGGTGTGTGGGTGGTGTGTGGTGTGTGTGTGTGTGTGTGGTGTGGGGTGGTGGTGTGTGTGTGTGGTGTGGTGTGGTGTGTGGGTGGTGTGTGGGTGTGTGGTGTGGTGTGGTGTGTGTGTGGTGTGGTGGTGTGTGTGGTGTGTGGTGTGGTGTGTGGTGTGTGTGTGTGTGGTGTTGGTGTGGTGTGTGGTGTGTGGTGTGGTGTGTGGTGTGTGGTGTGTGGTGTGGTGTGTGGTGTGTGGTGTGTGGTGTGGTGTGTGGTGTGTGGTGTGTGTGTGTGTGTGTGTGTGTGTGTGGTGTGGTGTGTGGTGTGTGGTGTCGGTGTGTGGTGTGGTGTGGTGCGGTGCGGTACGGTGCGGTGTGTGGTGTGGTGTGGTGCGGTGCGGTGCGGTGCGGTGCGGTGTGGTGTGGTGTATTGTGGTGTGGTGTTGGTGTGGTGTGGTGCGTGGTGCGTGATGCGTGATGCGTGGTGCGTGGTGCGTGGTGCGTGGTGTGGTGTGTGGTGTGGTGTGCGTGCGTGCGTGCGTGCGTGCGTGCGTGCGTGCGTGCGTGCGTGCGTGCGTGCGTGCGTGCGAGCGAAACTGTTTGCCAGCACTGTAAGTGAGCGACCGTCGTTCACTCGTTGAGGCTTGACTCCGACGTGTAACCGTATGTTCCAAAGAGATACATGTTTATATAAAAACTGAGTGTTTACATGTATATAGTGGTGACATGTCCATTAAATAGTGGTGACTTGTCCATTAAATAGTAGTGACTTGTCCATTAAATAGTGGTGACTTGTTCATTAAATAGTGGTGACATATCCATTAAATAGTGGTGATTTGTTCATTAAATAGTGGTGACTTGTCCATTAAATAGTGTTGACATGTCCATTAAATAGTGGTGACATGTTCATTAAATAGTGGTGACTTGTTCATTAAATAGTGGTGACATGTCCATTAAATAGTGGTGACATGTTCATTAAATAGTGGTGACTTGTCCATTAAATAGTGGTGACATTTCCATTAAATAGTGGTGACATGTTCATTAAATAGTGGTGATTTGTTCATTAAATAGTGGTGACTTGTCCATTAAATAGTGGTGACTTGTTCATTAAATAGTAGTGACATATCCATTAAATAGTGGTGACATCTCCATTAAATAGTGGTGACTTGTCCATTAAATAGTGGTGACATATCCATTATGTAGTCGTGACATATCCATTAAATAGTGGTGACTTGTCCATTAAATAGTGGTGACTTGTCCATTATATAGTGGTGACTTGTCCATTAAATAGTGGTGACATGTTCATTAAATAGTGGTGACTTGGTCATTAAATAGTGGTGACTTGTCCATGAAATAGCGGTGATATGTCCATTAAATAGTGGTGACATGTCCATCATTAAATAGTGGTGACATATCCATTAAATAGTGGTGACTTGTCCATTAAATAGTGGTGACATGTTCATTAAATAGTGGTGACATGTCCATTAAATAGTGGTGACATATCCATTAAATAGTGGTGACTTGTCCATTATATAGTGGTGACATATCCATTAAATAGTGGTGACTTGTCCATTAAATAGTGGTGACTTGTCCATTAAATAGCGGTGATATGTCCATTAAATAGTGGTGACATGTCCATTATATAGTGGTGACTTTTCCATTAAATAGTGGTGACTTGTTCATTAAATAGTGGTGACATATCCATTAAATAGTGGTGACTTGTCCATTATATAGTGGTGACATATCCATTAAATAGTGGTGACTTGTCCATTAAATAGTGGTGACTTGTCCATTAAATAGCGGTGATATGTCCATTAAATAGTGGTGACATGTCCATTATATAGTGGTGACTTTTCCATTAAATAGTGGTGACTTGTTCATTAAATAGTGGTGACTTGTCCATTAAATAGTGGTGACTTGTCCATTATATAGTGGTGACATATCCATTAAATAGTGGTGACTTGTCCATTAAATAGTGGTGACTTGTCCATTAAATAGTGGTGACATGTCCATTATATAGTGGTGACATGTCTAGTAAATAGTGGTGACATGTTCATTAAATAGTGGTGACTTGTTCACTAAATAGTGGTGACTTGTCCATTAAATAGTGGTGACTTGTCCATTAAATAGTGGTGACTTGTTCATTAACTAGTGGTGACATGTCCATTAAGTAGTGGTGACATGTTCATTACATAGTGGTGACTTGTCCATTAAATAGTGGTGACATATCCATTAAATAGTGGTGACATGTCCATTAAATAGTGGTGACTTGTTCATTAAATAGTGGTGACATATCCATTAAATAGTGGTGACATGTCCATTAAATAGTGTTGACATATCCATTAAATAGTGGTGACTTGTCCATTAAATAGTGGTGACATGTTCATTATATAGTGGTGACATGTCCATTAAATAGTGTTGACATATCCATTAAATAGTGGTGACTTGTCCATTATATAGTGGTGACATATCCATTAAATAGTGGTGACTTGTCCATTAAATAGTGGTGACTTGTCCATTAAATAGCGGTGATATATCCATTAAATAGTGGTGACATGTCCATTATATAGTGGTGACTTTTCCATTAAATAGTGGTGACTTGTTCATTAAATAGTGGTGACATATCCATTAAATAGTGGTGACTTGTCCATTAAATAGTGGTGACATATCCATTAAATAGTGGTGACTTGTCCATTAAATAGTGGTGACTTGTCCATTAAATAGCGGTGATATGTCCATTAAATAGTGGTGACATGTCCATTAAATAGTGGTGACTTTTCCATTAAATAGTGGTGACTTGTCCATTAAATAGTGGTGACTTTTCCATTAAATAGTAGTGACTTGTCCATTAAATAGTGGTGACATGTCCATTAAATAGTGGTGACTTGTTCATTAAATAGTGGTGACTTGTCCATTAAATAGTGGTGACTTGTTCATTAAATAGTGGTGACTTGTCCATTAAATAGTGGTGACATGTCCATTAAATAGTGGTGACATGTCCATTAAATAGTGGTGACTTGTCCATTAAATAGTGGTGACCTGTCCATTATATAGTGGTGACTTGTCCATTAAATAGTGGTGACATGTTCATTAAATAGTGGTGACTTGGTCATTAAATAGTGAGGACTTGTCCATGAAATAGTGGTGACTTGTCCATTATATAGTGGTGACATATCCATTAAATAGTGGTGACTTGTTCATTAAATAGTGGTGACTTGTCCATTATATAGTGGTGACATATCCATTAAATAGTGGTGACTTTTCCATTAAATAGTAGTGACTTGTCCATTAAATAGTGGTGACTTTTCCATTACATAGTAGTGACTTGTCCATTAAAAAGTGGTGACCTGTTCATTAAATAGTGGTGACTTGTTCATTAAATAGTGGTGACATATCCATTAAATTGTGGTGACTTGTTCATTAAATAGTGGTGACTTGTCCATTAAATAGTGGTGACATGTATATTATATAGTCGTGACATATCCATTAAATAGTGTTGACATATCCATTAAATAGTGGTGACTTGTCCATTAAATAGTGGTGACATGTTCATTATATAGTGGTGACATGTCCATTAAATAGTGTTGACATATCCATTAAATAGTGGTGACTTGTCCATTATATAGTGGTGACATATCCATTAAATAGTGGTGACTTGTCCATTAAATAGTGGTGACTTGTCCATTAAATAGCGGTGATATGTCCATTAAATAGTGGTGACATGTCCATTATATAGTGGTGACTTTTCCATTAAATAGTGGTGACTTGTTCATTAAATAGTGGTGACATATCCATTAAATAGTGGTGACTTGTCCATTATATAGTGGTGACATATCCATTAAATAGTGGTGACTTGTCCATTAAATAGTGGTGACTTGTCCATTAAATAGCGGTGATATGTCCATTAAATAGTGGTGACATGTCCATTAAATAGTGGTGACTTTTCCATTAAATAGTAGTGACTTGTCCATTAAATAGTGGTGACTTTTCCATTAAATAGTAGTGACTTGTCCATTAAATAGTGGTGACATGTTCATTAAATAGTGGTGACTTGTTCATTAAATAGTGGTGACATATCCATTAAATTGTGGAGACTTGTTCATTAAATAGTGGTGACTTGTCCATTAAATAGTGGTGACATGTCCATTATATAGTCGTGACATATCCATTAAATAGTGGTGACTTGTCCATTAAATAGTGGTGACCTGTCCATTATATAGTGGTGACTTGTCCATTAAATAGTGGTGACATGTTCATTAAATAGTGGTGACTTGGTCATTAAATAGTGAGGACTTGTCCATGAAATAGTGGTGACTTGTCCATTATATAGTGGTGACATATCCATTAAATAGTGGTGACTTGTTCATTAAATAGTGGTGACTTGTCCATTAAATAGTGGTGACATATCCATTAAATAGTGGTGACTTGTCCATTAAATAGTAGGACTTGTCCATTAAATAGTGGTGACTTTTCCATTACATAGTAGTGACTTGTCCATTAAATAGTGGTGACCTGTTCATTAAATAGTGGTGACTTGTTCATTAAATAGTGGTGACATATCCATTAAATTGTGGTGACTTGTTCATTAAATAGTGGTGACTTGTCCATTAAATAGTGGTGACATGTATATTATATAGTCGTGACATATCCATTAAATAGTGGTGACTTGTCCATTAAATAGTGGTGACCTGTCCATTATATAGTGGTGACTTGTCCATTAAATAGTGGTGACATGTTCATTAAATAGTGGTGACTTGGTCATTAAATAGTGAGGACTTGTCCATGAAATAGTGGTGACTTGTCCATTATATAGTGGTGACATATCCATTAAATAGTGGTGACTTGTTCATTAAATAGTGGTGACTTGTCCATTATATAGTGGTGACATATCCATTAAATAGTGGTGACTTGGTCATTAAATAGTGGTGACTTGTCCATTAAATAGTGGTGACATATTCATTAAATAGTGGTGACTTGTCCATTAAATAGTGGTGACTTGTCCATTATATAGTGGTGACATATCCATTAAATAGTGGTGACTTGACCATTAAATAGTGGTGACTTGTCCATTAAATAGCGGTGATATGTCCATTAAATAGTGGTGACATGTCCATTATATAGTGGTGACTTGTCCATTAAATAGTGGTGACATATTCATTAAATAGTGGTGACTTGGTCATTAAATAGTGGTGACTTGTCCATTAAATAGTGGTGACTTGTCCATTAAATAGCGGTGATATGTCCATTAAATAGTGGTGACATGTCCATTAAATAGTGGTGACTTTTCCATTAAATAGTAGTGACTTGTCCATTAAATAGTGGTGACTTTTCCATTAAATAGTAGTGACTTGTCCATTAAATAGTGGTGACATGTTCATTAAATAGTGGTGACTTGTTCATTAAATAGTGGTGACATATCCATTAAATTGTGGTGACTTGTTCATTAAATAGTGGTGACTTGTCCATTAAATAGTGGTGACATGTCCATTATATAGTCGTGACATATCCATTAAATAGTGGTGACTTGTCCATTAAATAGTGGTGACCTGTCCATTATATAGTGGTGACTTGTCCATTAAATAGTGGTGACATGTTCATTAAATAGTGGTGACTTGGTCATTAAATAGTGAGGACTTGTCCATGAAATAGTGGTGACTTGTCCATTATATAGTGGTGACATATCCATTAAATAGTGGTGACTTGTTCATTAAATAGTGGTGACTTGTCCATTATATAGTGGTGACATATCCATTAAATAGTGGTGACTTTTCCATTAAATAGTAGTGACTTGTCCATTAAATAGTGGTGACTTTTCCATTACATAGTAGTGACTTGTCCATTAAAAAGTGGTGACCTGTTCATTAAATAGTGGTGACTTGTTCATTAAATAGTGGTGACATATCCATTAAATTGTGGTGACTTGTTCATTAAATAGTGGTGACTTGTCCATTAAATAGTGGTGACATGTATATTATATAGTCGTGACATATCCATTAAATAGTGGTGACTTGTCCATTAAATAGTGGTGACCTGTCCATTATATAGTGGTGACTTGTCCATTAAATAGTGGTGACATGTTCATTAAATAGTGGTGACTTGGTCATTAAATAGTGAGGACTTGTCCATGAAATAGTGGTGACTTGTCCATTATATAGTGGTGACATATCCATTAAATAGTGGTGACTTGTTCATTAAATAGTGGTGACTTGTCCATTATATAGTGGTGACATATCCATTAAATAGTGGTGACTTGGTCATTAAATAGTGGTGACTTGTCCATTAAATAGTGGTGACATATTCATTAAATAGTGGTGACTTGTCCATTAAATAGTGGTGACTTGTCCATTATATAGTGGTGACATATCCATTAAATAGTGGTGACTTGACCATTAAATAGTGGTGACTTGTCCATTAAATAGCGGTGATATGTCCATTAAATAGTGGTGACATGTCCATTATATAGTGGTGACTTGTCCATTAAATAGTGGTGACATATTCATTAAATAGTGGTGACTTGGTCATTAAATAGTGGTGACTTGTCCATGAAATAGCGGTGATATGTCCATTAAATAGTGGTGACATGTCCATTAAATAGTGGTGACATATCCATTAAATAGTGGTGACTTGTCCATTAAATAGTGGTGACTTTTGCATTAAATAGTAGTGACTTGTCCATTAAATAGTGGTGACTTGTTCATTAAATAGTGGTGACTTGTCCATTAAATAGTGGTGACTTGTCCATTAAATAGTGGTGACTTGTTCATTAAATAGTGGTGACATGACCATTAAATAGTGGTGACATGTCCATTATATAGTGGTGACATGTCTAGTAAATAGTGGTGACATGTTCATTAAATAGTGGTGACTTGTCCATTAAATAGTGGTGACTTGTCCATTAAATAGTGGTGACTTGTTCATTAAATAGTCGTGACTTGTTCATTAAATAGTGGTGACTTGTCCATTAAATAGTGGTGACTTGTTCATTAAATAGTGGTGACATGTCCATTAAATAGTGGTGACATGTTCATTACATAGTGGTGACTTGTCCATTAAATAGTGGTGACATATCCATTAAATAGTGGTGATTTGTTCATTAAATAGTGGTGACTTGTCCATTAAATAGTGGTGACTTGTTCATTAAATAGTGGTGACATATCCATTAAATAGTGGTGACATGTCCATTAAATAGTGGTGTCTTGTTCATTAAATAGTGGTGACATATCCATTAAATAGTGGTGACATGTCCATTAAATAGTGGTGACTTGTTCATTAAATGGTGGTGACTTGTTCATTAAATAGTGGTGACATGTTCATTAAATAGTGGTGACATGTCCATTAAATAGTGGTGACATGTCCATCATTAAATAGTGGTGACATATCCATTAAATAGTGGTGACTTGTCCATTAAATAGTGGTGACATGTTCATTAAATAGTGGTGACATGTCCATTAAATAGTGTTGACATATCCATTAAATAGTGGTGACTTGTCCATTATATAGTGGTGACATATCCATTAAATAGTGGTGACTTGTCCATTAAATAGTGGTGACTTGTCCATTAAATAGCTGTGATATGTCCATTAAATAGTGGTGACATGTCCATTATATAGTGGTGACTTTTCCATTAAATAGTGGTGACTTGTTCATTAAATAGTGGTGACATATCCATTAAATAGTGGTGACTTGTCCATTATATAGTGGTGACATATCCATTAAATAGTGGTGACTTGTCCATTAAATAGTGGTGACTTGTCCATTAAATAGCGGTGATATGTCCATTAAATAGTGGTGACATGTCCATTAAATAGTGGTGACTTTTCCATTAAATAGTAGTGACTTGTCCATTAAATAGTGGTGACTTTTCCATTAAATAGTAGTGACTTGTCCATTAAATAGTGGTGACATGTTCATTAAATAGTGGTGACTTGTTCATTAAATAGTGGTGACATATCCATTAAATTGTGGTGACTTGTTCATTAAATAGTGGTGACTTGTCCATTAAATAGTGGTGACATGTCCATTATATAGTCGTGACATATCCATTAAATAGTGGTGACTTGTCCATTAAATAGTGGTGACCTGTCCATTATATAGTGGTGACTTGTCCATTAAATAGTGGTGACATGTTCATTAAATAGTGGTGACTTGGTCATTAAATAGTGAGGACTTGTCCATGAAATAGTGGTGACTTGTCCATTATATAGTGGTGACATATCCATTAAATAGTGGTGACTTGTTCATTAAATAGTGGTGACTTGTCCATTATATAGTGGTGACATATCCATTAAATAGTGGTGACTTGGTCATTAAATAGTGGTGACTTGTCCATTAAATAGTGGTGACATATTCATTAAATAGTGGTGACTTGTCCATTAAATAGTGGTGACTTGTCCATTATATAGTGGTGACATATCCATTAAATAGTGGTGACTTGACCATTAAATAGTGGTGACTTGTCCATTAAATAGCGGTGATATGTCCATTAAATAGTGGTGACATGTCCATTATATAGTGGTGACTTGTCCATTAAATAGTGGTGACATGTTCATTAAATAGTGGTGACTTGGTCATTAAATAGTGGTGACTTGTCCATGAAATAGCGGTGATATGTCCATTAAATAGTGGTGACATCTCCATTAAATAGTGGTGACATATCCATTAAATAGTGGTGACTTGTCCTTTAAATAGTGGTGACTTTTCCATTAAATAGTAGTGACTTGTCCATTAAATAGTGGTGACTTGTTCATTAAATAGTGGTGACTTGTCCATTAAATAGTGGTGACTTGTCCATTAAATAGTGGTGACTTGTTCATTAAATAGTGGTGACATGACCATTAAATAGTGGTGACATGTCCATTATATAGTGGTGACATGTCTAGTAAATAGTGGTGACATGTTCATTAAATAGTGGTGACTTGTTCACTAAATAGTGGTGACTTGTCCATTAAATAGTGGTGACTTGTTCATTAAATAGTCGTGACTTGTTCATTAAATAGTGGTGACTTGTCCATTAAATAGTGGTGACTTGTTCATTATATAGTGGTGACATGTCCATTAAATAGTGGTGACATGTTCATTACATAGTGGTGACTTGTCCATTAACTAGTGGTGACATATCCATTAAATAGTGGTGATTTGTTCATTAAATAGTGGTGACTTGTTCATTAAATAGTGGTGTCTTGTTCATTAAATAGTGGTGACATATCCATTAAATAGTGGTGACATGTCCATTAAATAGTGGTGACTTGTTCATTAAATAGTGGTGACTTGGTCATTAAATAGTGGTGACATGTTCATTAAATAGTGGTGACATGTCCATTAAATAGTTGTGACATATCCATTAAATAGTGGTGACATGTCCATTAAATAGTGGTGACTTGTTCATTAAATAGTGGTGTCATATCCATTAAATAGTGGTGACATGTCCATTAAATAGTGGTAATTTGTTCATTAAATAGTGGTGACTTGTCCATTAAATAGTGGTGACTTGTTCATTAAATAGTGGTGACATATCCATTAAATAGTGGTGACTTGTCCATTAAATAGTGGTGACATATCCATTAAATTTTGGTGACATATCCATTAAATTGTGGTGACTTGTCCATATCCGAAACAATCTGGCCACTCAACTGTTTATCAAGTGTTAGACATTTACCACCAGATTTGTCACTTGCTTGACAATGACATTCACATGTGTATAGTGTACTGTGATATATCGAAAACGTTCGATCGTGTTTGACATGAAGGATTATTATTCAAACTAAGACAAAATGGAATTGATGGACACATTTTACAATGGATAAACACATACCTTTCAAACCGTAATCAAAATGTTGTGTTGGCTTCGAGGTTTCAAAGTCAAAAACTGTGTGTGCAGATGTGCCTCAAGGTTCAGTACTTGGACCCTTTCTATTCTTACTTATGTGAATGATATTGCTGATAGTTTGGTCTATCTATCTCGTCTATTTGCAGATGACAGTTCTCGTGCTATTTCATCAGCAGATATTACGTACATGGAAACTACCCTTAATAATGGTCTCCAGAAAATTACAGACTGATCTAGTCTGTGGCTTGAGAATTTTAACCCAAATAAAACAGAAGTAGTGTTTTTACCCTGGGGTCAGCACGCAGACCAGTTCTCACTTTTAACAATATCCAACTTGATTACGTGGAAAATCACAATCATGTGTTACATGAAAATCTCAAAAAGCCAAAAACAATAACATTGAATCGATCAACAGTGCTTTCGTTGTCTACAAACTTTCAAAAGTGAAAGTAGGATTTCATATAACTGTCATCCATGCTCCTGGATTGACGTTTGTTTGTCATTGAAGTCATATCGCGTGATACTGTCGTCTAGAGATAATTCATCTAAGATTAGTCTACACATAAATATGCATAGGCACACATGTCAGATATATCGGTAAATCTGTACAATAAATCGAGTTATTCAAGATACACGCTTTGTATTACGCATGAATGGTTACATTATTTACATTATTTTGTTGTCAACAAACCGCGTATACTACGTTAATAGTTGAAATACATTATACCATTTAATAAGAAATTACATTCTGTAGAAATATGCGTTTTCATTGATGTAGTGTCGCTTTAAGTTCTGGTGGTAAATGGCATAATCACATTAACAATATTAATAACACTTGCTTCTAGAGTTCTTGGTTCGATGAGGGCATTAAATGTAAAATAAAACTAACTACACTTGATCAAATTTATATTTCATATATGAGACCTATATTAGAATATGCATCCATTGTTTGGGATGGCTGTGGTAAATTCGAACACTTATCATTGGAAAGAATTCAGTATGAAACTGCACTGGTCTCACAAGATATGTTTCTATCGATCGTTTACTAACCGAAATAGACTGGGTTTCTCTAGCCGATAGGCACAACATATAGAAACTTATAACAATTTATAAAGCAAAACATGGAAATCTGCCAAATTATTTAGCAAATATATTTCCCATTACCGTTTATGAATCTGTACCATGCCCACTCCGTAATGACACTGATTACGTCACACTGGCTCGCCTTACACACATGTTTTCAAATTCATTTATACCGACTTCTACTGCGCTATGGAACAACTTTAATCCAGCCACAAGGAACTCCGAATAGCTTAATATTTTTAATCGAAGCTCCCGGACCATCGATAGTTCCCACACATTACCTTAGCGGTGAAAGATCATAGTCAGTACACCATGCTCGAATACGAACATGTGTGCAGGGACTTGAATGGTGACATCTTTAAATAAAAATAACTTACGTGATTGTCCTACGTCCAACTGTGGATTCCACACAGTAGGCGCTGAACATTATTTGTTTAATTGTTGTATACAGCAACCATTAGATATCATCCCCTGAGCACACATACATTCTACATGTATATGGTAAGGATGACTATTCGGCAGATGAAAACAGATTACTATTTTCAGAAGTGTGTTGCATCCACACAACATGGTTATTCGGGGGTGTCGCATACACACACCATGGTTATTCGGGGGTGTCGCATCCACATACCATGGTTATTCAGGAGGTCGCATCCACACACCGTGGTTATTCGGGGTGTCGCATCCACACACCATGGTTATTCGGGAAGTCGCATCCACACACCATGGTTATTCGGGAGGTCGCATCCACACACCATGGTTATTCGGGAGGTCGCATTCACACACCATGGTTATTCGGGAAGTCGCATCCACACACCATGGTTAATCGGGAGGTCGCATTCACACACAATGGTTATTCGGGAGGTCGCATCCAAACACCATGGTTATTAGGGAAGTCGCATCCACACACCATAGTTATTCGGGAAGTCGCATCCACACACCATGGTTATTCGGGAGGTCGCATCCACACACCATGGTATTCGGAGGTCGCATCCACACACCATGGTTATTGGAGGTCGCATTCACACACCATGGTTATTCGGGAGGTCGCATCCACACACCATGGTTATTCGGGAGGTCGCATCCACACACCATGGTTATTCGGGAGGTCGCATCCACACACCATGGTTATTCGGGAGGTCGCATCCACACACCATGGTTATTCGGGAGGTCGCATCCACACACCATGGTTATTCGGGAGGTCGCATCCACACACCATGGTTATTCGGGATGTCGCATTCACACACCATGGTTATTCGGGAGGTCGCATCCACACACCATGGTTATTCGGGAGGTCGCATCCACACACCCCGGTTATTCGGAGGTCGCATGCACACACCATGGTTATTCGGGAGGTCGCATCCACACATCATGGTTATTCGGGAGGTCGCATCCACACACCATGGTTATTCGGGAGTCGCATCCACACACCATGGTTATTCGGGAGGTCGCATCCACACACCATAGTTATTCGGGGTGTCGCATGCACACACCATAGTTATTCGGGGTGTCGCATCCACACACCATAGTTATTCGGGTTGTCGCATTCACACATCATGGTTATTCGGGAGGTCGCATCCACACAACATGGTTATTCAGGAGGTCGTATCCACACACCCCGGTTATTCGGGAGGTCGCATACACACACCATGGTTATTCGGGAGGTCGCATCCACACATCATGGTTATTCGGGAGGTCGCATCCACACATCATGGTTATTCGGGAGGTCGCATCCACACACCATGGTTATTCGGGAGTCGCATCCACACACCATGGTTATTCGGGAGGTCGCATCCACACACCATGGTTATTCGGGAGGTCGCATGCACACACCATGGTTATTCGGGGTGTCGCATCCACACACCATGGTTATTCGGGAGGTCGCATCCACACACCATGGTTATTCGGGAGGTCGCATCCACATATCATGGTTATTTGGAGGTCGCATGACACACCATGTATTCGGGGTGTCACATCCACACACCATAGTTATTCGGGGTGTCGCATCCACGCACCATGGTTATTCGGGAGGTCGCATCCACACACCCTGGTTATTCGGGAGGTCGCATTCACACACCATTGTTATTCGGGAGGTCGCATCCACACATCATGGTTATTCGGGAGGTCGCATTCACACACCATGGTTATTCGGGAGGTCGCATCCACACATCATGGTTATTCGGGAGGTGGCATTCACACACCATGGTTATTCGGGAGGTCGCATTCACACACCATGGTTATTCAGGAGGTCAAATACACACACCATGGTTATTCGGGGAGTCGCATCCACACACCATGGTTATTCGGGTAGTCGCATCCACACACCATGGTTATTCGGGAGGTCGCATCCACACACCATGGTTATTCAGGAGGTCGCATCCACACACCATGGTTATTCGGGGTGTCGCATCCACACACCATGGTTATTCGGGATGTCGCATCCACACACCATGGTTATTCGGGAGGTCGCATCCACACACCATGGTTATTCGGGAGGTCGCATCCACACACCATGGTTATTCGGGAGGTCGCATCCACACACCATGGTTATTCGGGAGGTCGCATCCACACACCATGGTTATTCGGGAGGTCGCATCCACACACCATGGTTATTCGGGGTGTCGCATCCACACACCATGGTTATTCGGGAGGTCGCATTCACACACCATGGTTATTCGGGGTGTCGCATCCACACACCATGGTTATTCGGGAGGTCGCATCCACACACCATGGTTATTCAGGAGGTCGCATCCACACACCATGGTTATTCGGGGTGTCCCACACACCATGGTTATTCGGGGTGTCGCATTCACACACCATGGTTATTCGGGAGGTCGCATACACACATCATGGTTATTCGGGAGGTCGCATACACACACCATGGTTATTCGGGTGGTCGCATCCACACACCATGGTTATTCGGGAGGTCGCATCCACACACCATGGTTATTCGGGAGGTCGCATCCACACACCATGGTTATTCGGGAGGTCGCATCCACACACCATGGTTATTCGGGAGGTCGCATCCACACACCATGGTTATTCGGGAGGTCGCATCCACACACCATGGTTATTCGGGAGGTCGCATCCACACACCATGGTTATTCGGGAGGTCGCATCCACACACCATGGTTATTCGGGAGGTCGCATCCACACACCATGGTTATTCGGGAGGTCGCATCCACACACCATGGTTATTCGGGAGGTCGCATCCACAACATGGTTATTGGTTTAGTATTCGGGGTGTCGCATCCACACACCATGGTTATTCGGGAGGTCGCATCCACACACCCTGGTTATTCGGGAGGTCGCATTCACACACCATGGTTATTCGGGAGGTCGCATCCACACATCATGGTTATTCGGGAGGTCGCATCCACACACCATGGTTATTCGGGGGTCGCATCCACACATCATGGTTATTCGGGAGGTCGCATTCACACCATGGTTATTCGGGAGGTCGCATTCACACACCATGGTTATTCGGAGGTCCACCATGGTTATTCGGGGGTCGCATCCACACACCATGGTTATTCGGGAGGTCGCATCCACACACCATGGTTATTCGGGAGGTCGCATCCACACACCATGGTTATTCGGGATGTCGCATCCACACACCATGGTTATTCGGGGTGTCGCATCCACACACCATGGTTATTCGGGATGTCGCATCCACACACCATGGTTATTCGGGAGGTCGCATCCACACACCATGGTTATTCGGGAGGTCGCATCCACACACCATGGTTATTCGGGAGGTCGCATCCACACACCATGGTTATTCGGGAGGTCGCATCCACACACCATGGTTATTCGGGAGGTCGCATCCACACACCATGGTTATTCGGGGTGTCGCATTCACACACCATGGTTATTCGGGAGGTCGCATTCACACACCATGGTTATTCGGGGTGTCGCATCCACACACCATGGTTATTCGGGAGGTCGCATCCACACACCATAGTTATTCAGGAGGTCGCATCCACACACCATGGTTATTCGGGGTGTCCCACACACCATGGTTATTCGGGGTGTCGCATTCACACACCATGGTTATTCGGGAGGTCGCATACACACATCATGGTTATTCGGGAGGTCGCATACACACACCATGGTTATTCGGGTGGTCGCATCCACACACTATGGTTATTCGGGAGGTCGCATCCACACACCATGGTTATTCGGGTGGTCGCATCCACACACTATGGTTATTCGGGAGGTCGCATCCACACACTATGGTTATTCGGGAGGTCGCATTCACACACCATGGTTATTCTGGGTGTCGCATCCACACATCATGGTTATTCTGGGTGTCGCATCCACACACCATGGTTATTCTGGGTGTCGCATCCACACATCATGGTTATTCGGGAGGTCGCATACACACACCATGGTTATTCGGGAGGTCGCATCCACACACCATGGTTATTCGGGAGGTTGCATCCTACATCATGGTTATTCGGGGTGTCGCATCCACACACCATGGTTATTCGGGAGGTCGCATTCACACAGCATGGTTATTCGGGGTGTCCTATCCACACATCATGGTTATTCGGGGTGTCGTATCCACACATCATGGTTATTCGGGAGGTCGCATCCACTCAATATGGTTATGCGGGAGGTCGCATCCACAAACCATAGTTATTCGGGATGTCGCATCCACACACCATGGTTATTCGGGAGGTCGCATCCACACACCATGGTTATTCGGGAGGTCGCATCCATACGCCATGGTTATTCGGGAGATCGCATCCACACACCATGGTTATTCGGGATGTCGCATCCACACACCATGGTTATTCGGGAGGTCGCATTCACACACCATGGTTATTCGGGAGGTCGCATTCACACACCATGGTTATTCGGGAGGTCGCATTCACACACCATGGTTATTCGGGAGGTCGCATTCACACACCATGGTTATTCAGGAGGTCGCATCCACACACCATGGTTATTCGGGAGGTCGCATCCACACACCATGGTTATTCGGGAGGTCGCATCCACACACCATGGTTATTCGGGAGGTCGCATCCACACACCATGGTTATTCGGGAGGTCGCATACACACACCATGGTTATTCGGGAGGTCGCATCCACACACCATGGTTATTCGGGAGGTCGCATCCACACACCATGGTTATTCAGGAGGTCGCATCCACACACCATGGTTATTCGGGAGGTCGCATCCACACACCATGGTTATCGCATCATCACACCATAGTTATGCGGGAGGTCGCATCCACACACCATGGTTATTCGGGAGGTCGCATCCACACACCATGGTTATTCGGGAAGTCGCATCCACACACCATGGTTATTCGGGAGGTCGCATCCACACACCATGGTTATTCGGGAGGTCGCATTCACACACCATGGTTATTCGGGAGGTCGCATCCACACACCATGGTTATTCGGGAGGTCGCATCCACACACCATGGTTATTCGGGAGGTCGCATCCACACACCATGGTTATTCGGGAGGTCGCATCCACACACCATGGTTATTCGGGAGGTCGCATCCACACACCATGGTTATTCGGGAGGTCGCATCCACACACCATGGTTATTCGGGAGTCGCATCCACACACCATGGTTATTCGGGAGGTCGCATCACACACCATGGTTATTCGGGGTCGCATCCACACACCATGGTTATTCGGGAGGTCGCATCCACACACCATGGTTATTCGGGAGGTCGCATCCACACACCATGGTTATTCGGGAGGTCGCATCCACACACCATGGTTATTCGGGAGGTCGCATCCACACACCATGGTTATTCGGAGGTCGCATCCACACACCATGGTTATTCGGGGTGTCGCATCCACACACCATGGTTATTCGGGATGTCGCATCCACACACCATGGTTATTCGGGAGGTCGCATCCACACACCATGGTTATTCGGGAGGTCGCATCCACACACCATGGTTATTCGGGAGGTCGCATCCACACACCATGGTTATTCGGGAGGTCGCATCCACACACCATGGTTATTCGGGAGGTCGCATCCACACACCATGGTTATTCGGGGTGTCGCATCCACACACCATGGTTATTCGGGAGGTCGCATTCACACACCATGGTTATTCGGGGTGTCGCATCCACACACCATGGTTATTCGGGAGGTCGCATCCACACACCATGGTTATTCGGGAGGTCGCATCCACACACCATGGTTATTCGGGGTGTCGCATCCACACACCATGGTTATTCGGGGTGTCGCATTCACACACCATGGTTATTCGGGAGGTCGCATCCACACATCATGGTTATTCGGGAGGTCGCATACACACACCATGGTTATTCGGGTGGTCGCATCCACACACCATGGTTATTCGGGAGGTCGCATCCACACACCATGGTTATTCGGGTGGTCGCATCCACACACCATGGTTATTCGGGAGGTCGCATCCACACACCATGGTTATTCGGGAGGTCGCATTCACACACCATGGTTATTCTGGGTGTCGCATCCACACATCATGGTTATTCGGGGTGTCGCATCCACACACCATGGTTATTCTGGGTGTCGCATCCACACATCATGGTTATTCGGGAGGTCGCATACACACACCATGGTTATTCGGGAGGTCGCATCCACACACCATGGTTATTCGGGAGGTCGCATCCTACATCATGGTTATTCGGGGTGTCGCATCCACACACCATGGTTATTCGGGAGGTCGCATTCACACAGCATGGTTATTCGGGGTGTCGCATCCACACATCATGGTTATTCGGGGTGTCGTATCCACACATCATGGTTATTCGGGAGGTCGCATCCACACAATATGGTTATGCGGGAGGTCGCATCCACACACCATGGTTATTCGGGATGTCGCATCCACACACCATGGTTATTCGGGAGGTCGCATCCACACACCATGGTTATTCGGGAGGTCGCATCCACACACCATGGTTATTCGGGAGGTCGCATCCACACACCATGGTTATTCGGGAGGTCGCATCCACACCATGGTTATTCGGGAGGTCGCATCCACACACCATGGTTATTCGGGGTGTCGCATCCACACACCATGGTTATTCGGGAGGTCGCATTCACACACCATGGTTATTCGGGAGGTCGCATTCACACACCATGGTTATTCGGGGTGTCGCATCCACACACCATGGTTATTCGGGAGGTCGCATTCACACACCATGGTTATTCGGGTGTCGCATCCACACACCATGGTTATTCGGGGTGTCGCATCCACACACCATGGTTATTCGGGAGGTCGCATCCACACACCATGGTTATTCGGGAGGTCGCATCCACACACCATGGTTATTCGGGAGGTCGCATCCACACACCATGGTTATTCGGGAGGTCGCATCCACACACCATGGTTATTCGGGAGGTCGCATCCACACACCATGGTTATTCGGGAGGTCGCATCCACACACCATGGTTATTCGGGAGGTCGCATCCACACACCATGGTTATTCGGGAGGTCGCATCCACACACCATGGTTATTCGGGAGGTCGCATCCACACACCATGGTTATTCGGGAGGTCGCATCCACACACCATGGTTATTCGGGAGGTCGCATCCACACACCATGGTTATTCGGGATGTCGCATCCACACACCATGGTTATTCGGGAGGTCGCATCCACACACCATGGTTATTCGGGAGGTCGCATCCACACACCATGGTTATTCGGGAGGTCGCATCCACACACCATGGTTATTCGGGGGTCGCATCCACACACCATGGTTATTCGGGAGGTCGCATCCACACACCATGGTTATTCGGGAGGTCGCATCCACACACCATGGTTATTCGGGAGGTCGCATCCACACACCATGGTTATTCGGGAGGTCGCATCCACACACCATGGTTATTCGGGAGGTCGCATCCACACACCATGGTTATTCGGGTGTCGCATCCACACACCATGGTTATTCGGGGTGTCGCATCCACACACCATGGTTATTCGGGAGGTCACATTCACACATCATGGTTATTCGGGGTGTCGCATCCACACATCATGGTTATTCGGGTGGTCGCATCCACACACCATGGTTATTCGGGGTGTCGCATCCACACACCATGGTTATTCGGGAGGACGCATTTACACAGCATGGTTATTCGGGGTGTCGCATTCACACATCATGGTTAATCCGGGTGTCGCATACACACACCATGGTTATTCGGGATGTCGCATCCACACACCATGGTTATTCGGGGTATCGCATCCATACACCATAGTTATTCGGGAGGTCGCATCCACACACCCTGGTTATTCGGGAGGTCCCATTCACACACCATTGTTATTCGGGAGGTCGCATTCCCACACCATGGTTATTCGGGAGGTCGCATCCACACATCATGGTTATTCGGGAGGTGGATTCACACACCATGGTTATTCGGGAGGTCGCATCCACACACCATGGT
>CM026399.1:51791739-51882845 GCA_014843695.1 Archivesica marissinica
TTATATGCGAGTATATAGTATCATTGTACATAGTTATATACGTGTATATAGTATCATTGTACACATTTATATACGTGTGTATATAGCATCATTTTACACAGTTATATACGTGTATATAGTATCATTGTAAACAGTTATATATGTGTATATAGTATCATTGTACACAGTTATATACGTGTATATAGTATCATTGTACACATTTATATACGTGTGTATATAGCATCATTTTACACAGTTATATACGTGTATATAGTATCATTGTACACAGTTATATACGTGTAGATAGTATCATTGTACACAGTTATATACGTGTAGATAGTATCATTGTACACAATTATATACGTGTAGATAGTATCATTGTACATAGTTAGATACGTGTATATAGTATCATTGTACACAGTTATATACGTGTAGATAGTATCATTGTACACAGTTATATACGTGTATATAGTATCATTGTACACAGTTATATACGTGTATGTAGTATCATTGTACATAGTTATTTACGTGATATAGTGTCATTGTACACAGTTATATACGTGTATGTAGTATCATTGTACACAGGTTTGGTTTTGTTTTGTGGTTATATACGTGTATATAGTGTCATTGTACACATTTATATACGAGTATATAGTATCATTGTACATAGTTATATACGTGTATATAGTGTCATTGTACAAAGTTATTTACGTGTTTGTAGTATTATTGTACACAGTTATATACGTGTATATAGTATCATTGTACATAATTATATACGTGTATATAGTGTCATTGTACACAGTTATATACGTGTATATAGTATCATTGTACACAGCTATATACGTGTATATATAGTATCATTGTACACAGTTATATACGTGTATATAATGTCATTGTACACAATTATATACGTGTATATAGTATCATTGTACACATTTATATACGGTTATATATAGTATCATTGTACACAGTAATACACGTGTATATAGTATCATTGTACACATTTATATACGTGTATGTAGTATCATTGTACACAGTTATATACGTGTGTATATAGTATCATTGTACACATTTATATACGTGTATGTAGCATCATTGTACACATTTATATACGTGTATGTAGTATCATTGTACACAGTTATATACGTGTATATAGCATCATTGTACACAGTTATATACGTGTATATAGCATCATTGTACACAGTTATATACGTGTATATAGCATCATTGTACACAGTTATATACGTGTATATAGCATCATTGTACACAGTTATATACGTGTATATAGCATCATTGTACACAGTTATATACGTATATTTAGTGTCATTGTACACAGTTATATACATGTATATAGTGTCATTGTACACAGTTATATACGTGTATGTAGTATCATTGTACACAGTTATATACGTGTATATAGTGTCATTGTACACAGTTATATACTTGTATGTAGTATTATTGTACACAGCTATATACGTGTATGTAGTATTATTGTACACAGTTATATACATGTATATAGTGTCATTGTACACAGTTATATACGTGTATGTAGTATCATTGTACACAGTTATATACGTGTATATAGTGTCAGTGTACACAGTTATATACTTGTATGTAGTATTATTGTACACAGCTATATACGTGTATGTAGTATTATTGTACACAGTTATATACGTGCATGTAGTATCATTGTACATAGTTATATACGTGTATATAGTATCATTGTTCATAGTTATATACGTGTATATAGTGTCATTGTACACAGTTATATACGTGTATATAGTATCATTGTACATAGTTATATACGTGTATATAGTATCATTTTACACAGTTATATACGTGTAGATAGTATCATTGTACACAGTTATATACGTGTATATAGTATCATTGTACATAGTTATTTACGTGTATATAGTGTCATTGTACACAGTTATATACGTGTATGTAGTATCATTGTACACAGCGATATATACGAGTATATATAGTATCATTGTGCACAGTTATATACGTGTATATAGTGTCATTGTACACATTTATATGCGAGTATATAGTATCATTGTACATAGTTATATACGTGTATATAGTGTCATTGTACAAAGTTATTTACGTGTTTGTAGTATTATTGTACACAGTTATATACGTGTATATATAGTATCATTGTACATAATTATATACGTGTATATAGTGCCATTGTACACAGTTATATACGTGTATATAGTACCATTGTACACAACTATATACGTGTATATATAGTATCATTGTACACAGTTATATACGTGTATATAATCTCATTGTACACAATTATGTACGTGTATATAGTATCATTGTACACATTTATATACGGTTATATATAGTATCATTGTACACAGTAATACACGTGTATATAGTATCATTGTACACATTTATATACGTGTATGTAGTATTATTGTACACATTTATATACGTGTGTATATAGTATCATTGTACACATTTATATACGTGTATGTAGCATCATTGTACACATTTATATACGTGTATGTAGCATCATTGTACACAGTTATATACGTGTATATAGCATCATTGTACACAGTTATATACGTGTATATAGCATCATTGTACACAGTTATATACGTGTATATAGCATCATTGTACACAGTTATATACGTGTATATAGCATCATTGTACACAGTTATATACGTGTATATAGCATCATTGTACACAGTTATATACGTGTATATAGCATCATTGTACACAGTTATATACGTATATTTAGTGTCATTGTACACAGTTATATACGTGTATGTAGTATCATCGTACACAGTTATATATGTGTATATAGTGTCAAAGTACACAGTTATACACGTGTATATAGCATCATTGTACACAGTTACATACGTGTATGTAGTATCATTGTACACATTTATATACGTGTATGTAGTATCATTGTACACATTTATATACCTGTATGTAGTATCATTGTACATAATTATATACGTGTATGTAGTATCATCGTACACAGTTATATATGTGTATATAGTGTCATAGTACACAGTTATATACGTGTATATATCATCATTGTACATAGTTATATACGTGTATATAGTGTCATTGTACACTGTTTTATACGTGTATGTAGTATCATTGTACACATTTATATACGTGTATGTAGTATCATTGTACACATTTATATACCTGTATATAGTATCATTGTACATAATTATATATGTGTATATATAGTGTCATTGTACACAGTTATATACGTGTATATTTAGTTTCATTGTACACAGTTATATACATGTATGTCGTATTATTGTACATAGTTATATACATTTATATAGTATCATTGTACACAGTTATATACGTGTATATAGTATCATTGTACACAGTTATATACGTGTATATAGTATCATTGTACACAGTTATATACGTGTATATAGTATCATTGTACATAGTTATATACGTGTATATCGTATCATTGTACATAGTTATACACGTGTATATAGTATCATTGTACACAGTTATACACGTGTATATATCGTGTCATTGTACACAGGTATATACGTTTATGTAGAATCATTGTACACAGTTATATACGTGTATATAGTACCATTGTACACAGTTATATACGTGTATATAGTATCATTGTACACAGATATATACGTGTATATAGTATCATTGTACACAGTTATATACGTGTTTATATAGTATCATTGTACACAGTTATATACGTGTATATAGTATCATTGTACACAGTTATGTACGTGTATATATTATCATTGTATGTATATAGTATCATTGAACACAGTTATATACGTGTATATAGAATCATTGTACTCAGATATATACGTGTATATAGTATCATTGTACACAGTTATATACGTGTTTATATATTATCATTGTACACAGTTATATACGTGTATATAGTATCATTTTACACAGTTATATACGTGTATATAGTATCATTGTATGTATATAGTATCATTGAACACAGTTATATACGTTTATATAGTATCATTGTACACAGTTATATACGTGTATATATAGTATCATTGTACACAGTTATATACGTGTATATATAATATCATTGTACACAGTTATATACATGTATATAGTATCATTGTACACAGTTATATACATGTATATAATGTCATTGTACACAGTTATATACGTGTATGTAGTATCAGTGTACACAGTTATATACGTGCATATAGTATCATTGTACACAGTTATATACGTGTATGTATTATCAGTGTACACAGTTATATACGTGTGTATATCGTGTCATTGTACACAGGTATATACGTGTATGTAGAATCATTGTACATAGTTATATACGTGTATATAGTAACATTGTACACAGTTATATACGTGTATATAGTATCAGTGTACACAGTTATATACGTGTATATCGTATCATTGTACATAGTTATACACGTGTATATAGTATCATTGTACACAGTTATACACGTGTATATATCGTGTCATTGTACACAGGTATATACGTTTATGTAGAATCATTGTACACAGTTATATACGTTTATATAGTATCAGTGTACACAGTTATATACGTGTATGTAGAATCATTGTACACTGTTGACACGTGACGTAGTTGATGAAAGGGAAAGTATGTTTACCTGAAAGGTGTATCGTTCTTGGAGAACTTTGTTTATTAAGTGAGACCAAGACTTTTGTCCGCCATTCAGCTCCGTCTGTAACGATTTTGTTCTGACCAGTAACTTGGAATTGCTCGATGGCAGAATATACCAGAATGAGAGACAGTAAGTTCCGGCTGGTAAACTTGGTGACGTCATAGTGTAACTAGCCTCTTTCGGTTCAGGACCCGTGATATGCAAACTGCTGTACGTTAGTCTGGTATCAAATAATGCGAAATAAGAATCATCTGAAATATAAACTATGATATAGCCATACAGCTTACAACTAAGGAGTTATTGAGATACTATAGCAATGCATCTTACAACTAGGGAGTTATTTCGATACCATAGCAATACAACTTACAACTAGGGAGTTATTTCGATACCATAGCAATGCACCTTACAACTAGGGAGTTATTTCGATACCATAGCAATGCACCTTACAACTAGGGCGTTATTGCGATACCATAGCAATGCATCTTACAACTAGGGAGTTATTGCGAGACCATAGCAATGCATCTTATAACTAGGGAGTTATTGCGATAACATAGCAATGCATCTTACAACTAGGGAGTTATTGCGATACTATATAAATACAACTTACAACTAAGGAGTTATTGCGATACTATATAAATACAATTTACAACTAGGGAGTTATTGCGATACTATAGCAATGTAACTTACAACTAAGGAGTTATTGAGATACCATAGCAATACATCTTACAACTAGGGAGTTATTGCGATACCATAGCAATGCATCTTACAACTAGGGAGTTATTGCGATACCATAGCAATGCGTCTTACAACTAGGGAGTTATTGCGATACTATAGCAATGCATCTTATAACTAAGGAGTTATTGCGATACTATATAAATACAACTTACAACTAAGGAGTTATGGCGATACTA
Source organism: Archivesica marissinica (assembly GCA_014843695.1). Lineage (NCBI taxonomy): Eukaryota > Metazoa > Mollusca > Bivalvia > Venerida > Vesicomyidae > Archivesica > Archivesica marissinica. Next base: position 51,797,258 of record CM026399.1, read on the forward strand.
TATGTAGACCGGGGAGTTTATAGATATGACAAACTCTGGTTGTTTTCGTATTTTCGTATATATGGATATAAAGAGCATTACCAGAGTCCGGCTATCAGCTGATACATATATTATATATATGTATAAAGTTACTAGTATAGTATATATTAACGTAAACAGGATAGCTTTGCAACGTATCCGTTTGACTAGTAGAGATAGAGTGTGGGATAAGGGTCTTGAACAAGTTAGTTGGAAAGTGCACCTAATTAGTTGAGTTAGTTCACTCATTCACACATCTGACCTGATTGTCACTCACAATCACTCACCCATAATACTTTATACACAATAGTAGTGAAGACTAGTATATATTATACAAAGACATAGTATGGGACCAGGCTATATAATTATGATATGATTCAGACCAGTGATTTTATTAGGCCATATAGGGAAACTATTGGGTGGTACGCTTGCAGCAGGGTTTGGAAACATTATAATGTACATGTACTAAATATCAATAATTAGTTCCCTTTAACATAAATATGACATGGGTTACATATATAAATATTATTTACAACTAGGGAGTTATTGCGATAATATAAATACAATTTACAACTAGGGAGTTATTGCGATACTATAGCAATGTAACTTACAACTAAGAAGTTATTGAGATACCATAGCAATACATCTTACAACTAGGGAGTTATTGCGATACCATAGCAATGAATCTTACAACTAGGGAGTTATTGCGATACCATAGCAATGCGTCTTACAACTAGGGAGTTATTGCGATACTATAGCAATGCATCTTATAACTAAGGAGTTATTGCGATACTATATAAATACAACTTACAACTAAGGAGTTATTGCGATACTATATAAATATAATTTACAACTAGGGAGTTATTGCGATATTATAGCAATACATCTTACAACTAGGGAGTTATTGCGATACTATAGCAATGCATATTATAACTAGGGAGTTATTGCGATACTATAGCAATGCATCTTACAACTAGGGAGTTATTGCGATACTATAGCAAAGCATCTTACAACTGGGGAGTTATTGCGATAATATAACAATGGATCTTACAACTAGGGAGTTATTGCGATAATATAACAATGGATCTTACATCTAGGGAGTTATTGCGTTACTATAGCCATGCAGCTTACAACTAGGGAGTTATTGCGTTACTATAGCCATGCAGCTTACAACTAGGGAGTTATTACGATACCATAGCCATGCAGCTTACAACTAGGGAGTTATTGCGTTACTATAGCCATGCAGCTTACAACTAGGGAGTTATTGCGTTACTATAGCCATGCAGCTTACAACTAGGGAGTTATTGCGTTACTATAGCCATGCAGCTTACAACTAGGGAGTTATTGCGTTACTATAGCCATGCAGCTTACAACTAGGGAGTTATTGCGTTACTATAGCCATGCAGCTTACAACTAGGGAGTTATTGCGTTACTATAGCCATGCAGCTTACAACTAGGGAGTTATTGCGTTACTATAGCCATGCAGCTTACAACTAGGGAGTTATTGCGTTACTATAGCCATGCAGCTTACAACTAGGGAGTTATTGCGTTACTATAGCCATGCAGCTTACAACTAGGGAGTTATTGCGTTACTATAGCCATGCAGCTTACAACTAGGGAGTTATTGCGTTACTATAGCCATGCAGCTTACAACTAGGGAGTTATTGCGTTACTATAGCCATGCAGCTTACAACTAGGGAGTTATTGCGATAATATAGCAATGCATCTTACAATTAGGGAGTTATTGCGATACTATAGCAATGCATCTTATAACTAAGGAGTTATTGCGATACTATATAAATACAACTTACAACTAAGGAGTTATGGCGATACTATATGTAGACCGGGGAGTTTATAGATATGACAAACTCTGGTTGTTTTCGTATTTTCGTATATATGGATATAAAGAGCATTACCAGAGTCCGGCTATCAGCTGATACATATATTATATATATGTATAAAGTTACTAGTATAGTATATATTAACGTAAACAGGATAGCTTTGCAACGTATCCGTTTGACTAGTAGAGATAGAGTGTGGGATAAGGGTCTTGAACAAGTTAGTTGGAAAGTGCACCTAATTAGTTGAGTTAGTTCACTCATTCACACATCTGACCTGATTGTCACTCACAATCACTCACCCATAATACTTTATACACAATAGTAGTGAAGACTAGTATATATTATACAAAGACATAGTATGGGACCAGGCTATATAATTATGATATGATTCAGACCAGTGATTTTATTAGGCCATATAGGGAAACTATTGGGTGGTACGCTTGCAGCAGGGTTTGGAAACATTATAATGTACATGTACTAAATATCAATAATTAGTTCCCTTTAACATAAATATGACATGGGTTACATATATAAATATTATTTACAACTAGGGAGTTATTGCGATAATATAAATACAATTTACAACTAGGGAGTTATTGCGATACTATAGCAATGTAACTTACAACTAAGAAGTTATTGAGATACCATAGCAATACATCTTACAACTAGGGAGTTATTGCGATACCATAGCAATGAATCTTACAACTAGGGAGTTATTGCGATACCATAGCAATGCGTCTTACAACTAGGGAGTTATTGCGATACTATAGCAATGCATCTTATAACTAAGGAGTTATTGCGATACTATATAAATACAACTTACAACTAAGGAGTTATTGCGATACTATATAAATATAATTTACAACTAGGGAGTTATTGCGATATTATAGCAATACATCTTACAACTAGGGAGTTATTGCGATACTATAGCAATGCATATTATAACTAGGGAGTTATTGCGATACTATAGCAATGCAGCTTACAACTAGGGAGTTATTGCGTTACTATAGCCATGCAGCTTACAACTAGGGAGTTATTGCGTTACTATAGCCATGCAGCTTACAACTAGGGAGTTATTGCGTTACTATAGCCATGCAGCTTACAACTAGGGAGTTATTGCGTTACTATAGCCATGCAGCTTACAACTAGGGAGTTATTGCGTTACTATAGCCATGCAGCTTACAACTAGGGAGTTATTGCGTTACTATAGCCATGCAGCTTACAACTAGGGAGTTATTGCGTTACTATAGCCATGCAGCTTACAACTAGGGAGTTATTGCGTTACTATAGCCATGCAGCTTACAACTAGGGAGTTATTGCGTTACTATAGCCATGCAGCTTACAACTAGGGAGTTATTGCGTTACTATAGCCATGCAGCTTACAACTAGGGAGTTATTGCGTTACTATAGCCATGCAGCTTACAACTAGGGAGTTATTGCGTTACTATAGCCATGCAGCTAACAACTGGGGAGTTATTGCGATAATATAACAATGGATCTTACAACTAGGGAGTTATTGCGTTACTTTAGCCATGCAGCTTACAACTAGGGAGTTATTGCGATAATATAGCAATGCATCTTACAACTAGGGAGTTATTGCGTTACTTTAGCCATGCAGCTTACAACTAGGGAGTTATTGCGATAATATAGGAATGCAGCTTACAACTAGGGAGTTATTGCGTTACTATAGCCATGCAGCTTACAACTAGGGAGTTATTGCGATAATATAGCAATGCATCTTACAATTAGGGAGTTATTGCGATAATATAGCAATGCAGCTTACAACTAGGGAGTTATTGCGATACAATAACAATACAACTTACAACTAGGGCGTTATTGCGATACTATAGCAATGCATCTTACAACTAGGGAGTTATTGCGATACTATAGCAATGTAACTTACAACTAGGGAGTTATTGCGATACTATAGCAATGCAGCTTACAACTATGGAGTTATTGCGATAATATAGGAATGTAGTTTACAACTAGGGAGTTATTGCGATACTATAGCAATGTATCTTACAACTAGGGCGTTATTGCGATACAATATAAATACAACTTACAACTAAGTAGTTATTGCGATACTATATAATACAATTTACAACTAGGGAGTTATTGCGATACTATATAATACAATTTACAACTAGGGAGTTATTGCGATACTATAGCAATGTAACTTACAACTAAGGAGTTATTGCGATACCAAAGCAATGCGTCTTACAACTAGGGAGTTATTGCGATACTATAGCAATGCATCTTATAACTAAGGAGTTATTGCGATACTATATAAATACAACTTACAACTAAGGAGTTATTGCGATACTATAGCAATGCATCTTACAACTAGGGAGTTATTGCGATACTATAGCAATATATCTTACAACTAGGGAGTTATTGCGATACTATAGCAATGCATATTATAACTAGGGAGTTATTGCGATACTATAGCAATGCATCTTACAACTAGGGAGTTATTGTGATACTATAGCAATGCATCTTACAACTAGGAAGTTATTGCGATACTATAGCAATGTATCTTACAACTAGGGAGTTATTGCGATACTATAGCAATGCATCTTACTACTAGAGAGTTATTGCGATACCATAGCAATGTAACTTACAACTAAGGAGTTATTGCGATACCATAGCAATGTAACTTACAACTAAGGAGTTATTGTGATACTATAGCAATGCAGCTTACAACTAGGAAGTTATTGCGATACTATAGCAATGTAACTTACAACTAAGGAGTTATTGTGATACTATAGCAATGCAGCTTACAACTAGGAAGTTATTGCGATACTATAGCAATGCAGCTTACAACTAGGAAGTTATTGCGATACTATAGCAATGTAACTTACAACGAAGGAGTTATTGTGATACTATAGCAATGCAGCTTACAACTAGGAAGTTATTGCGATACAATAGCAATGCAGCTTACTACTAGGAAGTTATTGTGATACTATAACAATGCAGCTTACAACTAGGGAGTTATTGTGATACTATATAAATACAGCTTACAACTATGGAGTTATTGTGATACTATATAAATACAGCTTACAACTATGGAGTTATTGCGATACTATATAAATACAGCTTACAACTATGGAGTTATTGTGATACTATATAAATACAGCTTACAACTATGGAGTTATTGTGATACAATAGCAATGCAGCTTACAAATAAGGAGTTATTGTGATACTATAGCAATGCAGCTTACAACTAGGGAGTTATTGTGATACTATAGCAATGCAGCTTACAACTATGGAGTTATTGTGATACTATATAAATACAGCTTACAACTATGGAGTTATTGCGATACTATATAAATACAGCTTACAACTAGGGAGTTATTGTGATACTATATAAATACAGCTTACAACTATGGAGTTATTGTGATACTATATAAATACAGCCTACAACTATGGAGTTATTGCGATACAATAGCAATGCAGCTTACAACTATGGAGTTATTGCGATACAATAGCAATGCAGCTTACAACTATGGAGTTATTGCGATACAATAGCAATGCAGCTTACAACTATGGAGTTATTGCGATACAATAGCAATGCAGCTTACAACTAGTGAGTGATTGCGATACTATATAAATACAGCTTACAACTATGGAGTTATTGCGATACAATAGCAATGTAGCTTACAACTAGGGAGTTATTGCGATGCTATATAAATACAGCTTTCAAATAGGAAGTTATTGCGATACAATAATAATGCAGCTTACAAATAGGAAGTTATTGCGATGCTATATAAATATAGCTTACAACCATCATTCCAAGAAAGTTACTACAAAGAAAACTACATGGGATTTGTCAGGCTATTCTGACAAGTGATTTATTTGCACCCTATTTGACTAGCAAATTGTGAATCAACACCATTACATGTATATCTTCAGCATTAAGTGCCTGAATGGCAATACATATAGTACATAATTATAATCTTATATATAGTGATAATTTATACACATGTATTACATTAGAATTACATCTTCATTTATGCAAACATCAGCAGAACACTAGGCACGTGAAACATTTCAATGTAGGCTTCAATACTGACGGAGGATGTGCGAAGAGGTCAAATAAAGTATGCACTTTGTTTGCTCATTACAACATATGTTATCTCCACGGCAAACCCAGAAGACTACACGCGATTCGTGAACTCCTGCATCCACAGCGCAAACTAGAACAGGGTGTCTGGCATTCACATGAACATCGTATCATTTTCAGAATATATGGAGGTGCTATTTTTACACCAGCTGTACCAGCTGGCATCAACGCGTGTTGGTCTTCATTTCTGCTCCAACCATATTTAAGTGGATCGAGGGCTGGTGGATCTTGATCAACGGCATGTTTCCAAACACAGGTCTGATAATGTGCTCTCTTGGCATTTTCACAGAATGATTCAGTTGTTGGGGGTAATGACTGTAACATTGGTGCTGATGCTAGAGTTGTTCCAGCTTTTTTGGCCCAGACTCTTACTCTTACTTCTGACATTGTTTGAACTCGTTCAATACTGTAACAGGATGCAATACTGTTTGTTGATTGCCTTAGTACGTCCTCCAGGTCTACTATTTCCTCCTCAATGGAATTCACTGGACATTTCTGTGAAATCAGTACTTTCATTGCAGTCCCTTTACCTATACTATGGCAAATGGACACCGTGTCACACCCAGATAGGGCATGCATTGCTAGAAGGTCTGACACTATGTTCTTGTTTTCTTCTACTGTGGCATTTATGTCAATAATAGCTCTGTCTTGAACTGGGGATTCCATTATGACTGGAACTTTCAACTGTTGCTGTGTGACATGGTACAGGGCCAGAACAAATACATCTGTGTCATCAGAGAGGATTGAAACACCCCTTCATGTTTCCTTTGAAATACTGACCATTTGTTGCTCAGTGATATTGTCTGCCTCCTCATGGCTTGTTTGCATGTCATGCCGTGGAATGTTGACACCATCTCCATCTGTAATCTTCTCCAGTAATTACAAGTCTATGTTTTCTGCCAATAGTTGTTTCTGGAAACTTCACATTTGAGGACAAATCGTCACAAATGAGGGAAATCAGTTGCTTTTTGTTCTCTGGAACACTAAGTATGTCGTCCTGTTTTGGAAGTAGTTTCATTACTGTTGACAGTTGGTAGGCTTTGACCACTTTAACAGACTTCCCACGATCTTCTCTGGTTGCACTCTTAATACTGAAGTCGCGATATCTGTCAAAAACAAGGTAAACGTCAAAGGCCTTCAGTGTTTTCTCTACATATTTCCATACTGCACTAGATAGTCTTCGACTGTCCCTTCTTTTGGCCATTTGACGATCTACATAATTGCTGACCCATCAATTACAACACTTTCTGTTTGACCAGATGGCTGTCATGCAGAACTTCTGTTTTCAAATTGTGCTTCAATTGTGCGTTGGTATTAGGACGTCTCGGCTTTCCTGTTGCTTTGAACATCGATGTGTGTACGTGTGCTAGTTCGTATGACAAGACGTCATTCAGTTCGATGTCTCTACCGCTGGCCTGTATGCCTATTACTCTGCTGTATATTAACTATGTATCAAATGATTGTTCTGCACCAATGGTAACAGCTTTTTTAATCAGCTTGTGTTTTCACCAACCTCTTGATTGTAGCATTGAATGATTCAGGCCACCCACTTTCAAAATTGACAGTTGTCTGTGCAATCCGACCAGTCAACACAGTTACAAGTTCTTTTGGATGTTCTTCTGGTTTCAAAGGATGGATACATTCATCTAACTTTATCTTTATGGAATTTCGGTCTTTCTTGTCTGCTGTTCCTCTATTTCTCAATTCCTCTTTATGTTTTGTTGTATCATTCTCTGTTTCATCATCAATGAACTCTTCCAGGTCCTGTTCCAGTTGGCTACATATGTGCAGACTCAAAGCCCATACTTTCAATGTCTCAGGTTTCAGCGTTATTCCTATTATGCCACGTTTTCCATGTCCATAACGCATGAACGTTGTTTCTATATACATGCCACTCCAGATACCGGTATACACACCTGAGACATGTCGCATGACATGTTGGCCATTCATGAATTGTTCAAGAACTACAGGTGGAAGACGTTCCATATCACGAATGTAGTACAGTGCATAGCGGGCATAGTTGACATGCCCTGCCGCGAATAAGTATGGTATCATTGCTTTCACACAGTACAGATGTAAGCACAAATTACCTTACCGCTCTGCGCACACAAACATCATCATTATCATGACCGCCTTTACAAATACGTCTACCCACGACTTAGCTGTTCTACTTTTCCTAGCGACACAACATAGCATCTGCTCCAAGGTAGTTGTGCCATTGGTGTCAGCTTCAATGAGTGGATGTAGGACTTCTTCTGCAAGAATTCTATACGCTCTCATATTTGGCGGGTACTTCTTTCCTCTGAGCATTTTGGTGACTCCTCCAAATGTCGACTCGAGGGTTTCTGATAGGCCATTGTCTGCCATTAGTGTTCCTACAGATCCCGCAAAGCTCAATTAGGTGTGCATGCCTCCTAAGCGTAAGATTATATCTCCGAATTGTTCTGGATATGCCCAAAGAATGTTAAGAGATAATCGATATAACTGCAGATCACAGGTAAATACAGACTACTTCTGACCACACTGACGAGTATGAGCTTGTGATTTTCTCATTGCAGTCATCATTGTGGCTGGGTCAGATGGGGTCAGGTCAATGAGGGGAAAGTAGACAGCTTTCGTCATAGGCTGCGTATCGTGGCATTGTCGTCTGCGTTCTCTTGTGTTATAGCCGTTGTACTCTGGACAGTCTTCGGTAGTCACAACATCTCTGAAGAAGAAGGGATCATTAGTTCCGGCACTAGTCTTTGAGACAGCCATGATAGTTGCTAACATTTTCAAAGCCAAAACAGACGTGTGGACTTTTCTACGGGCATGTGTGGCTTCTTGATTCCATGGTAGCGCTCGATCGGGAATTCATAGTCAATGGATTCTTTCATTTCAGTTTTATCAAATCGTCTAATAACTATAATGACTCATTTGAATTTTCATTTGATTTAGTATCAGTCTGTGTTTGGAGAACTGCAAAAGAATGTGTAGAAAGTTTCCCATTTTGAGACGAAATGTCAGCATCAAAGTTATCAGCGACGGTTTGAACTAATCATTTGGAAGCATCTGACATGCCTTGAAGTGTTGGTGACGAGGCTGTTGCCACAGCTGCTGATTTCTTAAATCTCAAAACCTCATCAAAGCTACAGGTTACACCAATCGCATGCATTATTTGAACCAATTCCTTCGAACTTCGCATTAACACGCTCAAGGTTGCCTGCAATATAGTTAGACAGTTAGTTATTATGCTTGTAACAATTGATCCAATGAGATATGCATGTGATGAATGATCAAGCTTATCAGACAGTTTTGATGAGAAGGAAAGTAGGGTCTAACAGATTCTTGAATAATTTCACCATTCAGCCTAGTGTTGTACTGTTTCTTAGAAACGTTAATCGATTTAACCTCATCACGAACTGCTTTTGCTAGCTTCTCGGTGACTGAGTCTATTGCACTTTCGTCAGAATCAGGTACAAGTTTCAGTAATCCTGGGGCGTCACTACTGAACACAACAATACTGGCTACTCCAGCAGCAGTCAAAACTAGCAAGTCATCTCCAAAATGCTCACCTAATTGTTTGCATAAGTGATCTACGAGATAGTTTCACATTAGCTTCTTTAGAATATAGATCATGAAGTTCCACTGAATTCCAAATCCGGGATTTATTTGCCATCATTACATTAACTAGATACTCAAAGTCCAGATCAATAAGATCATTAGCTGAGATGCTTGCAGTAGCTCTTGCAGCTGCATCAACGCTGCCAGGACACATCAATTTTAATTTACAATCCACATAGTATCTGGCATCAGAGGCATGACGGTCGCTTAGTGCTCCTCCTACACGAATACGCACTTCTTCCGTCCATGTATTACCCCGTTTCTAATATGGCTCCCTTGAAAGCATACGCCTTACCAAGTGTTCGAACCGGATATATCGAACGCCACCTATCTGGATGTTTTGGATCCTTATCACAACCACACGTTGTACCACAAAATAAACAGTGCATCTTGAAATCAAAATCTGGCGTAGCTGATCTCTTTCTTCGTTTTGATGGTGATGGAGTCTCAATTGTTGTGTTTTGTCCCTTATCCAGATGCCTCTTTAGATGTTGGTGCGAGCAGTATGTAGAAACACAGTATCTGTGGGCGGCAATCTTCCAATTTTCGTCGACTGCTAAAGATTTATGGAGTTCGTCATTATAAATGTTACTGTATTCAATAATTGTTTTGATTCTCAATGCTCCAGAAGTTGAAAGTTAGTCCATTGCATCACGACGACAAGCCCCAATTTCCTTGAAAATACAGACTTCCATAATGACATATGCATCTTAGTGATATATATAAATATTTTAGTTTATTTAAAAACCATTAGGAATCAACGTTTTATTTCTATATGTGTTCATTTTCTTTTATGTATAATGTACAGCTCTGCGTCAAAAGTAACTTCACCCCTTATGTTTGCAAAAGAAACTTCACCCCCTACATGTCTACTTGTATTGCTTATGGCAAAATCAGAGTTCACAAATGATAAAAATAGAACGTAAATGAGTACAGAAAACATATACAGCAAAAATATAGCTTTTTAACGATGAATTACATGAGCTATAAAAGAAGTACGTACCCTTAATACCTTTTTCTCTCCTTTTTATGGTTACAAATAAATTCACTATAAGGGACCAATAAGACAATAGGGTCATTATTTGGATATTTTCACACACTAACCATTATAAAACTGTTACGCATAAGGACACTACTTCATACTTCAGTTTTTGTTAACGTTTTGTTTACAAATGGTGTAGCTTAGAAAAAGGGGTGACTTTTAAGTCCAAGTGTCATATATACATTAAAGTCATTACATATTGTTAACAGAACACTGTTTTCTAATACATTTTCCGATCATATTTTGTCATATGACATTTGTATGCAACATATTGCTTTTTATGCCATTTTGGGCGCCATGTTGGATTCTGAGAGTTGGTCAAGGATGACAGAGTGTCATCAATTGGATTATTAATCAGTGTGATCATATTAAGTATAATATGCAAAAACATTTTCTTTAGAGATTACATGTATATTAGCATACAAAGTTAAATGCCATATGTATCTTTTTTACAATATTTATGGCAGAATATGTAGTTTGCTTATGCTATAGTTAGCATGAAAATGGTGGCCATCTTGGATTCTGACAGTCATATTGGATTGATAACCATAATCTCATGCTTAAATGCACCACTTGCTAGTCACCAACAACGTTTTAGTCTCATTTCTTTTTTCTTTGCAACATCTACATGGCAGAAAATGTAATTTGCTTATAGAAAATTGGAATATGGCGGCCATCTTGGATTTTTCGCGGCCATATTGGATATTATGAAACTTGTTTCAAGGCTAAAATGAAACTTACAATAGTCATCTATCATAATGTCACATTTTACAAAACATTATGTTGAGAAATAAAAAAAAGTAACAGTAAAACTATTAATATATATGTATTTGTTTTACTATGGCGGCCATCTTGGACTCCATCTTGGATTCAGAGAGTTGCCCAAGGATGACAGAGTGTCATCAGTTGGATTATTAATCACTATCATCATACCTATCATAATATGCAAAAACATGTCTATATAGATTATTGCAAGGTCACAGTGAAGTGCAGGTCATTCATTAAAATCGAAAATTGCCGCGTACAACGGACATGGGTACTGCGGGGTAAGACGGGGCCGATGGTCGTGTGTTGACTATGGTATGTGTTTATCGCGTCCCTGTAACATCATAAGCATTTTCATATAAATCTATTCTATGATGCAGCATTCAAATATATAATTATGTCTATGATCGTACTTGTACGTGTTGGAATTAGTGTACGTGTTGGGGAACTATGATAGGAACCATAATGCAGTTTCCATCGTCCGTGTAGGGTGAAGGCACATGTGTCATTGTCAGCAAACGAGCAGCTTCCATTCGGAACATCCATGTTTAGTGACCGCAAACCTGAATAGTAGAATACAAATTGAACCGCTGGCCTTAATAACACGATATGTAGCTTATATAACACACACAGGAAGGAACAGTGCCGGCCCGGCTAATTTGTTTGTTTTGTGGGTCTATGGTTCTGTGTAGTAATGTATGTAGTTGGGGAACTCGCTTGTTGTGAGGTACCGGGGCGGGTCGGGCTATAATTAAAAGATTCAATTATTACATTATTATATGATTATATTTTTAAAAGCAAAATAGAAAAATGTGTTCCAAACTGCATTACCTTTATTAGATATTTAAAAGAAAGACAACACATCGAAGAACATATAGCCTTTATGAAAAATAAACTAGAAGCTCACAATAGAAAGTGGAACAAATTGATATTGACTGATAGAAGTATAATCACAAGCATGTAACAGCAATCGTATTAGCAACTGATATTGAAAAGATGTTTGTATTCTGGATCGGAATTCTTTCAACTCTTCTCCTGCTATCTTACTTTCCAACATAATGCCTTCTCTCTTTATAACAATTAATAAACGCATTTGTACATATACTATACTAATATATAGTATCGATATATTATTGTAAAACAACTGTAATTGATATTATATGTTTGCATATGTAATTGTTAATTACAACATGAAAAAAATAAACGGGCTACTCCTCGTAGCTGAAAAAAAAAAGATTCAATTCACACCCGTATATGTAAAATTATATATATTACGGGAGATAAAACCTGCTTACAAAGAACGTACGATATGTCCGCTTAATTCCATATCATACTATCCCATGCGGGAATTATCGAGTCGTACAATTTCTTTAACATGATATTGAATTATTCCAATGTTAATCATTCGTAAAAAGATAAAACATTCTCATAGTACATATAATGTTGGTCACATTGATGCATTAAATGTGACGGAACAGTTATCAACAATTAGCATTTGAAAGTCGTGATAGTACAGTGGATGCGCGTTCGCTTCAGGTGCGAAAGGTCCGGAGTTCGAGCCCCACTGGAGCCGTTACGATTTTACGAAGGCATTTAAATTCCACATTGCCTCTTCTCTCTCCTTCATGGCGATGGATTCCATCAGGAATGAGGTCTCGAGAGTGATTAATATAAGTTGAAAGAACATGTTTCGCAATCGAGCTAAAATAAATTTGTATAAACTATGTAGGCCTATATAACGACTACGTAAACTAATATGAATATGTACAATAATATGCAATGAATTAGTTCAATAGATTATCTCGTATATTCAAGATAACATGTGTACAAATATGTAATCATATAATTCGATTCATGAATTTGTAAAACGATACTGCAGCGCTTATATTTGTAATAATACGGCTGAGAATAGTAAATGTACGTATATTTAACACCTATATATCCAGCAATTGTGCCTGCTTAGAATACAGATAAATACAATGGATTAACAAGGATACGATCACATTGTCTTCAAGTCACCACTTTCATGAGTGTCCGTTTTTGTTTCATTGTGTTACGCTAATTGCGGATATACGATGCATGTCGTATTTAGACAATTGACCTTACAACAACAGGGGTATACTCGGCCAGGGAGCCCGCCGAAGGGTCCGCCGAGGGCCCCCACCGCCGTCATCCCGCCGATCCGGGAACCCGCGGACGGGCGGACATCGATCGGATTTTGGTCGCGAGGGGGGGAGGGTGAGTAACATTGTCTTTGTTATCCTTGGCGTAGCAGGATGGGTGAATAGACCTCCCTATGCGGTTTTCATTCGAAGGACTAGCGACAGCAGGGGGGCGAGTAACGTTGTCTTTGTTATCCCTGGTGTAGCAGGATGGGTTAACGACGGAATCGATTGGGGGTGGGGTAGTCGCGTTATTCGAAGGGGGGGGCGAGTAACATCGTCTTTTGTTGGCCCGGCATAGCGGAGTGGGGTACGATAGACCCATCGCGCGCCGGGACCGCCAGACGCCCCGGGCCGACCCAGGGGGGACGGCCCACAACCCTCGCCGGCCCCCCTGGGGGCTCTCCTGTTAGAGATACCCATAACAGCAGATATACCCGAGGTAATCTTGCTGCAATATGAAGGGTCACAACGTTTGTGCCTGGCCTCCCCTTGTAATGACCATAAAAAAACAATGATTCCGGTTTTATCTGGCGCGAAAAAAATCAGACCTCTCTGTATAAACATCCCAAACCCGCCCCAGCATGTCAAATTAAATCGTATGTATATCCGTTCCGGGCGGGCGACTAACCGCAGTATACACAAACGCATGTTTAATTATTACACCTTGTGGTTTTACAATACGTGGCCACTATTTTATACTCAAAGCTTAAGAAAACATAGCCCAAATCTTAAAAACAACACTTACCTTGGGCCATTTCGTACTGCGCAACAACACCACTTATATACTGGTATATGCACTGCGATTGCACAATACGCATATAAATTTCTAGAAAGCAAAAACCGCAAAGAAGTCGCTAGAAGCCGGCCGCGCATGCGCAAATATTGCATCACACACACACTTCCTTCCGTTACTGTCCGTATGTAAACAAGCGGACAGGTGTCCCAATTCTAGAGTAATGACCCAATTCTGGACAGTCGACCCAATTCTAGACAGGCGACCTATTTACTGACGATACCGCGTGATGACGTAAATCTATCAGTTAAAAATAGTTCTACCGAGTTTAAATCAGTGTAGTTTAAACTTTACCTCCGGCGTATTGTGTAGCACCGGCTAAAATACGGCAGTTTTATGTCAGTCGGGATGGCTTAGTTGTATTAACGTTTGACTTGAATTCTGGCGGAGCGGGTTCGAATGCCAGTACAGGATGAATTAAAAATTGTTAATTAATGTGGTTGTTGTAAGGATAGTTTATAGTAACATGCCAGCGCACGATTTAACTTACCGATATCATAAATAGACGTATTTGTGTAAAAGTATGGTGAGCTATTCGGAACATGGTGGAGCGGTCGGGATACGAGGTGTGTACTCCGGTGGTAATTCATCTCGACCCAGACACATAAATAAGCATATCACGTCGCGAGCCGGCCCAGCAACAATCTTCTCTCCGCGGCACGCTCTTCCGTGACTAATTTTTTTATCTTATCGTCCATCAGAATTTGAGGTCGGGCTGCCTTACCTTTAGTCCGGATGTCATCTTTCAAGGCTTGATACCAATCCCATTCGTCACTGACAGTCTTAAACTCGGCATCCGAGATTTCATTGTCTCGAATAGCTCCGCTAATTATAGCATCGATACTAGTTTTCTTTACCCGTGTGCAGCGACTGCAATGCGGTCATGCTTTTTAACGGTAGTTTCTAGACGCCGGTCTATCACCCGCCCGACCATGCATAGGATCCCGCCTGCGGCCGCGGCAGCACCCAAACCAACGGCTATTGGCGCGCCTACAAGCGAGGATATTACTGTGACACTCCCGACACCGCTGGCTACTGAGTCGGCCGCAAGGTCGTATTGATGCCGTCAATAGTATTGGCAGCTCGCCTGTAGTTTTTGGCTAGGCTGCTACGGATACGTTGTTCGTTTAAGAGTAGAGTTTGAATCTCCAGGATCCTGTTCAGTCTAAATGCTGACGGTCCGGCAACAGGATCGGCTGGTACTGTCGGTAAACTAGGATATAGCGTTGTATTCTCCATCAGATATCTAGCTCGATAAGCAATGCGACGACACTAGCGTAGCTTAAAGGATCGCCGGTTCTAGTGATAAAGTTAATAACTGTTCCTGCTGAAACTTCAATTGGTGTGGTGTTAAAAATGACAAATGCAGACATTATACCCCGCGGGTAATGCCGGCATTTTGTTCTACGCCGTTAAATACGAGGTTCACTCTGACTTCATCCGCAGCTGTTCCCGCAGACTTTACAGAAGAGAGTGACATCCGTAGAATCGTCCCAGATGCTAACATAGGGTAACCCGTATACTGATTGTTCGCGTTGTTACCAAAAGACCATTCGTGTTCACCCGGGCGCAACATACCCCACTCCTCAGCACAAATTGCAACGACCGGCTTTCTCGGCGCAATATAGGAAGGACCGTAAATACTAATGATAGATAAACTAGCCTGTTACAGATCTAATTCGATAAGCAATGCGACGACACTAGCGGAGCTCGGTGTATTAGAAGACTCGGTGATGAAATTTATAACACCGCCTGCCGGTACTTCAATCGGATTTTCACACCCGCGGGTTTCGTAATGCCGACATTTTGTAATTCGCCGCTAATTACGAGGTTCACACTCACAATGTTCACAGCTGCCCCCGAAGCCTTTACGGAAGAGAGTGACATCCGTAATATCCTGCCAGATGTTAACATAGGATAAACGGTATACCGGTTCGCGTTGTTGCCGAATGACCATTCGTATTCTACGTTACGGAGCGAACCTCTTTCTTCGGCCCAAACTGTAATGATAGGCTTCCAGACCGTGCCAGCGCCGCCGCAGGTACCAGGTCCGTATATACTAATTGTATCTCAAGTACTATAGAAATCGGAAACTCGTGATTGTTTAATGCTCGTCCGCTATCATCTCTGATAGTAATATTCAATTCGTCAACACAACCGCGTTTCAAGCGTTTGAAGTCGGGGTGAGGAAACTCTATTGTAACGGTTTCCCCGAAGAAGGCATTTCCCGCCTTTATTACTTTGAGGAGCGTACTCGGCGCCCCGTCGCACATGTTATATGACGTGTTCAGCTGCCACAGGTGCACTTGAAGGGTTTTAGTAATGGCGAAGCTTAAATAGCCCACCATACTTTTACACAAATACGTATATTTATGATATCGGTAAGTTAAATCGTGCGCTGGCATGTTACTATGAACTATCCTTACAACAACCACATTAATTAACAATTTTTAATTCATCCTGTACTGGCATTCGAACCCGCTCCACCAGAATTCAAGTTAAACGTTAATACAACTAAGCCATCCAGACTGTATATAAAACTGACGTATTTTAGCCGGTGCTACACAATACGCCGGAGGTAAAGTTTAAACTACACTGATTTAAACTCAGTAGAACTATTTTTAACTGATAGATTTACGTCATAACGCGGTATCGTCAGTAAATAGGTCGCCTGTCTAGAATTGGGTCGACTGTCCAGAATTGGGTCATTACTCTAGAATTGGGACACCTGTCCGCTTGTTTACATACGGACAGTAACGGAAGGAAGTGTGTGTGTGATGCAATATTTGCGCATGCGCGGCAGGCTTCTAGAGACTTCTTTGCGGTTTTTGCTTCTAGAAATTTATATGCGTATTGTGCAATCGCAGTGCATATACCAGTATATAAGTGGTGTTGTTGCGCAGTTCGAAATGGCCCAAGGTAAGTGTTGTTTTTAAGAATTGGGCTATGTTTTCTTAAGCTTTGAGTATAAAATAGTGGCCACGTATTGTAAAACCACAAGGTGCAATAATTAAACATGCGTTTGTGTATACTGCGGTTAGTCGCCCGCCCGGAACGGATATACATACGATTTAATTTGACTTGCTGGGGCGGGTTTGGGATGCTTATACAGAGAGGTGCGCCGCAAGCGGTCTGATTTTTTTCGCGCCAGATAAAACCGGAATCATTGTTTTTTTATGGTCATTACAAGGGGAGGCCAGGCACAAACGTTGTGACCCTTCATATTGCAGCAAGATTACCTCGGGTATATCTGCTGTTATGGGTATCTCTAACAGGAGAGCCCCCAGGGGGCCGGCGAGGGTTGTGGGCCGCCCCCCCTGGGTCGGCCCGGGGCGTCTGGCGGTCCCGGCGCGCGAGGGGTCTATCGTACCCCACCCCGCTACGCCGGGGCCAACAAAAGACGATGTTACTCGCCCCCCCCCCGCGGTGGTCGCAGCCGCCGCTCCTTCGAATAACGCGACTACCCCACCCCAAATCGATTCCGTCGTTAACCCATCCTGCTACACCAGGGATAACAAAGACAACGTCACTCGCCCACCTGCTGTCGCTAGTCCTTCGAACGAAAACCGCGTAGAGAGGTCTATTCACCCATCCTGCTACGCCAAGGATAACAAAGACAATGTTACTCCCCCTCCCCCCTCCCTCGCGACCAAAATCCGATCGATGTCCGCCCGTCCGCGGGTTCCCGGATCGGCGGGATGACGGCGGTGGGGGTCCTCGGCGGACCCTTCGGCGGGCTCCCTGGCCGAGTATACCCCTGTTGTTGTAAGGTGGTCCAGACCCAGCCTTGTGTATACTACCTTTTTGATATCCGATCGATCGCGGATCCGAGATGGTGGTGGGGACGGCAAAAGACGCTGGGGCTTAATATCCAATGTTACTCACCACCACCCCCCCTGCCCCCTGCTGCTCTCCTACTATATGTTGATGTATAGAAAGAGACACTCCTACTATATGTTGATGTATAGAAAGAGATACTCCTACTATATGTTGATATAAATAGAAAGAGACACTCCTTCAGTATGTTTATATATAGAAAGAGATACTCCTACTATATGTTGATGTATAGAAAGAGATACTCCTACTATATGTTGATGTATAGAAAGAGATACTCCTACTATATGTTGATGTATAGAAAGAGATACTCCGACTATATGTTGATATCTAGAAAGAGATACTCCTACTATATGTTGATGTATAGAAAAAGATACTCCTACTATATAATTATGTTGATGCATAGAAAGAGATATTCCTACTCTATGTTGATGTATAGAAAGAGACACTCCTACTATATCTTGATGTATAGAAAAAGATACTCCTACTATATGTTGGTGTATAGAAGAGACACTCCTACTATATCTTGATGTATAGCAAGAGATACTCCTACTGTATGTTGATATATAGAAAGAGATATTCCTACTATATGTTGATGTATAGAAAGAGACACTCCTACTATATGTTGATGTATAGAAAGAGATACTCCTACTATATGTTGGTGTATAGAAGAGACACTCCTACTATATGTTGATATATATAAAGAGATACTCCTACAATATGTTGATGCATAGAAAGAGATATCCTACTATATGTTGATATATAGAAAGAGGTACCCCTACTATATGTTGATGTATAGAAAGAAATATTCCTACTATATGTTGATGTATAGCAAGAGATATTCCTACTATATGCTGATATATAGAAAGAGATATTCCTACTATATGTTGATGTATAGCAAGAGATACTCCTATTATATGTTGATATATAGAAAGAGATATTCCTACTATATACATCTACTATATGTTGATATCTAGAAATAGAAACTCCTACTATATGTTGATGTATAGAAAGAGATATTCCTAATATATGTTGATGTATAGAAAGAGATACTCCTACTATATGTTGGTGTATTGAAGAGAAACTCCTACTATATGTTGATGTATAGAAAGAGACACTCATACTATGTGTTGATGTATAGAAAGAGACACTCATACTATGTGTTGATGTATAGAAAGAGATACTCCTACTATATGTTGGTGTATAGAAGAGAAACTCCTACTATGTGTTGATGTATAGAAAGAGACACTCATACTATGTGTTGATGTATAGAAAGAGACACTCCTACTATATGATGATATAAATAGAAAGAGACACTCCTTCAGTATGTTTATATATGGAAAGAGATACTCCAACTATATGTTTATATATGGAAAGAGATACTCCTACTATATGTTGATGTATAGAAAGAGATACTTTTACTATATGTTGATATAAATAGAAAGAGATATCCTACTATATGTTGATGTAAGGAAAGAGATACTCCTACTCTATGTTGATATATAGAAATACTCCTACTATATGTTGATATATAGAAAGAGTTACTCCTACTATATGTTGATATATAGAACGAGTTACTCCTACTATATGTTGATATATAGAAAGAGTTACTCCTACTATATGTTGATGCATAGAAAGAGATATCCTACTATATGTTGATGCATAGAAAGAGAACCTTCTACTATATGTTGGTGCATAGAAAGAGATATCCTACTATATGTTGATATATAGAAAGAGGTACTGCTACTATATGTTGATGCATAGAAAGAGATATCCTACTATATGTTGATGTATAGAAAAAGATATTCCTACTAAATGTTGATGTATAGAAAGAGATACTCCTACTATATGTTGATGTAAGGAAAGAGATACCCCTACTATATGTTGATGTATAGAAAGAGAAACTCCTACTATTTGTCGATTTTTAGAAAGAGATACTCCTGCTATATGTTGATGTATAGAAAGAGATACTCCTACTCTATGTTGATGCATAGAAAGAGATATCCTACTATATGTTAATGCATAGAAAGAGATACTCCTACTATATGTTGGTGTATAGAAAGAGATACTCCTACTATATGTTGATGTATAGAAAGAGATATCCTACTATATGTTGATGCATAGAAAGAGATACTCCTACTATATGTTGGCGTATAGAAAGAGATATCCTACTATATGTTGATGCATAGAAAGAGATACTCCTACTATATGTTGGTGTATAGAAAGAGATACTCCTACTATATGTTGATATATAGAAAGAGGTACTGCTACTATATGTTGATGCATAGAAAGAGATATCCTACTATATGTTGATGCATAGAAAGAGATATCCTACTATATGTTGATGCATAGAAAGAGATATCCTACTATATGTTGATGCATAGAAAGAGTTACTCCTACTATATGTTGATGCATAGAAAGAGATATCCTACTATATGTTGATGCATAGAAAGAGATATCCTACTATATGTTGATGCATAGAAAGAGATATCCTACTATATGTTGATGCATAGAAAGAGATATCCTACTATATGTTGATGCATAGAAAGAGTTACTCCTACTATATGTTGATGCATAGAAAGAGATATCCTACTATATGTTGATGCATAGAAAGAGATATCCTACTATATGTTGATGCATAGAAAGAGATATCCTACTATATGTTGATGCATAGAAAGAGATATCCTACTATATGTTGATGCATAGAAAGAGTTACTCCTACTATATGTTGATGCATAGAAAGAGAAATTTCTACTATATGTTGATATCTAGAAAGAAATATCCTACTATATGTTGATGCATAGAAAGAGATATCCTACTATATGCTGATGCATAGAAAGAGAAACTTCTACTATATGTTGATGCATAGAAAGAGATATCCTACTATATGTTGATGCATAGAAAGAGATACTCCTACTATATGTTGATGTATAGAAAGAGACACTCCTACTATATGTTGATGTATAGAAAGAGATACTTCTACTACAGATTCTGTAGCTGATAGATAACGAGCAAGTTGGTATATAAGGATTATGTAGTCGATAGATAACGGGAAAGTTGGTATATAATGGATTATGTAGCCGATAGATAACGGGAAAGTTGGTATATAAGGATTATGTAGCCGATAGATAACGGGAAAGTTGGTATATAAAGGATTCTGTAGCCGATAGATAACGGGAAAGTTGGTACATAAGGAGTATGTAGCCGATAGATAACGGGAAAGTTGGTATATAAGGATTATATAGCCGATATATAACGGGAAAGTTGGTATATAAGGATTATGTAGCCGATAGATAACGGGAAAGTTGGTATATAAAGGATTATGTAGCCGATAGATAACGGGAAAGTTGGTATATGAGGATTATGTAGCAAATATATAACGGAAAAGTTGGTATATAAGGATTATGTAGCAAATAGATAACGGAAAGGTTGGTATATAAAGGATTCTGTAGCCGATAGATAACGGAAAAGTTGGTATATGAGGATTATGTAGCAAATATATAACGGAAAAGTTGGTATATAAGGATTATGTAGCAAATAGATAACGGAAAGGTTGGTATATAAAGGATTCTGTAGCCGATAGATAACGGAAAAGTTGTATATAAAGGATTCTGTAGCCGATAGATAACGGGAAAGATGGTATATAAAGCATTATAAAGCCGATAGATAACGGGAAAGTTGGTATATAAAGCATTATATAGCCGATAGATAACTGGATAGTTGGTATATAAAGATTATTTAGCCGATAGATAACGGGAAAGTTGATATATATAGGATTATATAGACGATATATAACGGGACAGTTCGTATATAAGGATTGTGTAGCCAATATATAACGGGAAAGTTAGTACATAAAGGATTATGTAGCCGATAGATAACGGGAAAGTTGGTATATAAAGCATTATAAAGCCGATAGATAAGTCGGTTCATTTCAAGCTTGTCTTGAAATTAATGAAGTTGTCACCAAGGGATACTACCCTGTGATTTTGGTGTGGAAATAATAGAATTCAGAGTTGTCGAACATGATGACACGTCACAGTGATGACGTAGGGTGTCTTTCTCTCTTGCATCAACATTTCACAGGACAGGTTAGATATTTCAAAAGAAATTTAATTTTTTATTTAAAAGACGGAAAGTAAGTTTTTAATATCATAAATTGGTTTACAATAGTAGACACAGGATTTATCTAATCAATTCTCGGGATGAATTATATAGAAATAATTCTTGATGTTGAGGATTAAACCCGATTTTACACATTGCAATTTTGTCAATTGTCTGATCAGCGTGTCGCCATCTTGTTTTTGAACATGGAAAATTGACCTACCGGCTTATTTTCTTGATAAAGCTACATATTTATCACACAAAGAGAGCTATTATATCACAAAGAAATATTCTCATTATAGTTTTAACTATAAATAGTCTGCATCGTACGAATGCAATGAAAAAAAATTGTTTTTCATGAGTTTACAAACATGCCGAAAACGAGACGAACATCCATACGGCTCCGGAGGAAGAAAGCAGCCGCTGACAATCACGATGTGCCCCATGTTGCCACGGGAAGCGAAGCGGGTATCTCAGACTCCGTTCCCGCCAATGTGGTATGCAGCCAACCCATACCGGTACATATTCAACATATGGTTGAACAGCCAATGACCAATAACCATGGAAATACATACAGTTGGACAAACCATGCAGTGCCTAACCCTGTACAGGGCGAGCAATATGTGATCTACAACCATGGCATGAATGGCACCGCACCTGATCCTATACACTTACCTGACCCTGTACAGTTACAACAGGGAGAACAATATGTGGACTAAAACAATGGCTTAAATCACGCAGTACCTGTGGCTGGGCAAGTACAAATGCCTATCCAACAGGGGGAACAATTAATGACTTTCAACAATGGATATGTAGAAAGCAGTCAGACAGTGCCTACAATAGCACGTGTGCAAACGGAACATTTCAATACTGCTTATACAGCCGCAGGGACTGGAACTAATAATCCAGTTTACCACCAACAGCAGTCGGCATACACACAACCCCTACAGGATACTAGCCGTCTAATGCAACTTCCGGCAGACCAGGAACCAAGTCGAGCTTCCGGTAATGTATATAAATGTACATGTAATACTAGTACTTCATCAAATGTTAGCAACGGCTTGCCGTTCACATCTGTCACTAGCGACATGTCAATACAAGTCCCACAAAAAATAAAAGAACAAATTTGGAAAGGAGAATTTATTGAGCTTCATTCACTATTACAAAGGGATGAATCTGTTTCCAAATCTCGAATAATCAAACTTGTTGACGGCAGGCTGGTGTTGGCTAGTGATGAAAGAAAATCAAAAGATATATTATCCATACAAAGCTGGACCGATGCATTTTTGGTTTTTGCACATGTATTGATCATGAAAAACCCATACATAGCATGTGATCTGTTGCAATACATGCACACCATCCGTTTAGCGGAAAAACGAAATCCGAAGGGTTGGATAATATATGACAAATATTTTAGACGCAAGCTTTCCCAATACTCATCAACTAAATGGTCCAGCATTGACTCGGAGCTGTGGTTATTGTCTATGGTGCCAACTGATTCCATTACCAATAACATGTCTCAAAGCTATAGACAGAATCCATGTTATGATTTTAACGGAAAGGGGTTTTGTTCAAAGGAAAATTGCCCATATCTGCATAAATGCAGGAAATGCAAAGGACCACATTCTGCTCTTGTTTGCCACACAACATATATTGTTTGCCCCTACATCAATCAATTTCAGGCCAAGAATGCAGAACCCAATACAATTTAGACATAAATACGGACCTCCAACAACGTATATGGGATCTAGGCCGAACACCGGTCGACCCGCAACAATTAGACATTTGGCTTAAAGATTATGACTTAGACACAGCCAGTTTCTTACTGAAAGGATTTAGAGAGGGATTTAAGCTTCAATATTCTGGGCCGCGCCACCCATTCACGTGCAAAAACCTTACGTCAGCTATTACACACCCACACGTTTTAAAACTGAAATTAGACACTGAGGTTAGCCTTGGCAGATGCTGGGTCCTTTTCATACAAGACATTACGTAACCTTAGAATTAACCCTGTGGGGCTAGTCCCCAAAAACTCTGGGGGTTGGCTTCTAATTTCTCATTTATCATATCCACAGGGGAGCGGAGTCAACGATTTTATAAACCCAGAATTTTGTTCTGTACAATATTCAAAATTTGACAATGTGGTAGAAATTATTCAAAGATTGGGGTATGGCGCTTTAATGGGTAAGCGAGAAATAAAATCGGCTTTTAACTTATGCCCCATACACCCCAGTGATTTTGACCTGCTGGGTATAGAATACGATGGATGCTACCGGATACAAAAAAATGTTACCTCAAGGTGCAGCTATAGCCTATAAGCTGTTCGATATTCGAAAAAAATTCAACTTTTATACAATGGTCCGTGGAAAATATTTCAAAATCATCTAACCTGGATCATTATCTAGACGATTTCTTTTTTGCTGGAACAGCAAATTCAACCGAATGCATAAATTTGATGTCTGATTTTGAATTTGCTTGCAATAGCATGAGCATCCCAATAAATGACTCAAAATCTGAAGACCGACTACTACTATGACGTACCTAGGGTTAGAATTAGACAGCAACAACATGATTATAACAATTCCAGCAGACAAGATTTTGAAAGCAAAGATCAAAATTAATGAAGCTATTTCCGCAAGAAAATTAAGACTAAGCCAGCTACAATCCATAGTGGGAATTTTAAATTTCTTCACACGAGCAATTCCAACAGGGAGAGCTTTCAACTGTAGACTATACCAAGCATTAGGTCAAGCCAAAAGACCACATCATTTTATCAGAATTACGAAAGAATTGAAAGCAGATTTAGAGATGTGGTTATTCTTTATGAGCGATTTTAACGGGGTATCTGTATTTAGCAACACAAAGTGGGTCGGCGATACGAACCTTGACCTTTATACCGACGCCGCCGGTAATAGGTCATTGGGGTGTGGCGCGTATTTGCACGGTGAGTGGGTGGGCTATAAATGGCCCTACCACTGGAGCGATGCGGTTTTTGCTGATATAACTTTCCTCGAGTTAGTTCCAATCATTTTAGCGTTTGACACATGGGGATCTAAATTAAAAGGAAAGAAGATTGTACTACACTGTGACAATCAAAGCCTGGTGCACATTTTAAACAAAAAATCATCCAGCAATACACTTTTGCGAAGATTAGTTTTAACGTTATTGTTTGATAACATTCAAATAAAATCAGTTCATATTATGTCCGAAAAATATAGCATTTGCGACGCAATCAGTCGTTTTCAGTGGTCAAGGTTACAATCAATATTACCAAAACATTCATCAAAAACCCCTCTCTCAATCCCTGTTAAATTTCAGAGATTTTTCAACACGAGATATGCAGATTGGTAGAGGGTGCGATGGCTGCGAACACTAATAGAAATTACAGTTATGGAATTTCATCATTCGAAAATTTCAGGCGTCGCGTGGGCTACAATAAAACGTGGCCGCCAAGTTTACAACATATTATAGAATACATAACCTTTATGTCTCAATCCGGGTATGCACACCTGTAAACTGTCATATTTCTGCAATAAGTTTTTATAACAAAATCAATAATTTTCGGGACGAAACACAAGTATTCTTAGTAAGGAAAATGCTAGAGGGCATGGAACGGTTAAATAAGAGAAAGGATACTAGAAAGCCAATAGATGTGGATTTATTGAATACAATAATTCATAGTCTGTCGTTTGTGTGTAAGTCCGAATATGAGGTGTCATTATTTCACGTCGCGTTTGCACTTTCTTTCTTTTGCCTGTTGAGAGTGAGTGAGATTATATTTGACTACAAGGATATTACCCTGGACAAAAAATGCTTGTCCTTAACATTCCGGAGGTCAAAAACCGACCAGCTAGGCGTCGGAGTGTGCATTCAATTTCATTTAGATGAATTCGAGCCTGAATCGTCTGTATTAGTACGTGGCTTTCTAGATTATATTAGAAAGCGACCTGTACTGGATGGGCAATTCTTGTGTCATATTAATGGTTGTCCACTAACAACTTTCCAATTCAGGCGAGTTTTGAGTAAATCTTTGGCATTTATAGGAGAACAAACAAAATGTTTTCAAGCACACTCCTTTAGGATAGGTAGTGCGACATATATGTACACAAAAGGCCATACGGAACAGGTGATCAAAGAGGGGACGGTGGCGATCCTCCGCATATAAAGGCTATATTAGAACTTAATTAGAATAGTACATCATCATTACGTCATGAGCATAGTATTATGTCAACAAGAACACAATTATAATCCAATTAGTGATCAAATAGCGGGCAATCGTTACGTCACAATTAGTATTGCGTCACAGTAATATTATTCAGTCATACAACCGTGTAAACAATAACAAATAAAACGCGCCATTGTTCAATAATAGTAATACAAGCCTGTTATGCCATCAAAGCAGTTGTCACTTACATATATTGTTAAATGGTCGATTTATAGACAACTTCTAAATACAGCTAATGGTTTATATATATATAGGTGCAACAGAAGTATGGATTATCGGCTCGTCTATTATAAGAGATGTTTTCCACCGCACCAGACAAACATGTGGACACAATTTTGGAATGGATAATTGTATTAATGTGACATGGGATTTTAAGCCTGGCATGAGAGTGGAACACCTTGCCTCCAAGTTTGACAGTTTAGTAAACGTTAAAGGTATCCCACCGCAGTTGCTTATTATACATTGTGGCGGAAACAATATTGGTCAAACGCCTTTGGGCTACACCGAATGGTTTTTGAAAGCCACTCTAGTAAATATAATGACAACTTTCCCAGAAATTAAAATTATCTGGTCCCAAATCATAACACGAATACAATATCGTAACGAAATAAACCATTACAAGTTAGAAAAGGCACGGAAAAGATTTAATAGTTCCGTGGAGACATTTTGCATCCAGAACAACGGGGCTTACATTCGTTATCCCGGAATATGTTCATCACCAGAACTATCTAGAGACTCTGTTCATTTAACAGACTTGGGATGCAAAATAATGACCGACACATTGAGAGATGCTATTTACGAAATTGTGTATTCAAACGTAAAATGTTACCCATAGTAGTTTAAACGCAATTTATACAAGAAGTAAGACGCTATCTCCCCCCATAATCTAGGTTCTGGTATATGGCGGGACTTGGTACCCCGGAAAAAGATGCTCTTTTACCGTAGTACCTGCGCCTTGGCGTAATAGCGTCTCTCTTGTATAATCTATAACGTTTATGTAGGTAATAGCAATGCCACTGCAGTGTACAATAATATTTTGATCTACTGTTAGATGAGTAATTTAACATATCAAGTCAGTAATGTATATTTGTATAGCAAGTACTTCCGAAAAGCCTTATGGGCTTTACTAGGCCTCCGAAGTCCGGCGGGATATAATTATGATATGCCTATGGGCTTTACTAGGCCTCCGAAGTCCGGCGGGATATAATTATGATATGCCTATGGGCTTTACTAGGCCTCCGAAGTCCGGCGGGATATAATTATGATATGCCTATGGGCTTATGTTCCCGACATCCGGAGATACATGAGTGTCCGTGCTAAGATTCAAAATTGAAAAGGAATCGATACTAAATGTTGTACACTGCTTTAAGGTGGTTCAATCATTGCCAGCCATGGCCATAGTTATGCCAATCATTCAATATTAAACAAATTAACTATATCATAGTCTTCGCTGATCTATTTGGTGACAACGGGAAAGTTGGTACATAAAGGATTCTGTAGCCGATAGATAACGGAAAAGTTGGTATATAAGGATTATGTAGCCGATAGATAACGGGAAAATTGGTATATAAAGGATTATGTAGCCGATAGATAACGGGAAAGTTGGTATGTAAAGGATTATGTAGCCGATATATAACAGACAAGTTGGTATATAACGGGGAAGTTGGTATATAAGGATTATATAGCCGATATATAACAGACAAGTTGGTATATAACGGGGAAGTTGGTATATAAGGATTATGTAGCCAATATATAACGGGATAGATGGTATATAAAGGAATATGTAGCCGATAGATAACGGGAATGTTGGTATATAAGGATTATGTAGCCATTAGATAACGGGAAAGTTGGTATATAACGGATTCTGTAGCCGATAGATAACAGGAAAGTTAGTATATAAAGGAGTATGTAGCCGATAGATAACGGGTCAGTTGGTATATAAGCGTTATGTAGCCGCTATATCTCGGGACACTTGGTATATAGAGGCGTTATGTAGCCGTTATATCTCGGGACAGTTGGTATATAAGCGTTATGTAGCCGTTATATAAGCGCTATGTAGCCGATATATCTCGGGACACTTGGTATATAGAGGCGTTATATCACGGGACAGTTGGTATATAGAGGCGTTATATCACGGGACAGTTGGTATATAAGCGTTATGTAGCCGATATATCTCGGGACAGTTGGTATATAAGCGCTATGTAGCCGATATATCTAGGGACAGTTGGTATATAAGCGCTATGTAGCCGATATATCTCGGGACACTTGGTATATAGAGGCGTTATGTAGCCGTTATATCACGGAACAGTTGGTATATAAGCGTTATGTAGCCGATATATCACGGGACAGTTGGTATATAAGCGTTATGTAGCCGATATATCTCGGGACAATTGGTATATAGAGGCGTTATGTAGCCGATATATCTCGGGACAGTTGGTATATAAGCGTTATGTAGCCGATATATCTCGGGACAGTTGGTATATAAGCGTTATGTAGCCGATATATCTCGGGACAATTGGTATATAAGCGTTATGTAGCCGATATATCTCGGGACAGTTGGTATATAAGCGTTATGTAGCCGATATATCTCGGGACAATTGGTATATAAGCGTTATGTAGCCGATATATCTCGGGACAATTGGTATATAGAGGCGTTATGTAGCCGATATATCTCGGGACAGTTGGTATATAGAGGCGTTATGTAGCCGATATATCTCGGGACAATTGGTATATAGAGGCGTTATGTAGCCGATATATCTCGGGACAGTTGGTATATAAGCGTTATGTAGCCGATATATCTCGGGACAATTGGTATATAGAGGCGTTATGTAGCCGATATCTCTCGGGACAGTTGGTATATAAGCGTTATGTAGCCGATATATCTCGGGACAGTTGGTATATAAGCGTTATGTAGCCGATATATCTCGGGACAGTTGGTATATAAGCGTTATGTAGCTGTTATATAAGCGCTATGTAGCCGATATATCTCGGGACACTTGGTATATAGAGGCGTTATATCTCGGGACAGTTGGTATATAAGCGCTATGTAGCCGATATATCTCGGGACATTTGGTATATAGAGGCGTTATGTAGCCGTTATATCACGGGACAATTGGTATATAAGCGTTATGTAGCCGATATATCACGGGACAGTTGGTATATAAGCGTTATGTAGCCGATATA
Organism: Archivesica marissinica; assembly: GCA_014843695.1. Classification (NCBI taxonomy): domain Eukaryota; kingdom Metazoa; phylum Mollusca; class Bivalvia; order Venerida; family Vesicomyidae; genus Archivesica; species Archivesica marissinica. Next base: position 51,826,951 of record CM026399.1, read on the forward strand.
TCTCGGGACAATTGGTATATAAGCGTTATGTAGCCGATATATCTCGGGACAGTTGGTATATAAGCGTTATGTAGCCGATATATCTCGGGACAATTGGTATATAGAGGCGTTATGTAGCCGATATATCTCGGGACAGTTGGTATATAAGCGTTATGTAGCCGATATATCTCGGGACAATTGGTATATAAGCGTTATGTAGCCGATATATCTCGGGACAGTTGGTATATAAGCGTTATGTAGCCGCTATATCTCGGGACAATTGGTATATAAGCGTTATGTAGCCGATATATCTCGGGACAGTTGGTATATAAGCGTTATGTAGCCGATATATCTCGGGACAGTTGGTATATAAGCGTTATGTAGCCGTTATATAAGCGCTATGTAGCCGATATATCTCGGGACACTTGGTATATAGAGGCGTTATATCTCGGGACAGTTGGTATATAAGCGCTATGTAGCCGATATATCTCGGGATATTTGGTATATAGAGACGTTATGTAGCCGTTATATCACGGGACAGTTGGTATATAAGCGTTATGTAGCCGATATATCACGGGACAGTTGGTATATAAGCGTTATGTAGCCGATATATCTCGGGACAATTGGTATATAAGCGTTATGTAGCCGATATATCTCGGGACAGTTGGTATATAAGCGTTATGTAGCCGATATATCTCGGGACAATTGGTATATAGAGGCGTTATGTAGCCGATATATCTCGGGACAGTTGGTATATAAGCGTTATGTAGCCGATATATCTCGGGACAATTGGTATATAAGCGTTATGTAGCCGATATATCTCGGGACACTTGGTATATAGAGGCGTTATGTAGCCGTTATATCACGGAACAGTTGGTATATAAGCGTTATGTAGCCGATATATCACGGACAGTTGGTATAAGCGTTATGTAGCCGATATATCTCGGGACAATTGGTATATAGAGGCGTTATGTAGCCGATATATCTCGGGACAGTTGGTATATAAGCGTTATGTAGCCGATATATCTCGGGACAGTTGGTATATAAGCGTTATGTAGCCGATATATCTCGGGACAATTGGTATATAAGCGTTATGTAGCCGATATATCTCGGGACAGTTGGTATATAAGCGTTATGTAGCCGATATATCTCGGGACAATTGGTATATAAGCGTTATGTAGCCGATATATCTCGGGACAATTGGTATATAGAGGCGTTATGTAGCCGATATATCTCGGGACAGTTGGTATATAGAGGCGTTATGTAGCCGATATATCTCGGGACAATTGGTATATAGAGGCGTTATGTAGCCGATATATCTCGGGACAGTTGGTATATAAGCGTTATGTAGCCGATATATCTCGGGACAATTGGTATATAGAGGCGTTATGTAGCCGATATCTCTCGGGACAGTTGGTATATAAGCGTTATGTAGCCGATATATCTCGGGACAGTTGGTATATAAGCGTTATGTAGCCGATATATCTCGGGACAGTTGGTATATAAGCGTTATGTAGCCGTTATATAAGCGCTATGTAGCCGATATATCTCGGGACACTTGGTATATAGAGGCGTTATATCTCGGGACAGTTGGTATATAAGCGCTATGTAGCCGATATATCTCGGGACATTTGGTATATAGAGGCGTTATGTAGCCGTTATATCACGGGACAGTTGGTATATAAGCGTTATGTAGCCGATATATCACGGGACAGTTGGTATATAAGCGTTATGTAGCCGATATATCTCGGGACAATTGGTATATAAGCGTTATGTAGCCGATATATCTCGGGACAGTTGGTATATAAGCGTTATGTAGCCGATATATCTCGGGACAATTGGTATATAGAGGCGTTATGTAGCCGATATATCTCGGGACAGTTGGTATATAAGCGTTATGTAGCCGATATATCTCGGGACAATTGGTATATAAGCGTTATGTAGCCGATATATCTCGGGACAGTTGGTATATAAGCGTTATGTAGCCGCTATATCTCGGGACAATTGGTATATAAGCGTTATGTAGCCGATATATCTCGGGACAGTTGGTATATAAGCGTTATGTAGCCGATATATCTCGGGACAGTTGGTATATAAGCGTTATGTAGCCGTTATATAAGCGCTATGTAGCCGATATATCTCGGGACACTTGGTATATAGAGGCGTTATATCTCGGGACAGTTGGTATATAAGCGCTATGTAGCCGATATATCTCGGGACATTTGGTATATAGAGGCGTTATGTAGCCGTTATATCACGGGACAGTTGGTATATAAGCGTTATGTAGCCGATATATCACGGGATAGTTGGTATATAAGCGTTATGTAGCCGATATATCTCGGGACAATTGGTATATAAGCGTTATGTAGCCGATATATCTCGGGACAGTTGGTATATAAGCGTTATGTAGCCGATATATCTCGGGACAATTGGTATATAGAGGCGTTATGTAGCCGATATATCTCGGGACAGTTGGTATATAAGCGTTATGTAGCCGATATATCTCGGGACAATTGGTATATAAGCGTTATGTAGCCGATATATCTCGGGACAGTTGGTATATAAGCGTTATGTAGCCGATATATCTCGGGACAATTGGTATATAAGTGTTATGTAGCCGATATATCTCGGGAAAGTTGGTATATAAGCGTTATGTAGCCGATATATCTCGGGACAGTTGGTATATAAGCGTTATGTAGCCGATATATCTCGGGACAGTTGGTATATAAGCGCTATGTAGCCGATATATCTCGGGACAGTTGGTATATAAGCGTTATGTAGCCGATATATCTCGGGACAATTGGTATATAAGCGTTATGCAGCCGATATATCACGGGACAGTTGGTATATAAGCGTTATGTAGCCGATATATCTCGGGACAGTTGGTATATAAGCGTTATGTAGCCGATATATCTCGGGACAGTTGGTATATAAGCGTTATGTAGCCGTTATATCACGGGACAATTGGTATATAAGCGTTATGTAGCCGATATATCACGGGACAGTTGGTATATAGAGGCGTTATGTAGCCGATATATCACGGGACAGTTGGTATATAGAGGCGTTATGTAGCCGATATATCACGGGACAGTTGGTATATAAGCGTTATGTAGCCGATATATCTCGGGACAATTGGTATATAAGCGTTATGTAGCGATATATCACGGGACAGTTGGTATATAAGCGTTATGTAGCCGATATATAAATGGAGCATATTGTATCCTGGGTTCAGTGAAAGTGTCTGAAGTGCTTATATTTGTTCGCAAAGTATCTTCAGACCACATATTAGGCTGTTGAGAAACACCAGCAGACAGATCATCTGGGCACAAACATTTAAAATTCTAACATAGAATTATAGAACCACAACATTATATATCTACAGAATGTTGTGGTTATATATAGCCTCTTGAATTGATATGAAATATTCAAGTGTATATAACAATAAGCTAGACGTAATGTTTTCATTTAAACATTGTATATTTTAACCATAAAGTATGTAATTATTTTAGTCATAATCACAGTTTGCAATATAAAATGAGTACAGGTTCTTGCGGTCACAAAGTAGCTCTAAGCTAGGCTTCAAAATCAGCCAATCAGTAAACAGTTCGAGCTAGATCCAAAAAAACGGATAGTTTTTCTACCAATGAAAAACATCCTTACAAATACTGGATCCAGCCGAAAACATTCAAACGTTTAACTGTTTCTGATGTCCTTTTTTGAAGATTTGTGACTGTTTGAACCATAAAAAAGGACATATAAACGGCGAGAAACATAATAAATCGGGTCGAGAATTGGTCGCGCGTCGCGGGCGAGGACATAGAGATTAGTGAACATGGAAAAGATATATAATATCAATAGATACGAGGACAGTTTAGAGTGACTCCTAAACAGACCCTATGTATTTTTATACTTGTAGCCTAAGTTATGGTCGGGCTGAGGTATCAAATAACATTACTCATCTAATTCACACATTATAGAATTAAGATGCGTGTTAGTACAGCGTGATTCCTGTACCGACTCTATATATTTTGGTGCTTGTAGCCTAATCTATGGCCGGGCTGAGCATGCAAATAATATTATACATCTGTCATATATTCATACATTCACGAATATGAGATGTGAGACAGCATAGAGTGACTCCTGTACTGACCCTATACATGTTGGTGCTTGTAGCCTAATCTATGGCCGGGCTGAGCATTCACATTGTATTATTAACACACACAACTTAATCACCATAGTTTATAATTTACGAGTGCTAACTAAACTTCTTAGTATGCTCGCCCATATGGTTCGCCGGCGGCGAGGGTAAATAAGCTCAATCATCACCTATATCACGGGACAGTTGGTATATAAGCGTTATTTAGCCGATATATCACGGGACAGTTGGTATATAAGCGTTATGTAGCCGATATATCTCGGGACAGTTGGTATATAAGCGTTATGTAGCCGATATATCACGGGACAGTTGGTATATAAGCGTTATGTAGCCGATATATCACGGGACAGTTGGTATATAAGCGTTATGTAGCCGATATATCTCGGGACAGTTGGTATATAAGCGTTATGTAGCCGATATATCACGGGACAGTTGGTATATAAGCGTTATGTAGCCGATATATCTCGGGACAGTTGGTATATAAGCGTTATGTAGCCGATATATCACGGGACAGTTGGTATATAAGCGTTATGTAGCCGATATATCACGGGACAGTTGGTATATAAGCGTTATGTAGCCGATATATCACGGGACAGTTGGTATATAAGCGTTATGTAGCCGATATATCTCGGGACAGTTGGTATATAAGCGTTATGTAGCCGATATATCTCGCGACAGTTGGTATATAAGCGTTATGTAGCCGATATATCTCGGGACATTTGGTATATAAGCGTTATGTAGCCGATATATCTCGGGACAGTTGGTATATAAGCGTTATGTAGCCGATATATCACGGGACAGTTGGTATATTAGCGTTATGTAGCCGATATATCACGGGACAATTGGTATATAAGCGTTATGTAGCCGATATATCACGGGACAGTTGGTATATAAGCGTTATGTAGCCGATATATCACGGGACAGTTGGTATATAAGCGTTATGTAGCCGATATATCTCGGGACAGTTGGTATATAAGCGTTATGTAGCCGATATATCTCGGGACAGTTGGTATATAAGCGTTATGTAGCCGATATATCACGGGACAATTGGTATATAAGCGTTATGTAGCCGATATATCTCGGGACAATTGGTATATAAGCGTTATGTAGCCGATATATCTCGGGACAATTGGTATATAAGCGTTATGTAGCCGATATATCTCGGGACAGTTGGTATATAAGCGTTATGTAGCCGATATATCTCGGGACAATTGGTATATAGAGGCGTTATGTAGCCGATATATCATGGGACAGTTGGTATATAAGCGCTATGTAGCCGATATATCTCGGGACAGTTGGTATATAAGCGTTATGTAGCCGATATATCACGGGACAGTTGGTATATAAGCGTTATGTAGCCGATATATCTCGGGACAATTGGTATATAAGCGTTATGTAGCCGATATATCACGGGAAAGTTGGTATATAAGCGTTATGTAGCCGATATATCTCGGGATAGTTGGTATATAAGCGTTATGTAGCCGCTATATCTCGGGACAATTGGTATATAAGCGTTATGTAGCCGATATATCACGGGACATAAGCTAATAAATATGTCATATTGAGTTCATTTATTACAATAAATACAAATAGCTTGCACTCCTTGAACTAGTCCACACTCCTTAAGCTACTCTACCAGAGATAAAGACTATACCTTGCAATGAAATGCATAATGCAACGACAAAGGATACCACTACCCTCATGTCTAATAATTCCGAAAGTACTAGTTGTTACTAGTTCGTAAGTATAGACTAAACAATTATCTTAAACAACCAGTGTCGGTTGCTACTTATCAAATGATAACGCGATATGGAATGTATATATGCATGTATTACAAATGTGCGAGAGGACATTGTGTAAACCCAAGATAGCACATATCTTACATCCACGATAGCACATTGCGTACATCCACAAGAGCACATTGCGTTCATCCACGAGAGCACATTGCGTACATCCACAAGAGCACATTGCGTACATCCACAAGAACGCATTGCGTACATCCACGAGAGCACATTGCGTACATCCACAAGAGTAAATTGCGTAGATCCACAAGAGTACATTGCGTACATCCACGAGAGCACATTGCGTACATCCACGAGAGCGCATTGCGTACATCCACAACAGCGCATTGCGTACATCCACAAGAGCACATTGTGTACATCCACGAGAACACATTGCGTACATCCACAAGAGCACATTGCGTACATCCACGAGAGCACATTGCTTACATCCACGAGAGCGCATTGCGTATATCCACGAGAGCACATTGCGTACATCCACAAGAGCACATTGTGTACATCCACGAGAGCACATAGCTTACATCCACGAGAGCACATTGCGTACATCCACAAGAGCACATTGCGTACATCCACGAGAGCACATTGCGTACATCCAGAAGAGCACATTGCGTACATCCACAAGAGCGCATTGCGTACATCCACGAGAGCGCATTGCGTATATCCACAAAAGCACATTGTGTACATCCACAAGAGTGCATTGCGTACATCCACGAGAGCAAAATGCGTACATCCACAAGAGCACATTGCGTACATCCACAAGAGCACATTGCGTACATCCACAAGAGCGCATTGCGTACATCCACAAGAGCACATTGTGTACATACACGATAGCACATTCTGTACATCCACAAGAGCACATTGCGTACATCCACAAGAGCACATTGCGTACATCCACAAGAGCACATTGCGTACATCCACAAGAGCACATTGCGTACACACAAGAGCACATTGCGTACATCCACAAGAGCACATTGCGTAGTTCCACAAGAGCACATTGTGTATATCCACGAGAGCACATTGCTTACATCCACGAGAACACATTGCGTACATCCACGACAGCACAGTGTGTACATCCACGAGAGCACATTGCTTACATCCACGAGAGCGCATTGCGTATATCCACGAGAGCACATTGCGTACATCCACAAGAGCACATTGTGTACATCCACGAGAGCACATAGCTTACATCCACGAGAGCACATTGCGTACATCCACAAGAGCACATTGCGTACATCCACGAGAGCACATTGCGTACATCCAGAAGAGCACATTGCGTACATCCACAAGAGCGCATTGCGTACATCCACGAGAGCGCATTGCGTATATCCACAAGAGCACATTGTGTACATCCACAAGAGTGCATTGCGTACATACACGAGAGCAAAATGCGTACATCCACAAGAGCACATTGCATACATCCACAAGAGCACATTGCGTACATCCACAAGAGCACATTGCGTACATCCACAAGAGCGCATTGCGTACATCCACAAGAGCACATTGTGTACATACACGATAGCACATTCTGTACATCCACAAGAGCACATTGCGTACATCCACAAGAGCACATTGCGTACATCCACAAGAGCACATTGCGTACATCCACAAGAGCACATTGCGTACACACAATAGCACATTGCGTACATCCACAAGAGCACATTGCGTAGTTCCACAAGAGCACATTGTGTATATCCACGAGAGCACATTGCTTACATCCACGAGAACACATTGCGTACATCCACGACAGCACAGTGTGTACATCCACAAGAGCACATTGCGTACATCCACAAGAGCACATTGCGTAGTTCCACAAGAGCACATTGTGTATATCCACGAGAGCACATTGCTTACATCCACGAGAACACATTGCGTACATTCACGACAGCACATTGTGTACATCCACAAGAGCACATTGCGTACATCCACAATAGCACATTGTGTACATCCACAATAGCACATTGCGTACATCCACACGAGCACATTGTGTACATCCACAAGAGCACATTGCGTACATCCACAAGAGCACATTGCGTACATCCAAGAGAGCACATTGCGTGCATCCACAAGAGCACAGTGCGTACATCGACCCACGAGAGCACATTGCGTACATCGACCAACGAGAGCACATTGCGTACATCGACCCACGAGAGCACATTGCGTACATCCACAAGAGCGCATTGCGTACATCCACAAAAGCACTGTGTACATACACGAGAGCACATTCTGTACATCCACAAGAGAACATTGTGTACATCCACAAGAGCGCATTGCGTACATCCACAAGAGCACATTGCGTACATCCACAAGAGCACATTGCGTACATCCACAAGAGCACATTGCGTAGTTCCACAAGAGCACATTGTGTATATCCACGAGAGCACATTGCTTACATCCACGAGAGCACATTGCGTACATCCACGACAGCACATTGTGTACATCCACAAGAGCACATTGTGTACATCCACAATAGCACATTGTGTACATCCACAATAGCACATTGCGTACATCCACACGAGCACATTGTGTACATCCACAAGAGCACATTGCGTACATCCACAAGATAACATTGTGTACATCCACAAGAGCACATTGCGTAGTTCCACAAGAGCACATTGTGTATATCCACGAGAGCACATTGCTTACATCCACGAGAACACATTGCGTACATCCACGACAGCACATTGTGTACATCCACAAGAGCACATTGTGTACATCCACAATAGCACATTGTGTACATCCACAATAGCACATTGCGTACATCCACACGAGCACATTGTGTACATCCACAAGAGCACATTGCGTACATCCACAAGAACATTGGTACATCCACAAGAGCACATTGCGTAGTTCCACAAGAGCACATTGTGTATATCCACGAGAGCACATTGCTTACATCCACGAGAACACATTGCGTACATCCACGACAGCACATTGTGTACATCCACAAGAGCACATTGTGTACATCCACAATAGCACATTGTGTACATCCACAATAGCACATTGCGTACATCCACACGAGCACATTGTGTACATCCACAAGAGCACATTGCGTACATCCACAAGATAACATTGTGTACATCCACAAGAGCACATTGCGTACATCCACAAGAGCACATTGCGTACATCCACAAGAGCACATTGCGTACATCCACAAGAGCGCATTGCGTACATCCACAAGAGCACATTGCGTACATCCACGAGAGCACATTGCGTACATCGACCCACGAGAGCACAGTGTGTACATCAACGAGAGCACATTGCGTACATCGACCCACGAGAGCACATTGCGTATATCGACCCACGAGAGCACATTGCGTACACCCATATTCTGGCACATGTTATGATATTCTTCCTTTTTGTTACTTCATGCGAAGCTATCGCGGAATACATGTACCTGGATGTACCGCGGAATACATGTACCTGGTTGTACCGCGGAATACATGTACCTGGTTGTACCGTGGGATACATGTATCTGGCTGTACCGCGGAATACATGTACCTGGTTGTACCGCGGAATACATGTACCTGGTTGTACCGCGGAATACATGTACCTGGTTGTACCGCGGAATACATGTACCTGGCTGTACCGCGGAATACATGTACCTGGCTGTACAGCGGAATACATGTACCTGGTTGTACCACGGAATACATGTACCTGGTTGTACCACGGAATACATGTACCTGGTTGTACCACGGAATACATGTACATGGTTGTACCACGGAATACATGTACCTGGCTGTACCACGGAATACATGTACCTGGTTGTACCACGGAATACATGTACCTGGTTGTATCGCGGAATTCATGTACCTCGTTGTACCGTGGGATATATGTACCTGGTTGTAACGCGGAACACATGTACCTGGTTGTATCGCGGAATACATGCACCTGGTTGTATCGCGGAATAAGTGTACATTTTTGTATCGCGGAATTCATGTACCTCATTGTACCGTGGGATACATGTACCTCGTTGTACCGTGGGGTACATGTACCTGGTTGTATCGCGGAATACATGCACCTGGTTTTATCGGGGAATACATGTACATTTTTGTATCGCGGAATTCATGTACCTCGTTGTACCGTGGGATACATGTACCTCGTTGTACCGTGGGATACATGTACCTGGTTGTACCGCGGAATACATGTTATCGGGGAATACATGTACATTTTTGTATCGCGGAATTCATGTACCTCGTTGTACCGTGGGATACATGTACCTCGTTGTACCGTGGGATACATGTACCTGGTTGTACCGCGGAATACATGCACCTGGCTGTACCACGGAAAACATGTACCTGGTTGCATAGCGGAATGCATGTACCTGGTTGTACCGCGGAATACATGCACCTGGTTGTACCACGGAATACATGTACTTTGTTGTATAGCGAAATGCGTGTACCTGGTTGTATCGCGGAATACATGCACCTGGTTGTATCACGGAATACATGCACCTGGTTGTATCGCGGATACATTTTTGTATCGCGAAATTCATGTACCTCGTTGTAATGTGGAATACATGTACCTGTTTGTACCGCAGAATACATGTACCTGGTTGTATCACGCAATACATGTACCAGGTTGTAACCCGGAACACATGTACCTGGTTGTATCGCGGAATACATGTACCTGGTTGAATCGACGGAATACATGTACATGTTTGTATCGCGGAATACATGTACATGTTTGTACCCCGGAATACATGTACCTGGTTGTATCACGGAATACATGCACCTGGTTGTATCGCGGAATACATGTACATGTTTGTATCGCGGAATTCATGTACCTTGTTGTACCATGGTATACATGTACCTGGTTGTAACGCGGAACACATGTACCTGGTTGTATCGCGGAATACATGCACCTGGTTGTATCGCGGAATACATGTACATTTTTGTATAGCGGAATTCATGTACTTCATTGTACCGTGGGATACATGTACCTCGTTGTACCACGGAATACATGTACCTTGTTGTACCGCGGAATAAATGTACCTGGTTGTACCGCGGAATACATGCGCCTTGTTGTACCGCGGAATACATGTACCTGGTTGTACCACGGAATACATGTACCTGGTTGTACCGCGGAATACATGTACCTGGCTGTACCACGGAATACATGTACCTGGTTGTACCGTGGAATACATGTACCTGGTTGTATCGCGGAATACATGTACCTGGTTGTACCACGGAATACATGTACCTGTTGTACCGCGGAATACATTTACCTTGTATCACGGAATACATGCACCTGGTTGTATCGCGGAATACATGTACATTTTTATATCGCGGAATTCATGTACCTCGTTGTACCGTGGAATACATGTACCTCGTTGTACCGTGGGATACATGTACCTGGTTGTACCGCGGAATACATGCACCTGGCTGTACAACGGAAAACATGTACCTGGTTGCATAACGGAATGCATGTACCTGGTTGTACCGCGGAATACATGCACCTGGTTGTACCACGGAATACATGTACCTTGTTGTATAGCGGAATGCATGTACCTGGTTGTATCGCGGAATACATGCACCTGGTTGTACCGGGCAATATATGTACCTGGTTGTATCACGGAATACATGCACCTGGTTGTATCACGGATTCATTTTTGTATCGCGAAATTCATGTACCTCGTTGTAATGTGGAATACATGTACCTGTTTGTACCGCAGAATACATGTACCTGGTTGTATCGCGCAATACATGTACCTGGTTGTATCACGCAATACATATACCTGGTTGTATCTCGGAATACATGTACATGGTTGTAACGCGAAACACGTGTACCTGGTTGTATCGCGGAATACATGTACCTGGCTGTACTGCGGAATACATGTACCTGGCTGTACCGCGGAATACATGTACCTGGTTGTACTGCGGAATACATGTACCTTGTTGTACCGCGGAATACATGTACCTGGTTGTACCGCGGAATACATGTACCTGGTTGTACCGCGGAATACATGTACCTGGTTGTACCGTGGGATACATGTACCTGGCTGTACCGCGGAATACATGTACCTGGTTGTACCGCGGAATACATGTACCTGGTTGTACCGCGGAATACATGTACCTGGTTGTACCGCGGAATACATGTACCTGGCTGTACCGCGGAATACATGTACCTGGCTGTACAGCGGAATACATGTACCTGGTTTTACCACGGAATACATGTACCTGGTTGTACCAAGGAATACATGTACCTGGTTGTACCACGGAATACATGTACATGGTTGTACCACGGAATACATGTACCTGGCTGTACCGCGGAATACATGTACCTGGCTGTACCACGGAATACATGTACCTGGTTGTACCACGGAATACATGTACCTGGTTGTATCGCGGAATTCATGTACCTCGTTGTACCGTGGGATATATGTATCTGGTTGTAACGCGGAACACATGTACCTGGTTGTATCGCGGAATACATGCACCTGGTTGTATCGCGGAATAAGTGTACATTTTTGTATCGCGGAATTCATGTACCTCATTGTACCGTGGGATACATGTACCTCGTTGTACCGTGGGGTACATGTACCTGGTTGTATCGCGGAATACATGCACCTGGTTGTATCGCGGAATACATGTACATTTTTGTATCGCGGAATTCATGTACCTCGTTGTACCGTGGGATACATGTACCTCGTTGTACCGTGGGATACATGTACCTGGTTGTACCGCGGAATACATGCACCTGGCTGTACCACGGAAAACATGTACCTGGTTGCATAGCGGAATGCATGTACCTGGTTGTACCGCGGAATACATGCACCTGGTTGTACCACGGAATACATGTACTTTGTTGTATAGCGAAATGCGTGTACCTGGTTGTATCGCGGAATACATGCACCTGGTTGTATCACGGAATACATGCACCTGGTTGTATCGCGGATACATTTTTGTATCGCGAAATTCATGTACCTCGTTGTAATGTGGAATACATGTACCTGTTTGTACCGCAGAATACATGTACCTGGTTGTATCGCGCAATACATGTACCTGTTTGTACCGCAGAATACATGCACCTGGTTGTACCGCGGAATACATGTACCAGGTTGTAACGCGGAACACATGTACCTGGTTGTATCGCGGAATACATGTACCTGGTTGAATCGACGGAATACATGTACATGTTTGTATCGCGGAATACATGTACATGTTTGTACCCCGGAATACATGTACCTGGTTGTATCACGGAATACATGCACCTGGTTGTATCGCGGAATACATGTACATGTTTGTATCGCGGAATTCATGTACCTTGTTGTACCGTGGTATACATGTACCTGGTTGTAACGCGGAACAAATGTACCTGGTTGTATCGCGGAATACATGCACCTGGTTGTATCGCGGAATACATGTACATTTTTGTATCGCGGAATTCATGTACTTCATTGTACCGTGGGAAACATGTACCTCGTTGTACCACGGAATACATGTACCTTGTTGTACCGCGGAATAAATGTACATGGTTGTACCGCGGAATACATGCGCCTTGTTGTACCGCGGAATACATGTACCTGGTTGTACCACGGAATACATGTACCTTGTTGTACCGCGGAATACATTTACCTGGTTGTACAGCGGAATACATGCACCTGGTTGTACCACGGAATACATGTACCTTGTTGTATAGCGGAATGCATGTACCTGGTTGTATCGCGGAATACATGCGCCTGGTTGTACCACGGAAAACATGCACCTGGTTGTACCTCGGAATACATGTACCTGGCTGTACCGCGGAATACATGTACCTGGTTGTACCACGGAATACATGTACCTGGTTGTACCACGGAATACATGTACCTGGTTGTACCACGGAATACATGTACATGGTTGTACCACGGAATACATGTACCTGGCTGTACCGGGGAATACATGTACCTGGCTGTACCGCGGAATACATGTACCTGGTTGTACCGCGGAATACATGTACCTGATTGTACCACGGAATACATGTACCTGGTTGTACCACGGAATACATGTACCTGGTTGTACCACGGAATACATGTACCTGGTTGTACCGCGGAATACATGTACCTGGCTGTACCACGGAATACATGTACCTGGTTGTACCGTGGAATACATGTACCTGGTTGTATCGCGGAATACATGTAACTTGTTGTACCGCGGAATACATGTACCTGGTTGTACCGCGGAATACATGTACCTGGTTGTACCGCGGAATACATGTAACTGGCTGTACTGCGGAATACATGTACCTGGCTGTACCGCGGAATACATGTACCTGGTTGTACCACGGAATACATGTACCTGGTTGTACCACGGAATACATGTACCTGGTTGTACCGCGGAATACATTTACCTTGTTGTATCACGGAATACATGCACATGGTTGTATCGCGGAATACATGTACCTTGTTGTATAGCGAAATGCATGTACCTGGTTGTATCGCGGAATACATGCACCTGGTTGTACCGCGGAATACATGTACCTGGTTGTATCACGGAATACATGCACCTGGTTGTATCACGCAATACATATACCTGGTTGTATCTCGGAATACATGTACATGGTTGTAACGCGAAACACGTGTACCTGGTTGTATCGCGGAATACATGTACCTGGCTGTACTGCGGAATACATGTACCTGGCTGTACCGCGGAATACATGTACCTGGTTGTACTGCGGAATACATGTACCTTGTTGTACCGCGGAATACATGTACCTGGTTGTACCGCGGAATACATGTACCTGGTTGTACCGCGGAATACATGTACCTGGTTGTACCGTGGGATACATGTACCTGGCTGTACCGCGGAATACATGTACCTGGTTGTACCGCGGAATACATGTACCTGGTTGTACCGCGGAATACATGTACCTGGTTGTACTGCGGAATACATGTACTTGGCTGTACCGCGGAATACATGTACCTGGCTGTACAGCGGAATACATGTACCTGGTTGTACCACGGAATACATGTACCTGGTTGTACCAAGGAATACATGTACCTGGTTGTACCACGGAATACATGTACATGGTTGTACCACGGAATACATGTACCTGGCTGTACCGCGGAATACATGTACCTGGCTGTACCACGGAATACATGTACCTGGTTGTACCACGGAATACATGTACCTGGTTGTATCGCGGAATTCATGTACCTCGTTGTACCGTGGGATATATGTATCTGGTTGTAACGCGGAACACATGTACCTGGTTGTATCGCGGAATACATGCACCTGGTTGTATCGCGAAATAAGTGTACATTTTTGTATCGCGGAATTCATGTACCTCATTGTACTGTGGGATACATGTACCTCGTTGTACCGTGGGGTACATGTACCTGGTTGTATCGCGGAATACATGCACCTGGTTGTATCGCGGAATACATGTACATTTTTGTATCGCGGAATTCATGTACCTCGTTGTACCGTGGGATACATGTACCTCGTTGTACTGTGGGATACATGTACCTGGTTGTACCGCGGAATACATGCACCTGGCTGTACCACGGAAAACATGTACCTGGTTGCATAGCGGAATGCATGTACCTGGTTGTACCACGGAAAACATGCACCTGGTTGTACCACGGAATACATGTACCTTGTTGTATAGCGGAATGCGTGTACCTGGTTGTATCGCGGAATACATGCACCTGGTTGTATCACGGAATACATGCACCTGGTTGTATCGCGGATACATTTTTGTATCGCGAAATTCATGTACCTCGTTGTAATGTGGAATACATGTACCTGTTTGTACCGCAGAATACATGTACCTGGTTGTATCACGCAATACATATACCTGGTTGTATCTCGGAATACATGTACCTGGTTATAACGCGGAACACATGTACCTGGTTGTATCGCGGAATACATGTACCTGGTTGAATCGACGGAATACATGTACATGTTTGTATCGCGGAATTCATGTACCTGGTTGTATCGCGGAATACATGTACATGTTTGTACCCCGGAATACATGTACCTGGTTGTATCACGGAATACATGCACCTGGTTGATTCGCGGAATACATGTACATGTTTGTATCGCGGAATTCATGTACCTTGTTGTACCGTGGTATACATGTACCTGGTTGTAACGCGGAACACATGTACCTGGTTGTATCGCGGAATACATGCACCTGGTTGTATCGCGGAATATATGTACATTTTTGTATCGCGGAATTCATGTACTTCATTGTACCGTGGGATACATGTACCTCGTTGTACCACGGAATACATGTACCTTGTTGTACCGCGGAATAAATGTACCTGGTTGTACCGCGGAATACATGCGCCTTGTTGTACCGCGGAATACATGTACCTGGTTGTACCACGGAATACATGTACCTTGTTGTACCGCGGAATACATGTACCTTGTTTTACCGCGGAATACATGCACCTGGTTGTACCACGGAATACATGTACCTTGTTGTATAGCGGAATGCATGTACCTGGTTGTATCGCGGAATACATGCGCCTGGTTGTACCACGGAAAACATGCACCTGGTTGTACCTCGGAATACATGTACCTGGCTGTACCGCGGAATACATGAACCTGGTTGTACCACGGAATACATGTACCTGGTTGTACCACGGAATACATGTACCTGGTTGTACCACGGAATACATGTACATGGTTGTACCACGGAATACATGTACCTGGTTGTATCGCGGAATACATGTAACTTGTTGTACCGCGGAATACATGTACCTGGTTGTACCGCGGAATACATGTACCTGGTTGTACCGCGGAATACATGTACCTGGCTGTACTGCGGAATACATGTACCTGGCTGTACCGCGGAATACATGTACCTGGTTGTACCGCGGAATACATGTACCTTGTTGTACCGCGGAATACATGTACCTGGTTGTACCACGGAATACATGTACCTGGTTGTACCACGGAATACATGTACCTGGTTGTACCACGGAATACATGTACCTGGTTGTACCGCGGAATACATTTACCTTGTTGTATCACGGAATACATGCACCTGGTTGTATCGCGGAATACATGTACATTTTTGTATCGCGGAATTCATGTACCTCGTTGTACCGTGGAATACATGTACCTCGTTGTACCGTGTGATACATGTACCTGGTTGTACCGCGGAATACATGCACCTGGCTGCACCACGGAAAACATGTACCTGGTTGCATAGCGGAATGCATGTACCTGGTTGTACCGCGGAATACATGCACCTGGTTGTAACACGGAATACATGTACCTTGTTGTATAGCGGAATGCATGTACCTGGTTGTATCGCGGAATACATGCACCTGGTTGTACCGCGGAATACATGTACCTGGTTGTATCACGGAATACATGCACCTGGTTGTATCACGGATTCATTTTTGTATCGCGAAATTCATGTACCTCGTTGTAATGTGGAATACATGTACCTGTTTGTACCGCAGAATACATGTACCTGGTTGTATCACGCAATACATATACCTGGTTGTATCACGCAATACATATACCTGGTTGTATCTCGGAATACATGTACATGGTTGTAACGCGGAACACGTGTACCTGGTTGTACCGCGGAATACATGTACCTGGTTGTACCGCTGAATACATGTACCTGATTGTACCACGGAATACATGTACCCGGTTGTGCCACGGAATACATGTACCTGGTTGTACCACGGAATACATGTACCTGGTTGTACCGCGGAATACATGTACCTGGCTGTACCACGGAATACATGTACCTGGTTGTACCGTGGAATACATGTACCTGGTTGTATCGCGGAATACATGTAACTTGTTGTACCGCGGAATACATGCACCTGGTTGTACCGCGGAATACATGTACCTGGTTTTACCGCGGAATACATGTACCTGGCCGTACTGCGGAATACATGTACCTGGCTGTACCGCGGAATACATGTACCTGGTTGTACCGCGGAATACATGTACCTTGTTGTAACGCGGAATACATGTACCTGGTTGTACCAGGGAATACATGTACCTGGTTGTACCACGGAATACATGTACCTGGTTGTACCACGGAATACATGTACCTGGTTGTACCGCGGAATACATTTACCTTGTTGTATCACGGAATACATGCACCTGGTTGTATCGCGGAATACATGTACATTTTTGTATCGCGGAATTCATGTACCTCGTTGTACCGTGGAATACATGTACCTCGTTCTACCGTGGGATACATGTACCTGGTTGTACCGCGGAATACATGCACCTGGCTGTACCACGGAAAACATGTACCTGGTTGCATAGCGGAATGCATGTACCTGGCTGTACCGCGGAATACATGCACCTGGTTGTACCACGGAATACATGTACCTTGTTGTATAGCGGAATGCATGTACCTGGTTGTATCGCGGAATACATGCACCTGGTTGTACCGCGGAATACATGTACCTGGTTGTATCACGGAATACATGCACCTGGTTGTATCACGGATTCATTTTTGTATCGCGAAATTCATGTACCTCGTTGTAATGTGGAATACATGTACCTGTTTGTACCGCAGAATACATGTACCTGGTTGTATCACGCAATACATATACCTGGTTGTATCTCGGAATACATGTACATGGTTGTAACGCGGAACACGTGTACCTGGTTGTACCGCGGAATACATGTACCTGGTTGTACCGCTGAATACATGTACCTGATTGTACCACGGAATACATGTACCCGGTTGTGCCACGGAATACATGTACCTGGTTGTACCACGGAATACATGTACCTGGTTGTACCGCGGAATACATGTACCTGGCTGTACCACGGAATACATGTACCTGGTTGTACCGTGGAATACATGTACCTGGTTGTATCGCGGAATACATGTAACTTGTTGTACCGCGGAATACATGTACCTGGTTGTACCGCGGAATACATGTACCTGGTTGTACCGCGGAATACATGTACCTGGCTGTACTGCGGAATACATGTACCTGGCTGTACCGCGGAATACATGTACCTGGTTGTACCGCGGAATACATGTACCTTGTTGTACCGCGGAATACATGTACCTGGTTGTACCAGGGAATACATGTACCTGGTTGTACCACGGAATACATGTACCTGGTTGTACCACGGAATACATGTACCTGGTTGTACCGCGGAATACATTTACCTTGTTGTATCACGGAATACATGCACCTGGTTGTATCGCGGAATACATGTACATTTTTGTATCGCGGAATTCATGTACCTCGTTGTACCGTGGAATACATTTACCTCGTTGTACCGTGGGATACATGTACCTGGTTGTACCGCGGAATACATGCACCTGGCTGTACCACGGAAAACATGTACCTGGTTGCATAGCGGAATGCATGTACCTGGCTGTACCGCGGAATACATGCACCTGGTTGTACCACGGAATACATGTACCTTGTTGTATAGCGGAATGCATGTACCTGGTTGTATCGCGGAATACATGCACCTGGTTGTACCGCGGAATACATGTACCTGGTTGTATCACGGAATACATGTACCTGGTTGTATCACGGATTCATTTTTGTATCGCGAAATTCATGTACCTCGTTGTAATGTGGAATACATGTACCTGTTTGTACCGCAGAATACATGTACCTGGTTGTATCACGCAATACATATACCTGGTTGTACCACGGAATACATGTACCTGGTTGTATCTCGGAATACATATACCTGGTTGTATCTCGGAATACATGTACATGGTTGTAACGCGGAACACGTGTACCTGGTTGCATCGCGGAATATATGTACCTGGCTGTACTGCGGAATACATGTACCTTGTTGTACCGCGGAATACATGTACCTGGTTGTACCACGGAATACATATACCTGGTTGTATCTCGGAATACATGTACATGGTTGTAACGCGGAACACGTGTACCTGGTTGTATCGCGGAATATATGTACCTGGCTGTACTGCGGAATACATGTACCTTGTTGTACCGCGGAATACATGTACCTGGTTGTACCACGGAATACATGTACCTGGTTGTACCACGGAATACATGTACCTGGTTGTACCACGGAATACATGTACCTGGTTGTACCGCGGAATACATTTACCTTGTTGTATCACGGAATACATGCACCTGGTTGTATCGCGGAATACATGTACATTTTTGTATCGCGGAATTCATGTACCTCATTGTACCGTGGGATACATGTACCTGGTTTTACCGCGGAATACATGCACCTGGCTGTACCACGGAAAACATGTACCTGGTTGCATAGCGGAATGCATGTACCTGGTTGTACCGCGGAATACATGCACCTGGTTGTACCACGGAATACATGTACCTTGTTGTATAGCGGAATGCATGTACCTGGTTGTATCGCGGAATACATGCACCTGGTTGTACCGCGGAATACATGTACCTGGTTGTATCACGGAATACATGCAC
Organism: Archivesica marissinica; assembly: GCA_014843695.1. NCBI lineage: Eukaryota > Metazoa > Mollusca > Bivalvia > Venerida > Vesicomyidae > Archivesica > Archivesica marissinica. Next base: position 51,847,244 of record CM026399.1, read on the forward strand.
CTGGTTGTATCACGGATACATTTTTGTATCGCTAAATTCATGTACCTCGTTGTACCGTGGGATACATGTACGTCGTTGTACGGTGGGGTACATGTACCTGGTTGTACCACGGAATACATGTACCTTGTTGTACTGCGGAATACATGTACCTGGTTGTACCACGGAATACATGTACCTGGTTGTACTGCGGAATACATGCGCCTTGTTGTACCGCGGAATACATGTACCTGGTTGTACCACGGAATACATTTACCTTGTTGTACCGCGGAATACATGTACCTTGTTGTATAGCGGAATGCATGTACCTGGTTGTATCGCGGAATACATGCACCTGGTTGTACCACGGAAAACATGTACCTGGATGTACCTCGGAATACATGTACCTGGCTGTACCGCAGAATACATGTACCTGGTTGTACCACGGAATACATGTACCTGGTTGTACCATGGAATACATGTACCTGGCTCTACCGCGGAATACATGTACCTGGCTGTACCGCGGAATACATGTACCTGGTTGTACCGCGGAATACATGTACCTGGTTGTACCACGGAATACATGTACCTGGTTGTACCACGGAATACATGTACCAGGTTGTACCACGGAATACATGTACCTGGTTGTACCGCGGAATACATGTACCTGGCTGTACCACGGAATACATGTACCTGGATGTACCGTGGAATACATGTACCTGGTTGTATCGCGGAATACATGTACCTTGTTGTACCGCGGAATACATGTACCTGGTTGTACAGCGGAAAACATGTACCTGGTTGTACCGCGGAATACATGTACCTGGCTCTACCGCGGAATACATGTACCTGGCTGTACCGCGGAATACATGCATCTCGTTGTAACGTGGAATACATGTACCTGGTTGTATCACGGAATACATGCACCTGGTTGTATCGCGGAATACATGTACATTTTTGTATCGCGGAATTCATGTACCTCGTTGTACCGTGGGATACATGTATTCGTTGTACCGAGGAATGCATGTACCTGGTTGTGTCGCGGAATACATGTACCTGGTTGTATCACGGAATTCATGCACCTGGTTGTATCGCGGAATACATGTACCTGGTTGTACCGAGAAATGCATGTACCTGGTTGTGTCGCGGAATACATGTATCTGGTTGTATCACGGAATACATGCACCTGGTTGTATCGTGGGATACATGTACCTCGTTGTATCGCAGAATACATGTACATGTTTGTACCGCGGAATACATGCACCTGGTTGTATCACGGAATACATGCACCTGGTTGTATCGCGGAATACATGTACCTGGTTGTATCTCGGAATACATGCACCTGGTTGTATCGCGGAATACATGTACATGTTTGTACCGCGGAATACATGCACCTGGTTGTATCTCGGAATACATGTACCTGGTTATAACGCGGAACACATGTACCTGGTTGTATCGCGGAATACATGTACCTAGTTGTATCACGGAATACATGTACATGTTTGTACCGCGGAATACATGTTCCTGGTTGTATCACGGAATACATGTACATGTTTGTACCGCGGAATACATGTACCTGGTTGTATCACGGAATACATGTACATTTTTGTATCGCGGAATTCATGTACTTCATTGTACCGTGGGATACATGTACCTGGTTGTAACGCGGAACACATGTACCTGGTTGTATAGCGGAATACATGTACATTTTTGTATCGCGGAATTCATGTACCTCGTTGTACCGTGGGATACATGTACCTGGTTGTACCGCGGAATACATGCACATGGTTGTACCTCGGAATTCATGTACCTGGTTGTATCGCGGAATACATGTACATGTTTATACCGCGGAATACATGTACCTGGTTGTATCACGGAATGCATGCATCTGGTTGTAACGCTGAATACATGTACCTGGTTGTATCACGGAATACATGCACCTGGTTGAATAGCGGAATACATGTACATTTTTGTATAGCGGAATTCATGTTCCTCATTGTACCGTGGGATACATGTACCTCGTTGTACCGTGGGATACATGTACCTGGTTGTACCGCGGAATACATGTACCTGGTTGTATCACGGAATACATGCACCTGGTTGTATAGCGGAATACATGTACATTTTTGTATCGCGGAATTCATGTACCTCGTTGTACCGTAGGATACATGTACCTGGTTGTACCGCGGAATACATGTACCTGGTTGTATAGCGGAATGCATGTACCTGGTTGTATAGTTGTACCTCGGAATACATGCACCTGGTTGTACCACGGAATACATGTACCTTGTTGTATAGCGGAATGCATGTACCTGGTTGTATCGCGGAATACATGCACCTGGTTGTACCACTGAAAACATGTACCTGGTTGTATCGCGGAATACATGTACCTGGTTGTATCACGGAATACATGTACCTGGTTGTATCGCGGAATGCATGTACCTGGTTGTACCGCGGAATACATGTACCTGGTTGTAATGTGGAATTCATGTACCTGTGTGTACCGCAGAATACATGTACCTGGTTGTATCACGCAATACATATACCTGGTTGTATCTCGGAATACATGTACCTGGTTGTAATGCGGAACACATGTACATGTTTGTATCGCGGAATTCATGTACCTGGTTGTATCGCGGAATACATGTACATGTTTGTACCGCGGAATACATGTACCTGGTTGTATCACGGAATACATGCACCTGGTTGTATCGCGAAATACATGTACATGTTTGTATCGCGGAATTCATGTACCTCGTTGTATCGTGGGATACATGTACCTGGTTGTATCACGGAATACATGCACCTGGTTGTATCGCGGAATACATGTACATTTATGTATCGCGGAATTCATTTACCTCGTTGTACCGTGGGATACATGTACTCGTTGTACCGTGAGATACATGTACCTGGTTGTACCGAGGAAGGCATGTACCTGGTTGTATCGCGGAATACATGTACTTGGTTGTATCACGGAATATATGCACCTGGTTGTATCGCGGAATACATGTACCTGGTTGTGTCGCGGAATACATGTACCTGGTTGTATCACGGAATACATGCACCTGGTTGTATCGTGGGATACATGTACCTCGTTGTATCGCGGAATACATGTACATGTTTGTACCGCGGAATACATGCACCTGGTTGTATCACGGAATACATGCACCTGGTTGTATCGCGGAATACATGTACCTGGTTGTATCACGGAATACATGCACCTGGTTTTATCGCGGAATACATGTACCTGGTTGTATCACGGAATACATGTACCTGGTTGTATCACGGAATACATGCACCTGGTTGTATCGTGGGATACATGTACCTCGTTGTATCGCGGAATACATGTACATGTTTGTACCGCGGAATACATGCACCTGGTTGTATCACGGAATACATGCACCTGGTTGTATCGCGGAATACATGTACCTGGTTGTATCACGGAATACATGCACCTGGTTTTATCGCGGAATACATGTACCTGGTTGTATCACGGAATACATGTACCTGGTTGTATCACGGAATACATGCACCTGGTTGTATCGTGGGATACATGTACCTCGTTGTATCGCGGAATACATGTACATGTTTGTACCGCGGAATACATGCACCTGGTTGTATCACGGAATACATGCACCTGGTTGTATCGCGGAATACATGTACCTGGTTGTATCACGGAATACATGCACATGGTTGTATCGCGGGAAACATGTACCTGGTTGTATCACGGAATACATGCACCTGGTTGTATCGCGGAATACATGCACCTAGTTGTATCACAGAATACATGCACCTGGTTTTATCGCGGAATACATGTACCTTGTTGTTTCGCGGAATACATGCACCTGGTTGTATCGCGGAATACATGTACCTGGTTGTATCACGGAATACATGCACCTGGTTGTATCGCTGAATACATGTAACTGGTTGTATCACGGAATACATGCACCTGGTTCTATCACGGAATACATGCACCTGGTTGTTTCGCGGAATACATGTACATGTTTATACCGCGGAATACATGTACCTGGTTGTATCACGGAATACATGCATCTGGTTGTAACGCGGAATGCATGTACCTGGTTGTATCACGGAATACATGTACATTTTTTTATCGCGGAATTCATGTTCGTCATTGTACCGTGGGATACATGTACCTCGTTGTACCGTGGGATACATGTAACTGGTTGTACCGCGGAATACATGTACCTGGTTGTATCACGGAAAACATGTACTTGGTTGTATAGCGGAATGCATGTACCTGGTTGTATCGCGGAATACATGCACCTGGTTGTATCACAGAATACATGCACCTGGTTTTATCGCGGAATACATGTACATGTTTGTACCGCGGAATACATGTACCTGGTTGTATCACGGAATACATGTACATGTTTGTACCGCGGAATACATGTACCTGGTTGTATCACGGAATACATGTACATGTTTGTACCGCGGAATACATGTACCTGGTTGTATCACGGAATACATGCACCTGTTTGTATCGCGGAATACATGTACATTTTTGTATAGCGGAATTCATGTACTTTGTTGTACCGTGTGATACATGTACCTGGTTGTAACGCGGAACACATGCACCTGGTTGTATCGCGGAATACATGTACATTTTTGTATCGCGGAATTCATGTACCTCGTTGTACCGTGGGATACATGTATCTGGTTGTAACGCGGAATACATGCACCTGGTTGTATCGCGGAATACATGTACATTTTTGTATCGCGGAATTCATGTACCTCGTTGTACCGTGGGATACATGTACTCGTTGTACCGTGAGATACATGTACCTGGTTGTACCGAGGAATGCATGTACCTGGTTGTGTCGCGGAATACATGTACCTGGTTGTATCACGGAATACATGCACCTGGTTGTATCGCGGAATACATGTACCTGGTTGTACCGAGGAATGCATGTACCTGGTTGTGTCGCGGAATACATGTACCTGGTTGTATCACGGAATACATGCACCTGGTTGTATAGTGGGATACATGTACCTCGTTGTAATGTGGAATACATGTACATGTCTGTACCGCGGAATACATGCACCTGGTTGTACCGCGGAATACATGCACCTGGTTGTATCACCGAATACATGCATCTGGTTGTATCACGGAATACATGTACCTGGTTGTATCGCGGAATACATGTACATGTTTGTACCGCGGAATACATGCACCTGGTTGTATCACGGAATACATGCACCTGGTTGTATCACGGAATACATGCACCTGGTTGTATCGCGAAATACATGTACATGTTTGTATCGCGGAATTCATGTACCTCGTTGTATCGTGGGATACATGTACCTGGTTGTATCACGGAATACATGCACCTGGTTGTATCGCGGAATACATGTACATTTTTGTATCGCGGAATTCATGTACCTCGTTGTACCGTGGGATACATGTACTCGTTGTACCGTGAGATACATGTACCTGGTTGTACCGAGGAATGCATGTACCTGGTTGTATCGCGGAATACATGTACCTGGTTGTATCACGGAATACATGCACCTGGTTGTATCGCGGAATACATGTACCTGGTTGTGTCGCGGAATACATGTACCTGGTTGTATCACGGAATACATGCACCTGGATGTATCGTGGGATACATGTACCTCGTTGTATCGCGGAATACATGTACATGTTTGTACCGCGGAATACATGCACCTGGTTGTATCACGGAATACATGCACCTGGTTGTATCGCGGAATACATGTACCTGGTTGTATCACGGAATACATGCACCTGGTTTTATCGCGGAATACATGTACCTGGTTGTATCATGGAATGCATGCACCTGGTTGTATCGCGGAATACATGTACCTGGTTGTATCACGGAATATATGCACCTGGTTGTATCGCTGAATACATGTAACTGGTTGTATCACGGAATACATGCACCTGGTTGAATCACGGAATACATGCACCTGGTTGTATCGCGGAATACATGTACCTGGTTGTATCACGGAATACATGCACCTGGTTGTATAGCGGAATACATGTACCTGGTTGTATCACGGAATACATGCACCTGGTTGTATCGCGGAATACATGCACCTGGTTGTATCACAGAATACGTGCACCTGGTTTTATCGCGGAATACGTGTACCTTGTTGTTTCGCGGAATACATGCACCTGGTTGTATCGCGGAATACATGTACCTGGTTGTATCACGGAATACATGCACCTGGTTGTATCGCTGAATACATGTAACTGGTTGTATCACGGAATACATGCACCTGGTTGTATCACGGAATACATGCACCTGGTTGTTTCGCGGAATACATGTACATGTTTATACCGCGGAATACATGTACCTGGTTGTATCACGGAATACATGCATCTGGTTGTAACGCGGAATACATGTACCTGGTTGTATCACGGAATACATGCACCTGGTTGTATCGCGGAATACATGTACATTTTTGTATCGCGGAATTCATGTTCGTCATTGTACCGTGGGATACATGTACCTGGTTGTACCATGGGATACATGTACCTGGTTGTACCGCAGAATACATGTACCTGGTTGTATCACGGAAAACATGTACTTGGTTGTATAGCGGAATGCATGTACCTGGTTGTATCGCGGCATACATGCACCTGGTTGTATCACAGAATACATGCACCTGGTTTTATCGCGGAATACATGTACCTTGTTGTTTCCCGGAATACATGCACCTGGTTTTATCGCGGAATACATGTACCTTGTTGTTTCCCGGAATACATGTACCTAGTTGTATCACGGAATACATGTACATGTTTGTACCGCCGAATACATGTACCTGGTTGTATCACGGAATACATGTACATGTTTGTACCGCGGAATACATGTACCTGGTTGTATCACGGAATACATGTACATGTTTGTACCGCGGAATACATGTACCTGGTTGTATCACGGAATACATGCACCTGTTTGTATCGCGGAATACATGTACATTTTTGTATCGCGGAATTCATGTACTTTGTTGTACCGTGTGATACATGTACCTGGTTGTAACGCGGAACACATGTACCTGGTTGTATCGCGGAATACATGTACATTTTTGTATCGCGGAATTCATGTACCTCGTTGTACCGTGGGATACATGTATCTGGTTGTAACGCGGAATACATGCACCTGGTTGTATCGCGGAATACATGTACATGTTTGTATCGCGGAATTCATGAACTCGTTGTACCGTGGGATACATGTACTCGTTGTACCGTGAGATACATGTACCTGGTTGTACCGAGGAATGCATGTACCTGGTTGTGTCGCGGAATACATGTACCTGGTTGTATCACGGAATACATGCACCTGGTTGTATCGCGGAATACATGTACCTGGTTGTACCGAGGAATGCATGTACCTGGTTGTGTCGCGGAATACATGTACCTGGTTGTATCACGGAATACATGCACCTGGTTGTATCGTGGGATACATGTACCTCGTTGTAATGTGGAATACATGTACATGTTTGTACCGCGGAATACATGCACCTGGTTGTACCGTGGAATACATGCACCTGGTTTTATCACGGAATACATGCATCTGGTTGTATCACGGAATACATGTACCTGGTTGTATCGCGGAATACATGTACATGTTTGTACCGCGGAATACATGCACCTGGTTGTATCACGGAATACATGCACCTGGTTGTATCACGGAATACATGCACCTGGTTGTATAACGGAATACATGCACCTGGTTGTATCACGGAATACATGTACATGTTTGTACCGTGGAATACATGTACCTGGTTGTTTCGCGGAATACATGAACCTGCCACGCCACGCCACGCCTGCCTGCCTGCCACGACTGTTCCGTAATAGTATCGTTAATAACCGGGTTTAGTTTGTAATTGGTTGTTGGTAGTTTAAGGTTCATTCCTCTTAACCTATTTGTATAATTGAGTACAGAAGAAAGTTTTATCAATATAGGTTATCTTATATAAACTGAAGATTCAAAATCAAGCTATATTATCTCTTATCTGGGCAATCCTTATTAGATAAATTTAACATCACAAACATCTAGGAAGGTTTAAGCATAATTTATTTCTCAATTACAAGACATGTATATTACAAGCAGAAATGACAAACTCGATTTGAACCAGAAGCATTGAGGTTATACTGGTCCAGCCCAACCAAATTCTAGCTAGGAAACAAATAAAAGATGGCTAGGAAACAACCACAATATGGCTAGGAAATAACCACAATATGGCTAGGAAACAAATAAAAGATGGATAGGAAACAACCACAATATGGCTAGGAAATAACCACACTATGGCTAGGAAACAACCACAATATGGCTAGGAAACAACCACAATATGGCTAGGAAACAACCACAATATGGCTGGGAAACAACCACAATATGGCTAGGAAACAACCACAATATGGCTAGGAAACAACCACAATATGGCTAGGAAACAACCACAATATGGCTAGGAAACAACCACAATATGGCTAGGAAACAACCAAAATATGGCTAGAAAACAACCACAATATGGCTAGGAAACAACCACAATATGGCTAGGAAACAACCACAATATGGCTAGGAAACAACCACAATATGGCTGGGAAATAACCAAAATCGTCTGGCTAGGAAATAACCCTAGTATGGCTAGGAAATAACCCTAGTATGACTAGGAAATAACCCTAGTATGATTTGAAAATAACCCTAGTATGCCTAGGAAATAACCAAAGAATGGCTAGGAAATAACCCTAGTATGGCTAGGAAATAACCCCAGTATGGCTAGGAAATAACCCTAGTATGGCTAGGAAATAACCCTCGAATGGCTAGGAAATAATCCTAGTATGGCTAGGAAATAACCCTAGTATGGTTAGGAAATAACACTAGTATGGCTAGGAAATAATCAAAGAATGGCTAGGAAATAACCAAAGAATGGCTAGGATATAACCAACGAATGACTAGTATAAAACCAAAGAATGGCTAGGATATAACCTTAGTATGGCTAGAAAATAACCATAGTATGGCTAGGAAATAACCAAAGAATGGCTAGGAAATAACCCTAGTATGGCTAGGAAATAACCCTAGTATGGCTAGGAAATAACCCTAGAATGGCTAGGAAATAACCCTAGTATGGCTAGAAAATAACCCTAAAATGGCTAGGAAATAACCCTAGTATGGCTAGGAAATAACCCCAGTATGGCTAGGAAATAACACTAGTATGGCTAGGAAATAATCAAAGAATGGCTAGGAAATAACCCTAGTATGGCTAGGCAATAGCCCTAGTATTGCTAGGAAATAACACTAGTATGGCTAGGAAATAATCAAAGAATGGCTAGGAAATAATGCTAGTATGGCTAGGAAATAACCATAGACTGGCTAGGAAATAACCATAGTATCGCTACGAAATAACCAAAGAATGGCTCGGAAATAACCATAGTATGGCTAGGAAATAACCAAAGAATGGCTAGGAAATAACCCTAGTATGGCTAGGAAATAATCCTAGTATGGCTAGGAAATAACCCTAGAATGGCTAGGAAATAACCCTAGTATGGCTACGAAATAAACAAAGAATGGCTAGTAAATAACCAAAGAATGGCTAGGAAATAACCAAAGAATGGCTAGTAAATAACCAAAGAATGGCTAGGAAATAACCAAAGAATGGCTAGTAAATAACCCTAGTATGGCTAGGCAATAACTCTAGTATGACTAGGAAATTACCAAAGAATGGTTAGTAAATAACCAAAGAATGGCTAGTAAATAACCAAAGAATGGCTAGCAAATAACCAAAGAATGGCTAGGAAATAACCAAAGAATGGCTAGGAAATAACTCTAGTATGACTAGGAAATAATCAAAGAATGGCTAGTAAATAACCAAAGAATGGCTATTAAATAACCAAAGAATGGCTAGAAAATAACCAAAGAATGGCTAGGAAATAACCCTAGTATGGCTAGGAAATAACCCCAGTATGGCTAGGAAATAAACAAAGAATGGTTAGGAACTAACCAAAGAATGGTTAGGAAATAACCCCATTATGGCTAGGAAATAACCAAAGAATGGCTAGGAAATAAACCTAGAATGGCTAGGAAATAACTCCAGTATGACTAGGAAATAACAAAAGAATGACTAGTAAATAACCCTAGTATGACCAGGAAATAACCATAGTATGGCTAGGAAATAACCCTAGTATGGCTAGGATATAACGCTGGTATGGCTAGGAAATAACCCTAGAATTGCTAGGAAATAACCATAGTATGGCTAGGAAATAACCAAAGAATGGCTAGGAAATAACCCTAGTATGGCTAGGAAATAACCCTAGAATAGCTAGGAAATAACCCTAGTATGGCTAGGAAATAACCCTAGAATGGCTAGGAAATAACCCTAGTATGACTAGGGAATAACCCTAGTATGGCTTGGAAATAACCAAAGAATGGCTAGGAAATAACCAACTAATGGCTAGGAAATAACCCTAGTATGACTAGGAAATAACCAAAGAATGGCTAGGAAATAACCAACTAATGGCTAGGAAATAACCCTAGTATTACTAGGAAATAACCAAAGAATGGCTAGGAAATAACCAAAGAATGGCTAGGAAATAACCAAAGAATGGTTAGGAACTACCCAACTAATGGCTAGGAAATAACCAAAGAATGGTTAGGAACTAACCAACTAATGGCTAGGAAATAACCAAAGAATGGTTAGGAAATAACCCTAGTATGACTAGGAAATAACCAAAGAATGGTTTGGAACTAACCAAAGAATGGTTAGGAAATAACCCCAGTATGGCTAGGAAATAACCTTAGTATGGCTAGGAAATAACCCTAGTATGGCTAGGAAATAACGCTAGTATGGCTAGGAAATAACCAAAGATTGGCTAGGAAATAACTAAAGAATGGGTAGTAAATAACCAAAGAATTGCTATGAAATAACCAAAGATTGGCCAGTAATTAACCCTAGTATGGCTAGGAAAGAACTCTAGTATGACTAGGAAATAACCAAAGAATGGCTAGGATATAACGCTAGTATGGCTAGGGAATAAACCTAGTATGGCTTGGAAATAACCAAAGAATGGCTAGGAAATAACCAACTAATGGCTAGGAAATAACGCTAGTATGACTAGGAAATAACCAAAGAATGGCTAGGAAATAATCAACTAATGGCTAGGAAATAACCCTAGTATGACTAGGAAATAACCAAAGAATTGCTAGGAAATAACCAACTAATGGCTAGGAAATAACCAAAGAATGGTTAGGAAATAACCCTAGTATGGCTAGGAAATAACCAACTAATGGCTAGGAAATAACCAAAGAATGGTTAGGAAATAACCCTAGTATGACTAGGAAATAACCAAAGAATGGTCAGGAACGAACCAATGAATGGTTAGGAAATAACCTCAGTATGGCTAGGAAATAACCTTAGTATGGCTAGGATATAACCCTAGTATGGCTAGGAAATAACCCTAGTATGGCTAGGAAATAACCCTAGTATGACTAGGAAATAACCCTAGTATGGCTAGGAAATAACCAAAGAATGGCTAGGAAATAACTAAAGAATGGCTAGTAAATAACCAAAGAATGGCTAGGAAATAACCAAAGATTGGCTAGTAAATAACACTAGTATGGCTAGGAAATAACCCTAGTATGGCTAGGAAATAACCCTAAAATGGCTAGGAAATAACCCTAGTATGGCTAGGAAATAACCCCAGTATGGCTAGGAAATAACACTAGTATGGCTAGGAAATAATCAAAGAATGGCTAGGAAATAACCCTAGTATGGCTAGGCAATAGCCCTAGTATTGCTAGGAAATAACACTAGTATGGCTAGAAAATGATCAAAGAATGGCTAGGAAATAATGCTAGTATGGCTAGGAAATAACCCTAGACTGGCTAGGAAATAACCATAGTATTGCTAGGAAATAACCCTAGTATGGCTAGGAAACAACCAAAGAATGGCTAGTAAATAACCAAAGAATGGCTAGTAAATAACCAAAGAATGGCTAGTAAATAACAAAAGAATGGATAGGAAATAACTCTAGTATGACTAGGATATAACCAAAGAATGGCTAGGAAATAACCGTAGAATGGCTACGAAATAACCCCAGTATGACTAGGAAATAACCAAAGAGTGATTAGTAAATATCCCTAGTATGACTAGGAAATAACCCTAGTATGGCTACGAAATAAACAAAGAATGGCTAGGAAATAACCAAAGAATGGCTAGTAAATAACCAAAGAATGGCTAGGAAATAACCAAAGAATGGCTAGTAAATAACCCTAGTATGGCTAGGCAATAACTCTAGTATGACTAGGAAATTACCAAAGAATGGTTAGTAAATAACCAAAGAATGGCTAGTAAAAACCAAAGAATGGCTAGCAAATAACCAAAGAATGGCTAGGAAATAACCAAAGAATGGCTAGGAAATAACTCTAGTATGACTAGGAAATAACCAAAGAATGGCTAGTAAATAACCAAAGAATGGCTATTAAATAACCAAAGAATGGCTAGAAAATAACCAAAGAATGGCTAGGAAATAACCCTAGTATGGCTAGGAAATAAACAAAGAATGGTTAGGAACTAACCAAAGAATGGTTAGGAAATAACCCCATTATGGCTAGGAAATAACCAAAGAATGGCTAGGAAATAAACCTAGAATGGCTAGGAAATAACTCCAGTATGACTAGGAAATAACAAAAGAATGACTAGTAAATAACCCTAGTATGACCAGGAAATAACAATAGTATGGTTAGGAAATAACCCTAGTATGGCTAGGATATAACGCTGGTATGGCTAGGAAATAACCCTAGAATTGCTAGGAAGTAACCATAGTATGGCTAGGAAATAACCAAAGAATGGCTAGGAAATAACCCTAGTATGGCTAGGAAATAACCCTAGAATGGATAGGAAATAACCCTAGTATGGCTAGGAAATAACCCTAGAATGGCTAGGAAATAACCCTAGTATGGCTAGGGAATAATCCTAGTATGGCTTGGAAATAACCAAAGAATGGCTAGGAAATAACCAACTAATGGCTAGGAAATAACCCTAGTATGACTAGGAAGTAACCAAAGAATGGCTAGGAAATAATCAACTAATGGCTAGGAAATAACCCTAGTATGACTAGGAAATAACCAAAGAATGGCTAGGATATAAACAACTAATGGCTAGGAAATAACCAAAGAATGGTTAGGAAATAACCCTGGTATGGCTAGGAAATAACCAACCAATGGCTAGGAAATAACCAAAGAATGGTTAGGAAATAACCCTAGTATGACTAGGAAATAACCAAAGAATGGTCAGGAACGAACCAATGAATGGTTAGGAAATAACCTTAGTATGGCTAGGATATAACCCTAGTATGGCTAGGAAATAACCCTAGTATGGCTAGGAAATAACCCTAGTATGACTAGGAAATAACCCTAGTATGGCTAGGAAATAACCAAAGAATGGCTAGGAAATAATTAAAGAATGGCTAGTAAATAACCAAAGAATGGCTAGGAAATAACCAAAGATTGGCTAGTAAATAACCCTAGTATGGCTAGGAAATAACTCTAGTATGACTAGGAAATAACCAAAGAATGACTAGGAAATAACCAAAGAATGGCTAGGAAATATCCAACTAATGGCTAGGAAATAACCCTAGTATGGCTAGGCAATAGCCCTAGTATTGCTAGGAAATAACACTAGTATGGCTAGGAAATAATCAAAGAATGGCTAGGAAATAATGCTAGTATGGCTAGGAAATAACCCTAGACTGGCTAGGAAATAACCATAGTATGGCTACGAAATAACCAAAGAATGGCTCGGAAATAACCATAGTATGGCTAGGAAATAACCAAAGAATGGCTAGGAAATAACCCTAGTATGGCTAGGAAATAACCCTAGTATGGCTAGGAAATAACCCTAGAATGGCTAGGAAATAACCCTAGTATGGCTAGGAAATAACCCTAGTATGGCTAGGAAACAACCAAAGAATGGCTAGTAAATAACCAAAGAATGGCTAGTAAATAACCAAAGAATGGCTAGTAAATAGAAAAGAATGGCTAGGAAATAACCCTAGTATGGCTAGGAAATAACCCCAGTATGGCTAGGAAATAAACAAAGAATGGTTAGGAACTAACCAAAGAATGGTTAGGAAATAACCCCATTATGGCTAGGAAATAACCAAAGAATGGCTAGGAAATAAACCTAGAATGGCTAGGAAATAACTCCAGTATGACTAGGAAATAACAAAAGAATGACTAGTAAATAACCCTTGTATGACCAGGAAATAACCATAGTATGGTTAGGAAATAACCCTAGTATGGCTAGGATATAACGCTAGTATGGCTAGGAATTAACCCTAGAATTGCTAGGAAATAACCATAGTATGGCTATGAAATAACCAAAGAATGGCTAGGAAATAACCCTAGTATGGCTAGGAAATAACCCTAAAATGGCTAGGAAATAACTCTAGTATGGCTAGGAAATAACCCTAGAATGGCTAGGAAATAACCCTAGTATGGCTAGGGAATAATCCTAGTATGGCTTGGAAATAACCAAAGAATGGCTAGGAAATAACCAACTAATGGCTAGGAAATAACCCTAGTATGACTAGGAAATAACCAAAGAATGGCTAGGAAATAACCAACTAATGGCTAGGAAATAACCCTAGTATTACTAGGAAATAACCAAAGAATGGCTAGGAAATAACCAACTAATGTCTAGGAAATAACCAAAGAATGGTTAGGAACTAACCAACTAATGGCTAGGAAATAACCAAAGAATGGTTTGGAACTAACCAAAGAATGGTTAGGAAATAACCCCAGTATGGCTAGGAAATAACCTTAGTATGGCTAGGAAATAACCCTAGTATGGCTAGGAAATAACCCTAGTATGGCTAGGAAATAACCAAAGAATGGCTAGGAAATAACTAAAGAATGGGTAGTAAATAACCAAAGAATGGCTAGGAAATAACCAAAGATTGGCCAGTAATTAACCCTAGTATGGCTAGGAAAGAACTTTAGTATGACTAGGAAATAACCAAAGAATGGCTAGTAAATAACCAAAGAATGGCTAGTAAATAACCAAAGAATGGTTAGGAAATAGACCTAGTATGACTAGGAAATAACCAAAGAATGGCTAGGATATAACCCTAGTATGTCTAGGGAATAAACCTAGTATGGCTTGGAAATAACCAAAGAATGTCTAGGAAATAACCAACTAATGGCTAGGAAATAACCCTAGTATGACTAGGAAATAACCAAAGAATGGCTAGGAAATAATCAACTAATGGCTAGGAAATAACCCTAGTATGACTAGGAAATAACCAAAGAATGGCTAGGAAATAAACAACTAATGGCTAGGAAATAACCAAAGAATGGTTAGGAAATAACCCTGGTATGGCTAGGAAATAACCAACTAATGGCTAGGAAATAACCAAAGAATGGTTAGGAAATAACCCTAGTATGACTAGGAAATAACCAAAGAATGGTCAGGAACGAACCAATGAATGGTTAGGAAATAACCTCAGTATGGCTAGTATATAACTAAAGAATGGCTAGTAAATAACCAAAGAATGGCTAGTATATACCCAACTAATGGCTAGGAAATAACCCTAGTATGACTAGGAAATAACCAAAGAATGGCTAGGAAATAACCCTAGTATGGCTAGGAAATAACCCTAGAATGGCTAGGAAATAACCCTAGTATGGCTAGGAAATAACACTAGAATGGCTAGGAAATAACCCTAGAATGGCTAGGAAATAACCCTAGTATGGCTAGGAAATAACCCTAGAATGGCTTGGAAATAACCCTAGTATGGCTAGGAAATAACCCTAGTATGGCTAGGAAATAACACTAGTATGGCTAGGAAATAATCAAAGAATGGCTAGGAAATAACCCTAGTATGGCTAGGCAATAGCCCTTGTATGGCTAGGAAATAACACTAGTATGGCTAGGAAATAACCCTAGAATGGCTAGGAAATAACCCTAGTATGGCTAGGGAATAATCCTAGTATGGCTTGGAAATAACCAAAGAATGGCTAGGAAATAACCAACTAATGGCTAGGAAATAACCCTAGTATGACTAGGAAATAACCAAAGAATGGCTAGGAAATAACCAACTAATGGCTAGGAAATAACCCTAGTATTACTAGGAAATAACCAAAGAATGGCTAGGAAATAACCAACTAATGTCTAGGAAATAACCAAAGAATGGTTAGGAACTAACCAACTAATGGCTAGGAAATAACCAAAGAATGGTTAGGAAATAACCCTAGTATGACTAGGAAATAACCAAAGAATGGTTTGGAACTAACCAAAGAATGGTTAGGAAATAACCCCAGTATGGCTAGGAAATAACCTTAGTATGGCTAGGAAATAACCCTAGTATGGCTAGGAAATAACCCTAGTATGGCTAGGAAATAACCAAAGAATGGCTAGGAAATAACTAAAGAATGGGTAGTAAATAACCAAAGAATGGCTAGGAAATAACCAAAGATTGGCCAGTAATTAACCCTAGTATGGCTAGGAAAGAACTTTAGTATGACTAGGAAATAACCAAAGAATGGCTAGTAAATAACCAAAGAATGGCTAGTAAATAACCAAAGAATGGTTAGGAAATAGCCCTAGTATGACTAGGAAATAACCAAAGAATGGCTAGGATATAACCCTAGTATGTCTAGGGAATAAACCTAGTATGGCTTGGAAATAACCAAAGAATGGCTAGGAAATAACCAACTAATGGCTAGGAAATAACCCTAGTATGACTAGGAAATAACCAAAGAATGGCTAGGAAATAATCAACTAATGGCTAGGAAATAACCCTAGTATGACTAGGAAATAACCAAAGAATGGCTAGGAAATAAACAACTAATGGCTAGGAAATAACCAAAGAATGGTTAGGAAATAACCCTGGTATGGCTAGGAAATAACCAACTAATGGCTAGGAAATAACCAAAGAATGGTTAGGAAATAACCCTAGTATGACTAGGAAATAACCAAAGAATGGTCAGGAACGAACCAATGAATGGTTAGGAAATAACCTCAGTATGGCTAGTATATAACTAAAGAATGGCTAGTAAATAACCAAAGAATGGCTAGTATATACCCAACTAATGGCTAGGAAATAACCCTAGTATGACTAGGAAATAACCAAAGAATGGCTAGGAAATAACCCTAGTATGGCTAGGAAATAACCCTAGAATGGCTAGGAAATAACCCTAGTATGGCTAGGAAATAACACTAGAATGGCTAGGAAATAACCCTAGAATGGCTAGGAAATAACCCTAGTATGGCTAGGAAATAACCCTAGAATGGCTTGGAAATAACCCTAGTATGGCTAGGAAATAACCCTAGTATGGCTAGGAAATAACACTAGTATGGCTAGGAAATAATCAAAGAATGGCTAGGAAATAACCCTAGTATGGCTAGGCAATAGCCCTTGTATGGCTAGGAAATAACACTAGTATGGCTAGGAAATAATCAAAGAATGGCTAGGAAATAACCATAGTATGGCTAGGAAATAACCAAAGAATGGCTAGGAAATAACCATAGTATGGCTAGGAAATAACCAAAGAATGGCTAGGAAATAAACCTAGTATGGATAGGAAATAACCCTAGTATGGATAGGAAATAACCCTAGAATGGCTAGGACATAACCCTAGAATGGCTAGGAAATAATCCTAGTATGGCTAGGAAATAACACTAGTTTGGCAAGGAAATAATCAAAGAATGGCTAGGAAATAACCAAAGAATGGCTAGGATATAACCAACGAATGAATAGTATAAAACCAAAGAATGGCTAGGAAATAACCCTAGTATGGCTAGGAAATAACGCTAGTATGGCTAGGAAATAACACTAGAATGGCTAGGAAATAACCATAGTATGGCTAGGAAATAACCAAAGAATGGCTAGGAAATAACCCTAGTATGGCTAGGAAATAACCCTAATATGGCTAGGAAATAACCCTAGAATGGCTAGGAAATAACCCTAGTATGGCTAGGAAATATCCCTAGTATGGCTAGGAAATAACCCTAGTATGGCTAGGAAATAATCAAAGAATGGCTAGGAAATAACCCTAGTATGGCTAGGCAATAGCCCTAGTATGGCTAGGAAATAACACTAGTATGGCTAGGAAATAATCAAATAATGGCTAGGAAATAACGCTAGTATGGCTAGGAAATAACCCTAGAATGGCTAGGAAATAACCATAGTATGGCTAGGAAATAACCAAAGAATGGCTAGGAAATAACCATAGTATGGCTAGGAAATAACCAAAGAATGGCTAGGAAATAACCCTAGTATGGCTAGGAAATAACCCTGGTATGGCTAGGAAATAACCCTAGAATGGCTAGGAAATAACCCTAGTATGGCAAGGAAATAACCATAGTATGGCTAGGAAATAACCAAAGAATGGCTAGTAAATAACCAGTGAATGGCTAGTAAATAACCAAAGAATGGATAGTAAATAACCCTAGAATGGCTACGAAATAACCCCAGTATGACTAGGAAATAACCAAAGAATGGCTAGGAAATAACTCTAGTATGACTAGGAAAT
Source organism: Archivesica marissinica (assembly GCA_014843695.1). Classification (NCBI taxonomy): domain Eukaryota; kingdom Metazoa; phylum Mollusca; class Bivalvia; order Venerida; family Vesicomyidae; genus Archivesica; species Archivesica marissinica. The sequence continues at coordinate 51,865,735 of CM026399.1, forward strand.
AACCAAAGAATGGCTAGGAAATAACCAACTAATGGCTAGGAAATAACCCTAGTATGACTAGGAAATAACCAAAGAATGGCTAGGAAATAACCAACTAATGGCTAGGAAATAACCCTAGTATGACTAGGAAATAACCCTAGTATGACTAGAAATAATGAAAGAATGGCTAGGAAATAACCAACTAATGGCTAGGAAATAACCAAAGAATTGTTAGGAACTAACCAACTAATGGCTAGGAAATAACCAAAGAATGGTTAGGAAATAACCCTAGTATGACTAGGAAATAACCAAAGAATGGTCAGGAACTAACCAAAGAATGGTTAGGAAATAACCCCAGTATGGCTAGGAAATAACCTTAGTATGGCTAGGAAATAACCCTAGTATGGCTAGGAAATGACCCTAGTATGGCAAGGAAATAACCATAGTATGACTAGGAAATAACCCTAGTATGGCTAGGAAATAACCAAAGAATGGCTAGGAAATAACTAAAGAATGGCTAGTAAATAACCAAAGAATGGCTAGGAAATAACCAAAGATTGGCTAGTAAATAACACTAGTATGGCTAGGAAATAACTGTAGTGTGACTAGGAAATAACCAAAGAATGGCTAGTAAATAACCAAAGAATGGCTAGTAAATAACCAAAGAATGGTGGTCTAGTATGGCTAGGAATAACCAAAGAATGGTTAGGATATAACCTTAGTATGGCTAGGGAATAACCTAGTATGGCTTGGAAATAACCAAAGAATGGCTAGTAAATAACCAAAGAATGGCTAGTAAATAACCAAAGTATGGCTAGGAAATAACTCTAGTATGACTAGGAAATAACCAAAGAATGGCTAGTAAATAACCAAAGAATGGCTAGTAAATAACCAAAGAATGGGTAGGAAATACCCACAGTATTGCTAGGAAATAACCTTAGTATGGTTAGGAAATAACCCTAGTATGGCTAGTATATAACAATAGAATGGCTAGTAAATAACCAAAGAATGGCTAGTATATAACCAACTAATGGCTAGGAAATAACCCTAGTATGACTAGGAAATAACCAAAGAATGGCTAGGAAATAACCCTAGTATGTCTAGGAAATAACCAACTAATGGCTAGGAAATAACCAAAGAATGGTTAGGAAATAACCCTAGTATGACTAGGAAATAACCAAATAATGGTCAGGAACGAACCAATGAACGGTTCGGAAATAACCTCAGTATGGCTAGGAAATAACCTTAGTATGGCTAGGATATAACCCTAGTATGACTAGGAAATAACCCTAGTATGACTAGGAAATAACCCTAGTATGGCTAGGAAATAACCAAAGAATGGCTAGGAAATAACTAAAGAATGGCTAGTAAATAACCAAAGAATGGCTAGGAAATAACCAAAGATTGGCTAGTAAATAACCATAGTATGGCTAGGAAATAACTCTAGTATGACTAGGAAATAACCAAAGAATGGCTAGTAAATAATCAAAGAATGGCTAGTAAATAACCAAAGAATGGCTAGGAAATAACCAAAGAATGGCTAGGAAATAACTCTAGTATGACTAGGAAATAACCAAAGAATGGCTAGGAAATAACCAAAGAATGGCTAGGAAATAACTCTAGTATGACTAGGAAATAACCAAAGAATGGCAAGGAAATAACCAACTAATGGCTAGGAAATAACCCTAGTATGACTAGGAAATAACCAAAGAATGGCTAGGAAATAACCAACTAATGGCTAGGAAATAACCCTAGTATGACTAGGAAATAACCAAAGAATTGCTAGGAAATAACATACTAATGCTAGGAAATAACCCTAGTATGACTAGGAAATAATCAAAGAATGGCTAGGATATAACCAACTAATGGCTAGGAAATAACCAAAGAATGGTTAGGAAATAACCCTAGTATGACTAGGAAATAACCAAAGAATGGTCAGGAACTAACCAAAGAATGGTTAGGAGATAACCCCAGTATGGCTAGGAAATAACTTTAGTATGGCTAGGAAAGAACCCTAGTATGGCTAGGAAATAACCCTAGTATGGCTAGGAAATAACCCTAGTATGACTAGGAAATAACCCTAGTATGGCTAGGAAATAACCAAATAATGGCTAGGAAATAACTAATGAATGGCTAGTAAATAACCAAAGAATGGCTAGGAAATAACCAAAGATTGGCTAGTAAATAACCCTAGTATGGCTAGGAAATAACTGTAGTGTGACTAGGAAATAACCAAAGAATGGCTAGTAAATAACCAAAGAATGGTTAGGAAATAACCCTAGTATGGCTAGGAAATAACCAAAGAATGGCTAGGATATAACCCTAGTATAGCTAGGGAATAACCCTAGTATGGCTTGGAAATAACCAAAGAATGGCTAGTAAATAACCAAAGAATGGCTAGTAAATAACCAAAGAATGGCTAGGAAATAACCAAAGAATGGGTAGGAAATAACCACAGTATGGCTAGGAAATAACCTTAGTATGGTTAGGAAATAACCCTAGTATGGCTAAGAAATAACCCTAGTATGGCTAGTATATAACAAAAGAATGGCTAGTAAATAACCAAAGAATGGCTAATATATAGCCAAAGAAAGGCTAGGATATAACCCTAGTATGACTAGGAAATAACCAAAGAATGGCTATGAAATAACCCTAGTATGACTAGGAAATAACCAAGGAATGGCTAGGAAATAAGCATAGTATGGCTAGGAAATAACACTAGTATGGCTAGGAAATAACCAAAGAATGGCTAGTAAATAACCAAAGAATGGCTAGTAAATAACCAAAGAATGGCTAGGAAATAACCAAAGAATGGCTAGTAAATAACCCTAGTATGGCTAGGCAATAACTCTAGTATGACTAGGAAATTACAAATGAATGGTTAGTAAATAACCAAAGAATGGCTAGTAAATAACCAAAGAATGGCTAGCAAATAACCAAAGAATGGCTAGGAAATAACCAAAGAATGGCTAGGAAATAACTCTAGTATGACTAGGAAATAACCAAAGAATGGCTAGTAAATAACCAAAGAATGGCTATTAAATAACCAAAGAATGGCTAAAAAATAACCAAAGAATGGCTAGGAAATAACCCTAGAATGGCTAGGAAATAACTCTAGTATGACTAGGAAATAACAAAAGAATGACTGGTAAATAACACTAGTATGACTAGGAAATAACCATAATATGGCTAGGAAATAACCAAAGAATAACTAGGAAATCACCAAAGAATGGCTAGTAAATAACCCTAGTATGGCTAGGAAATAACCCCAGTATGGCTACGAAATAATCCTAGTATGGCTAGGAAATAACCCTAGTATGGCTAGGAAATAACACTAGTATGGCTAGGAAATAATCAAAGAATAGCTAGGAAATAAACAAAGAATGGCTAGGATATAACCAACGAATGAATAGTATAAAACCAAAGAATGGCTAGGAAATAACCCTAGTATGGCTAGGAAATAACGCTAGTATGGCTAGGAAATAACCCTAGTATGGCTAGGAAATAACCATAGTATGGCTAGGAAATAACCAAAGAATGGCTAGGAAATAACCCTAGTATCGCTAGGAAATAACCCTAGAATGGCTAGGAAATAATCCTAGTATGGCTAGGAAATAACCCTAGTATGGCTAGGAAATAACACTAGTATGGCTAGGAAATAATCAAAGAATGGCTAGGAAATAAACAAAGAATGGCTAGGATATAACCAACGAATGAATAGTATAAAACCAAAGAATGGCTAGGAAATAACCCTAGTATGGCTAGGAAATAACGCTAGTATGGCTAGGAAATAACCCTAGTATGGCTGGGAAATAACCATAGTATGGCTAGGAAATAACCAAAGAATGGCTAGGAAATAACCCTAGTATGGCTAGGAAATAACCCTAGAATGGCTTGGAAATAACCCTAGTATGGCTAGGAAATAACCCTAGTATGGCTAGGAAATAACACTAGTATGGCTAGGAAATAATCAAAGAATAGCTAGGAAATAACCCTAGTATGGCTAGGCAATAGCCCTTGTATGGCTAGGAAATAACACTAGTATGGCTAGGAAATAATCAAAGAATTGCTAGGAAATAACGCTAGTATGGCTAGGAAATAACCCTAGAATGGCTAGGAAATAACCATAGTATGGCTAGGAAATAACCAAAGAATGGCTAGGAAATAACCATAGTATGGCTAGGAAATAACCAAAGAATGGATAGGAAATAAACCTAGTATGGCTAGGAAATAACCCTAGTATGGATAGGAAATAACCATAGAATGGCTAGGACATAACCCTAGAATGGCTAGGAAATAATCCTAGTATGGCTAGGAAATAACACTAGTTTGGCAAGGAAATAATCAAAGACTGGCTAGGAAATAACCAAAGAATGGCTAGGATATAACCAACGAATGAATAGAATAAAACCAAAGAATGGCTAGGAAATAACCCTAGTATGGCTAGGAAATAACGCTAGTATGGCTAGGAAATAATCCTAGAATGGCTAGGAAATAACCATAGTATGGCTAGGAAATAACCAAAGAATGGCTAGGAAATAACCCTAGTATGGCTAGGAAATAACCCTAGTATGGCTAGGAAATAACCCTAGAATGGCTAGGATATAACCCTAGTATGGCTAGGAAATAACCCTAGTATGGCTAGGAAATAACCCTAGTATGGCTAGGAAATAATCAAAGAATGGCTAGGAAATAACCCTAGTATGGCTAGGCAATAGCCCTAGTATGGCTAGGAAATAACACTAGTATGGCTAGGAAATAATCAAAGAATGGCTAGGAAATAACACTAGTATGGCTAGGAAATAACCCTAGAATGGCTAGGAAATAACCATAGTATGGCTAGGAAATAACCAAAGAATGGCTAGGAAATAACCATAGTATGGCTAGGAAATAACCAAAGAATGGCTAGGAAATAACCCTAGTATGGCTAGGAAATAACCCTGGTATGGCTAGGAAATAACCCTAGAATGGCTAGGAAATAACCCTAGTATGGCAAGGAAATAACCCTAGTATGGCTAGGAAATAACCAAAGAATGGCTAGTAAATAACCAGAGAATGGCTAGTAAATAACCAAAGAATGGATAGTAAATAACAAAAGAATGGCTAGGAAATAACTCTAGTATGACTAGGAAATAACCAAAGAATGACAAGTAAATAACGCTAGTATGACTAGGAAATAACCAAAGAATGGCTAGGAAATAACTAAAGAATGGCTAGTAAATAACCAAAGAATGGCTAGGAAATAACCAAAGATTGGCTAGTAAATAACCCTAGTATGGCTAGGAAATAACCAAAGATTGGCTAGTAAATAACCCTAGTATTACTAGGAAATAACCAAAGAATGGCTAGTAAATAACCAAAGAATGGCTAGTAAATAACCAAAGAATGGCTATGAAATAACTCTAGTATGACTAGGAAATAACCAAAGAATGGCTAGGAAATAACCAAAGAATGGCTAGGAAATAGCTCTAGTATGACTAGGAAATAACCAAAGAATGGCTAGGGAAATAACCAACTAATGGCTAGGAAATAACCCTAGTATGACTAGGAAATAACCAAAGAATGGCTAGGAAATAACCAACTAATGGCTAGGAAATAACCCTAGTATGACTAGGAAATAACCAAAGAATGGCTAGGAAATAACCAACTAATGGCTAGGAAATAACCTTAGTATGACTAGGAAATAATCAAAGAATGGCTAGGAAATAACCAACTAATGGCTAGGAAATAACCAATGAATGGTTAGGAACTAACCAACTAATGGCTAGGAAATGACCAAAGAATTGTTAGGAAATAACCCTAGTATGACTAGGAAATAACCAAAGAATGGTCAGGAACTAACCAAAGAATGGTTAGGAAATAACCCCAGTATGGCTAGAAAATAACCTTAGTATGGCTAGGAAATACCCTAGTATGGCTAGGAAATAACCCTAGTATGGATAGGAAATAACCCTGGTATGGCTAGGAAATAACCCTAGTATGGCTATGAAATAACCAAAGAATGGCTAGGAAATAACTAAAGAATGGCTAGTAAATAACCAAAGAATGGCTAGGAAATAACCAAAGATTGGCTAGTAAATAACCCTAGTATGGCTAGGAAATAACTCTAGTGTGACTAGGAAATAACCAAAGAATGGCTAGTAAATAACCAAAGAATGGCTAGTAAATAACCAACGAATGGCTAGGAAATAACTCTAGTATGACTAGGAAATAACCAAAGAATGGCTAGTAAATAACCAAAGAATGGCTAGGAAATAACTCTAGCATGACTAGGAAATAACCAAAGAATGGCTAGTAAATAACCAAAGAATGGCTAGTAAATAACCAAAGAATGGCTAGGAAATAACTCTAGTATGACTAGGAAATAAACAAAGAATGGCTAGTAAATAACCAAAGAACGGCTAGTAAATAACCAAAGAATGGGTAGGAAAGACCCACAGTATGGCTAGGAAATAACCTTAGTATGGTTAGGAAATAACTCTAGTATGGCTAAGAAATAACCTTAGTATGGCTATGAAATAACCCCATTATGGCTAGGAAATAACCAAAGAATGGCTAGGATATAACCAAAGAATGGCTAGTAAATAACCAAAGAATGGCTAGTAAATAACCAAAGAATGGCTAGTAAATAACAAAAGAATGGCTAGTATATAACCAAAGACTGGCTAGGATATAACCCTAGTATGACTAGGAAATAACTCTAGTATGGCTAGGAAATAACCCTAGTATGGCTAGGAAATAACCCTAGTATGGCTAGGAAATAACCCTAGTATGGCTTGGAAATAACCAAAGAATGGCTAGTAAATTACCAAAGAATGGCTAGTAAATAACCCTAGAATGGTTAGGAAATAACCCTAGTATGGCTAGGAAATAACCAAAGAATAGGTAGGATATAACCCTAGTATTGTTAGGGAATAACCCTAGTATGACTAGGAATTAATCAAAGAATGGCTAGGAAATAACCAACTAATGGCTAGGAAATAACCAAAGAATGGTTAGGAACTAACCAACTAATGGTTAGGAAATAACCCCAGTATGGCTAGGAAATAACCCTAGTATGGCTAGGAAATAACCCTAGTATTGCTCGGAAATAACCCTAGTATGACTAGGAAATAACCTAGTATGGCTAGGAAATAACCAAAGAATGGCTAGGAAATAACTAAAGAATGGCTAGTAAATAACCAAAGAATGGCTAGGAAATAACAACAGATTGGCTAGTAAATAACCCTAGTATGGCTAGGAAATTACTCTAGTATGACTAGGAAATAACCAAAGAATGGCTAGTAAATAACCAAAGAATGGCTAGTAAATAACCAAAGAATGGTTAGGAAATAACCCTAATAATGCTAGGAAATAACCAAAGAATGGCTAGGATATAACCCTAGTATGGCTAGGAAATAACCGACTAATGGCTAGGAAATAACCAAAGAATGGATAGGAAATAAACCTAGTATGGCTAGGAAATAACCCTAGTATGGATAGGAAATAACCATAGAATGGCTAGGACATAACCCTAGAATGGCTAGGAAATAATCCTAGTATGGCTAGGAAATAACACTAGTTTGGCAAGGAAATAATCAAAGACTGGCTAGGAAATAACCAAAGAATGGCTAGGATATAACCAACGAATGAATAGAATAAAACCAAAGAATGGCTAGGAAATAACCCTAGTATGGCTAGGAAATAACGCTAGTATGGCTAGGAAATAATCCTAGAATGGCTAGGAAATAACCATAGTATGGCTAGGAAATAACCAAAGAATGGCTAGGAAATAACCCTAGTATGGCTAGGAAATAACCCTAGTATGGCTAGGAAATAACCCTAGAATGGCTAGGAAATAACCCTAGTATGGCTAGGAAATAACCCTAGATGGCTAGGAAATAACCTAGTATGGCTAGGAAATAACCAGTATGGCTAGGAAATAACCTAGTATGGCTAGGAAATAACAGATGGCTAGGAAATAACCCTAGTATGGCTAGGAAATAACCCTAGTATGGCTAGGAAATAACCTAGTATGGCTAGGAAATAACCAAAGAATGGCTAGGAAATAACTAGTATGGCTAGGAAATAACCATAGAATGGCTAGGAAATAACCATAGTATGGCTAGGAAATAACCAAAGAATGGCTAGGAAATAACCCTAGTATGGCTAGGAAATAACCCTAGTATGGCTAGGAAATAACCCTAGAATGGCTAGGAAATAACCCTAGTATGGCTAGGAAATAACCATAGTATGGCTAGGAAATAACCAAAGAATGGCTAGGAAATAACCCTAGTATGGCTAGGAAATAACCCTAGTATGGCTAGGAAATAACCCTAGTATGGCTAGGAAATAACCAAAGAATGGCTAGGAAATAACCAAAGAATGGCTAGGAAATAACCAAAGAATGGCTAGGAAATAACCAAAGAATGGCTAGTAAATAACCAAAGAATGGCTAGTAAATAACCAAAGAATGGCTAGGAAATAACTCTAGTATGACTAGGAAATAACCAAAGAATGGCTAGTAAATAACCAAAGAATGGCTAGTAAATAACCTGAATGGCTAGGAAATAACTCTAGTATGACTAGGAAATAACCAAAGAATGGCTAGGAAATAACCAAAGAATGGCTAGTAAATAACCAAAGAATGGCTAGGAAATAACCTAGTATGGCTAGGAAATAACCAAAGAATGGCTAGGAAATAACCAAAGAATGGCTAGTAAATAACCAAAGAATGGCTAGGAAATAACCAAAGAATAGTGGCTGAATAAAGTGGCTAGAAATAACAAAGAATGGCTAGTAAATAACCATAGTATGGCTAGGAAATAACCAAAGAATGGCTAGGAAATAACCCTAGTATGGCTAGGAAATAACCCTAGTATGGCTAGGAAATAACCAAAGAATGGCTAGTAAATAACCCTAGTATGGCTAGGAAATAACCCTAGTATGGCTAGGAAATAACCAAAGAATGGCTAGGAAATAACCAAAGAATGGCTAGTAAATAACCAAAGAATGGCTAGTAATAAAAAGAATGGCTAGGAAATAACCCTAGTATGGCTAGGAAATAACCCAAGTATGGCTAGGAAATAACCAAAGAATGGTTAGGAAATAACCAAAGAATGGTTAGGAAATAACCTGGTGGTCTAGTATGGCTAGGAAATAACCCTAGTATGGCTAGGATATAACCCTAGTATGGCTAGGAAATAACCCTAGTATGGCTAGGAAATAACCAAAGTATGGCTAGGAAATAACCAAAGAATGGCTAGGAAATAACCCTAGTATGGCTAGGAAATAACCCTAGAATGGCTAGGAAATAACCTAGTATGGCTAGGAAATAACCATAGAATGGCTAGGAAATAACCCTAGTATGGCTAGGAAATAACCTAGTATGGCTAGGAAATAACCAAAGAATGGCTAGGAAATAACCAACTAATGGCTAGGAAATAACCCTAGTATGACTAGGAAATAACCAAAGAATGGCTAGGAAATAACCAAAGAATGGCTAGGAAATAACCCTAGTATGACTAGGAAATAACCAAAGAATGGCTAGGAAATAACCTAATGCTAGAAATAACCAAAGAATGGTGGAAATAACCCTAATGGCTAGGAAATAACCCTAGTATGACTAGGAAATAACCAAAGAATGGCTAGGAAATAACCAACTAATGGCTAGGAAATAACCCTAGTATGGCTAGGAAATAACCAAAGAATGGCTAGGAAATAACCAACTAATGGCTAGGAAATAACCCTAGTATGACTAGGAAATAACCAAAGAATGGCTAGGAAATAACCAACTAATGGCTAGGAAATAACCAATGAATGGTAGGAATAACCAACTAATGGCTAGGAAATAACCAAAGAATGGTTAGGAAATAACCCTAGTATGACTAGGAAATAACCAAAGAATGGTTAGGAAATAACCAAAGAATGGTTAGGAAATAACCCCAGTATGGCTAGGAAATAACCTTAGTATGGCTAGGAAATAACCCTAGTATGGCTAGGAAATAACCCTAGTATGGCTAGGAAATAACCCTAGTATGGCTAGGAAATAACCCTAGTATGGCTAGGAAATAACCAAAGAATGGCTAGGAAATAACTAAAGAATGGCTAGTAAATAACCAAAGAATGGCTAGGAAATAACCAAAGATTGGCTAGTAAATAACCCTAGTATGGCTAGGAAATAACTCTAGTATGACTAGGAAATAACCAAAGAATGGCTAGTAAATAACCAAAGAATGGCTAGTAAATAACCAAAGAATGGCTAGGAAATAACTCTAGTATGACTAGGAAATAACCAAAGAATGGCTAGTAAATAACCAAAGAATGGCTAGGAAATAACTCTAGTATGACTAGGAAATAACCAAAGAATGGCTAGTAAATAACCAAAGAATGGCTAGTAAATAACCAAAGAATGGCTAGGAAATAACTCTAGTATGACTAGGAAATAACCAAAGAATGGCTAGTAAATAACCAAAGAATGGCTAGTAAATAACCAAAGAATGGGTAGGAAAGACCCACAGTATGGCTAGGAAATAACCTTAGTATGGTTAGGAAATAACCCTAGTATGGCTAAGAAATAACCTTAGTATGGCTATGAAATAACCCCATTATGGCTAGGAAATAACCAAAGAATGGCTAGGAAATAACCAAAGAATGGCTAGGAAATAACCAAAGAATGGCTAGTAAATAACCAAAGAATGGCTAGTAAATAACCAAAGAATGGCTAGTATATAACCAAAGAATGGCTAGGATATAACCCTAGTATGACTAGGAAATAACTCTAGTATGGCTAGGAAATAACCCTAGTATGGCTAGGAAATAACCCTAGTATGGCTAGGAAATAACCAAAGAATGGCTAGTAAATTACCAAAGAATGGCTAGTAAATAACCCTAGAATGGTTAGGAAATAACCCTAGTATGGCTAGGAAATAACCAAAGAATAGGTAGGATATAACCCTAGTATTGCTAGGGAATAACCCTAGTATGACTAGGAATTAATCAAAGAATGGCTAGGAAATAACCAACTAATGGCTAGGAAATAACCAAAGAATGGTTAGGAACTAACCAACTAATGGTTAGGAAATAACCCCAGTATGGCTAGGAAATAACCCTAGTATGGCTAGGAAATAACCCTAGTATTGCTCGGAAATAACCCTAGTATGACTAGGAAATAACCTAGTATGGCTAGGAAATAACCAAAGAATGGCTAGGAAATAACTAAAGAATGGCTAGTAAATAACCAAAGAATGGCTAGGAAATAACAACAGATTGGCTAGTAAATAACCCTAGTATGGCTAGGAAATTACTCTAGTATGACTAGGAAATAACCAAAGAATGGCTAGTAAATAACCAAAGAATGGCTAGTAAATAACCAAAGAATGGTTAGGAAATAACCCTAATAATGCTAGGAAATAACCAAAGAATGGCTAGGATATAACCCTAGTATGGCTAGGAAATAACCGACTAATGGCTAGGAAATAACCCTAGTATGACTAGGAAATAACCAAAGAATGGCTAGGAAATAACCAACTAATGGCTAGGAAATAACCAAAGAATGGTTAGGAATTTACCCTGGTATGGCTAGGGAATAACCAACTAATGGCTAGGAAATAACCAATGAATGGTTAGGAAATAACCCTAGTGTGACTAGGAAATAACCAAAGAATGGTCAGGAACTAACCAAAGAATGGTTAGGAAATAACCCCAGTATGGCTAGGAAATAACCCTAGTATGGCTAGGAAATAACCCTAGTATGGCTAGGATATAAATCTAGTATGACTAGGAAATAACCCTAGTATGGCTAGGAAATAACCAAAGAATGGCTAGGAAATAACTAAAGAATGGCTAGTAAATAACCAAAGAATGGCTAGGAAATAACCAAAGATTGGCTAGTAAATAACCCTAGTATGGCTAGGAAATAACTCTAGTGTGACTAGGAAATAACCAAAGAATGGCTAGTAAATAACCAAAGAATGGCTAGTAAATAACCAAAGAATGGCTAGGAAATAACTCTAGTATGACTAGGAAATAACCAAAGAATGGCTAGTAAATAACCAAAGAATGGCTAGGAAATAACTCTAGCATGACTAGGACATAACCAAAGAATGGCTAGGAAATAACTAAAGAATGGCTAGTAAATAACCAAAGAATGGCTAGGAAATAACAACAGATTGGCTAGTAAATAACCCTAGTATGGCTAGGAAATTACTCTAGTATGACTAGGAAATAACCAAAGAATGGCTAGTAAATAACCAAAGAATGGCTAGTAAATAACCAAAGAATGGTTAGGAAATAACCCTAATATGCTAGGAAATAACCAAAGAATGGCTAGGATATAACCTAGTATGGCTAGGGAATAACCCTAGTATGGCTTAGTAATAACAAAGAATGGTAGGAAATAACCGTTGGTGGTCTAGTATGACTAGGAAATAACCAAAGAATGGCTAGGAAATAACAAACTAATGGCTAGGAAATAACCAAAGAATGGTTAGGAAATAACCCTGGTATGGCTAGGGAATAACCAACTAATGGCTAGGAAATAACCAATGAATGGTTAGGAAATAACCCTAGTATGACTAGGAAATAACCAAAGAATGGTCAGGAACTAACCAAAGAATGGTTAGGAAATAACCCCAGTATGGCTAGGAAATAACCTTAGTATGGCTAGGAAATAACCCTAGTATGGCTAGGATATAAATCTAGTATGACTAGGAAATAACCCTAGTATGGCTAGGAAATAACCAAAGAATGGCTAGGAAATAACTAAAGAATGGCTAGTAAATAACCAAAGAATGGCTAGGAAATAACCAAAGATTGGCTAGTAAATAACCCTAGTATGGCTAGGAAATAACTCTAGTGTGACTAGGAAATAACCAAAGAATGGCTAGTAAATAACCAAAGAATGGCTAGTAAATAACCAAAGAATGGCTAGGAAATAACTCTAGTATGACTAGGAAATAACCAAAGAATGGCTAGTAAATAACCAAAGAATGGCTAGGAAATAACTCTAGCATGACTAGGACATAACCAAAGAATGGCTAGTAAATAACCAAAGAATGGGTAGGAAATAACTCTAGTATGACTAGGAAATAACCAAAGAATGGCTAGTAAATAACCAAAGAATGGCTAGTAAATAACCAAAGAATGGGTAGGAAATAACCACAGTATGGCTAGGAAATAACCAAAGAATGGCTAGTAAATAACCAAAGAATGGCTAGGAAATAACTCTTGTATGACTAGGAAATAACCAAAGAATGGCTAGTAAATAACCAAAGAATGGCTAGGAAAAAACCAAAGATTGGCTAGTAAATAACTCTAGTATGGCTAGGAAATAACCCCAGTATTCCTAGGAAATAACCAAAGAATGGCTAGTAAATAACCCTAGTATTGCTAGGAAATAACCAAAGAATGGCTAGTAAATAACCAAAGAATGGCTAGTAAATAACCAAAGAATGGCTAGTAAATAACCAAATAATGGCTAGGAAAAAACCAAAGATTGGCTAGTAAATAACACTAGTATTGCTAGGAAATAACTAAAGAATGCCTAGTAAATAACCAAAGAATGGCTAGTAAATAACCAAAGAATGGCTGGAAATAACCAAAGATGGCTAGTAAATAACTAGTATGGCTAGGAAATAACTCTAGTATGGCTAGGAAATAACCAAAGAATGGCTAGGAAATAACCAAAGAATGGCTAGTAAATAACCAAAGAATGGCTAGTAAATAACCAAAGAATGGCTAGTAAATAACCAAAGAATGGCTAGGAAATAACCCTAGTATGGCTAGGAAATAACCAAAGAATGGCTAGTAAATAACCAAAGAATGGCTAGGAAATAACCCTAGTATGACTAGGAAATAACCCTAGTATGGCTAGGAAATAACCCTAGTATGGCTAGGAAATAACCCTAGTATGGCTAGGAAATAACCAAAGAATGGCTAGTAAATAACCAAAGAATGGCTAGGAAATAACCCTAGTATGGCTAGGAAATAACCCTAGTATGGCTAGGAAATAACCAAAGAATGGCTAGGAAATAACCCTAGTATGACTAGGAAATAACCAAAGAATGGCTAGGAAATAACCAACTATGGCTAGGAAATAACCCTAGTATGGCTAGGAAATAACCAAAGAATGGCTAGGAAATAACCAACTATGGCAGGAAATAGCCCTAGTATGACTAGGAAATAACCAAAGAATGGCTAGTAAATAAACAAAGAATGGCTAGTAAATTACCAAAGAATGGCTAGGATATAACCCTAGTATGACTAGGAAATAACGAAAGTATGGCTAGTAAATAACCAAAGAATGGCTAGTAAATAACCAAAGAATGGCTAGTAAATAACCAAAGAATGGCTAGTAAATTACCAAAGAATGGCTAGGATATATCCCTAGTATTACTAGGAAATAACCAAAGAATGGCTAGGAAATAACCCTAGTATGACTAGGAAATAACCCTAGTATGGCTAGGAAATAACCCTAGTATGGCTAGGAAATAATGCTAGTATGACTAGGAAATAACCCTAGTATGGCTAGGAAATAACCCTAGTATGGCTAGGAAATAATGCTAGTATGACTAGGAAATAACCAAAGATTGGTGTAAATTCTAGTTGGCTGGCATAACCCCAGTATGCCTATGAAATCCAAAGAATGGCTAGTAAATAACATAATGGCTAGTAAATAACCAAAGAATGGCTAGGAAATAACTCTAGTATGACTAGGAAATAACCAAAGAATGGCTAGTAAATAACCAAAGAATGGCTAGTAAATAACCAAAGAATGGCTAGTAAATAACCAAAGAATGGCTAGTAAATAACCAAAGAATGGCTAGGAAATAACCAAAGAATGGCTAGGAAATAACCCTAGTATGACTAGGAAATAACCAAAGAATGGCTAGTAAATAACCCTAGAATGGCTAGGAAATAACCCTAGTATGACTAGGAAATAACCAAAGAATGGCTAGGAAATAACCAAAGAATGGCTAGTAAATAACCAAAGAATGGCTCGTAAATAACCAAAGAATGGCTAGTAAATAACCAAAGAATGGCTAGGAAATAACCAAAGAATGGCTAGGAAATAACTTTAGTATGACTAGGAAATAACCAAAGAATGGCTAGGAAATAACCCTAGAATGGCTAGGAAATAACCCCAGTATGACTAGGAAATAACCAAAGAATGACTAGTAAATAACCCTAGTATGACTAGGAAATAACCCTAGTATGGCTAGGAAATACCCAAAGATTGGCTAGGAAATAAACCAAAGAATGGCTAGTAAATAACCAAAGAATGGCTAGTAAATAACCAAAGAATGGCTCGTAAGTAACCAAAGAATGGCTAGAAAATAACCAAAGAATGGCTAGGAAATAACCCTAGTATGGCTAGGAAATAACCCAAGTACGGCTAGGAAATAACCAAAGAATGGTTAGGAAATAACCAAAGAATGGCTAGTAAATAACCAAAGAATGGCTAGTAAATAACCAAAGAATGGCTAGAAAATAACCAAAGAATGGCTAGGAAATAACCCGAGTATGGCTAGGCAATAACCAAAGAATGGTTAGGAAATAACCAAAGAATGGTTAGGAAATAACCCTAGTATGGCTAGGAAATAACCCTAGTATGGCTAGGAAATAACCCTAGTATGGCTAGGAAATAACCCCATTATGGCTAGGAAATAACCAAAGAATGGCTATGAAATAACCAACTAATGGCTAGAAAATAACCGTAGTATGGCTAGGAAATAACCAAAGAATGGCTAGGAAATAACCCTAGTATGGCTAGGATATAACCCTAGTATGGCTAGGAAATAACCCTAGTATGGCTAGGAAATAACCAAAGAATGTTTAGGAAATAACCCTAGTATGGCTAGGAAATATCCCTAGTATGGCTAGGATATAACCCTAGTATGGCTAGGAAATAAGCTTGGTGGTTGTTGGTGTTCTAGTATGGCTAGGAAATAACCATAGTATGGCTAGGAAATAACCATAGTATGGCTAGGAAATAACCATAGTATGGCTAGGAAATAACCCTAGTATGGCTAGGAAATATCCCTAGTATGGCTAGGAAATAACCAAAGAATGGCTAGGAAATAACCGCTAATGGCTAGTAAATAACCCTAGTATGGCTAGGAAATAACCCTAGTATGGCTAGGAAATAACCAAAGAATGGCTATTCGAATGATAACCAACTATGGCTGGAAATAACCTAGATGGCTAGGAAATAACCAAAGAATGGCTAGGAAATAACCAAAAGAAGGCTATGAGTTAAACCACCAAAAAGAAAGCTAGTAAATAACCAAGAAAGGATAGTAAAGAACCAAAGAATGGGCTAGTAAATAACCAAAGAATGGCTAGGAAAAACTCTTATGTGATGACTAGGCAAATAACCAAAGAAATGGCTAGGAAAAACCAAAGAATGGCTAGGAAATAACCTCTAGAATGACTAGGAAATAACCAAAGAAGGACTAGGAAATAATAAGAGATGGCTAGGAAATATACCAAAGAATGGCTAGGAATAACAACAGATTGGATAGTAAATAAAACCCTAGTATGGCTAGGAAATTACTTCTAGCCTGAACTAGGAAAAACCAAAAGAATGGCTAGTAAATACCCGAAAGAACAAACTGGCTAGTAAATAACAAAAGATGGTTAGGAAATAACCCTAATAATGCTAGGAAATAACCAAAGAATGGCTAGGATATAACCCTAGTATGGCTAGGGAATAACCCTAGTATGGCTTAGTAATAACCAAAGAATGGCTAGGAAATAACCGACTAATGGCTAGGAAATAACCCTAGTATGGCTAGGGAATAACCCTAGTATGGCTTAGTAATAACCAAAGAATGGCTAGGAAATAACAAACTAATGGCTAGGAAATAACCAATGAATGGTTAGGAAATAACCCTAGTATGACTAGGAAATAACCAAAGAATGGTCAGGAACTAACCAAAGAATGGTTAGGAAATAACCCCAGTATGGCTAGGAAATAACCTTAGTATGGCTAGGAAATAACCCTAGTATGGCTAGGATATAAATCTAGTATGACTAGGAAATAACCCTAGTATGGCTAGGAAATAACCAAAGAATGGCTAGGAAATAACTAAAGAATGGCTAGTAAATAACCAAAGAATGGCTAGGAAATAACCAAAGATTGGCTAGTAAAT
>CM026399.1:51883845-51900300 GCA_014843695.1 Archivesica marissinica
CTGGCTGTACTGCGGAATACATGTACCTTGTTGTACCGCGGAATACATGTACCTGGTTGTACCACGGAATACATATACCTGGTTGTATCTCGGAATACATGTACATGGTTGTAACGCGGAACACGTGTACCTGGTTGTATCGCGGAATATATGTACCTGGCTGTACTGCGGAATACATGTACCTTGTTGTACCGCGGAATACATGTACCTGGTTGTACCACGGAATACATATACCTGGTTGTATCTCGGAATACATGTACATGGTTGTAACGCGGAACACGTGTACCTGGTTGTATCGCGGAATATATGTACCTGGCTGTACTGCGGAATACATGTACCTTGTTGTACCGCGGAATACATGTACCTGGTTGTACCACGGAATACATATACCTGGTTGTATCTCGGAATACATGTACATGGTTGTAACGCGGAACACGTGTACCTGGTTGTATCGCGGAATATATGTACCTGGCTGTACTGCGGAATACATGTACCTTGTTGTACCGCGGAATACATGTACCTGGTTGTACCACGGAATACATGTACCTGGTTGTACCACGGAATACATGTACCTGGTTGTACCACGGAATACATGTACCTGGTTGTACCGCGGAATACATTTACCTTGTTGTATCACGGAATACATGCACCTGGTTGTATCGCGGAATACATGTACATTTTTGTATCGCGGAATTCATGTACCTCATTGTACCGTGGGATACATGTACCTGGTTTTACCGCGGAATACATGCACCTGGCTGTACCACGGAAAACATGTACCTGGTTGCATAGCGGAATGCATGTACCTGGTTGTACCGCGGAATACATGCACCTGGTTGTACCACGGAATACATGTACCTTGTTGTATAGCGGAATGCATGTACCTGGTTGTATCGCGGAATACATGCACCTGGTTGTACCGCGGAATACATGTACCTGGTTGTATCACGGAATACATGCACCTGGTTGTATCACGGATACATTTTTGTATCGCTAAATTCATGTACCTCGTTGTACCGTGGGATACATGTACGTCGTTGTACGGTGGGGTACATGTACCTGGTTGTACCACGGAATACATGTACCTTGTTGTACTGCGGAATACATGTACCTGGTTGTACCACGGAATACATGTACCTGGTTGTACTGCGGAATACATGCGCCTTGTTGTACCGCGGAATACATGTACCTGGTTGTACCACGGAATACATTTACCTTGTTGTACCGCGGAATACATGTACCTTGTTGTATAGCGGAATGCATGTACCTGGTTGTATCGCGGAATACATGCACCTGGTTGTACCACGGAAAACATGTACCTGGATGTACCTCGGAATACATGTACCTGGCTGTACCGCAGAATACATGTACCTGGTTGTACCACGGAATACATGTACCTGGTTGTACCATGGAATACATGTACCTGGCTCTACCGCGGAATACATGTACCTGGCTGTACCGCGGAATACATGTACCTGGTTGTACCGCGGAATACATGTACCTGGTTGTACCACGGAATACATGTACCTGGTTGTACCACGGAATACATGTACCAGGTTGTACCACGGAATACATGTACCTGGTTGTACCGCGGAATACATGTACCTGGCTGTACCACGGAATACATGTACCTGGATGTACCGTGGAATACATGTACCTGGTTGTATCGCGGAATACATGTACCTTGTTGTACCGCGGAATACATGTACCTGGTTGTACAGCGGAAAACATGTACCTGGTTGTACCGCGGAATACATGTACCTGGCTCTACCGCGGAATACATGTACCTGGCTGTACCGCGGAATACATGCATCTCGTTGTAACGTGGAATACATGTACCTGGTTGTATCACGGAATACATGCACCTGGTTGTATCGCGGAATACATGTACATTTTTGTATCGCGGAATTCATGTACCTCGTTGTACCGTGGGATACATGTATTCGTTGTACCGAGGAATGCATGTACCTGGTTGTGTCGCGGAATACATGTACCTGGTTGTATCACGGAATTCATGCACCTGGTTGTATCGCGGAATACATGTACCTGGTTGTACCGAGAAATGCATGTACCTGGTTGTGTCGCGGAATACATGTATCTGGTTGTATCACGGAATACATGCACCTGGTTGTATCGTGGGATACATGTACCTCGTTGTATCGCAGAATACATGTACATGTTTGTACCGCGGAATACATGCACCTGGTTGTATCACGGAATACATGCACCTGGTTGTATCGCGGAATACATGTACCTGGTTGTATCTCGGAATACATGCACCTGGTTGTATCGCGGAATACATGTACATGTTTGTACCGCGGAATACATGCACCTGGTTGTATCTCGGAATACATGTACCTGGTTATAACGCGGAACACATGTACCTGGTTGTATCGCGGAATACATGTACCTAGTTGTATCACGGAATACATGTACATGTTTGTACCGCGGAATACATGTTCCTGGTTGTATCACGGAATACATGTACATGTTTGTACCGCGGAATACATGTACCTGGTTGTATCACGGAATACATGTACATTTTTGTATCGCGGAATTCATGTACTTCATTGTACCGTGGGATACATGTACCTGGTTGTAACGCGGAACACATGTACCTGGTTGTATAGCGGAATACATGTACATTTTTGTATCGCGGAATTCATGTACCTCGTTGTACCGTGGGATACATGTACCTGGTTGTACCGCGGAATACATGCACATGGTTGTACCTCGGAATTCATGTACCTGGTTGTATCGCGGAATACATGTACATGTTTATACCGCGGAATACATGTACCTGGTTGTATCACGGAATGCATGCATCTGGTTGTAACGCTGAATACATGTACCTGGTTGTATCACGGAATACATGCACCTGGTTGAATAGCGGAATACATGTACATTTTTGTATAGCGGAATTCATGTTCCTCATTGTACCGTGGGATACATGTACCTCGTTGTACCGTGGGATACATGTACCTGGTTGTACCGCGGAATACATGTACCTGGTTGTATCACGGAATACATGCACCTGGTTGTATAGCGGAATACATGTACATTTTTGTATCGCGGAATTCATGTACCTCGTTGTACCGTAGGATACATGTACCTGGTTGTACCGCGGAATACATGTACCTGGTTGTATAGCGGAATGCATGTACCTGGTTGTATAGTTGTACCTCGGAATACATGCACCTGGTTGTACCACGGAATACATGTACCTTGTTGTATAGCGGAATGCATGTACCTGGTTGTATCGCGGAATACATGCACCTGGTTGTACCACTGAAAACATGTACCTGGTTGTATCGCGGAATACATGTACCTGGTTGTATCACGGAATACATGTACCTGGTTGTATCGCGGAATGCATGTACCTGGTTGTACCGCGGAATACATGTACCTGGTTGTAATGTGGAATTCATGTACCTGTGTGTACCGCAGAATACATGTACCTGGTTGTATCACGCAATACATATACCTGGTTGTATCTCGGAATACATGTACCTGGTTGTAATGCGGAACACATGTACATGTTTGTATCGCGGAATTCATGTACCTGGTTGTATCGCGGAATACATGTACATGTTTGTACCGCGGAATACATGTACCTGGTTGTATCACGGAATACATGCACCTGGTTGTATCGCGAAATACATGTACATGTTTGTATCGCGGAATTCATGTACCTCGTTGTATCGTGGGATACATGTACCTGGTTGTATCACGGAATACATGCACCTGGTTGTATCGCGGAATACATGTACATTTATGTATCGCGGAATTCATTTACCTCGTTGTACCGTGGGATACATGTACTCGTTGTACCGTGAGATACATGTACCTGGTTGTACCGAGGAAGGCATGTACCTGGTTGTATCGCGGAATACATGTACTTGGTTGTATCACGGAATATATGCACCTGGTTGTATCGCGGAATACATGTACCTGGTTGTGTCGCGGAATACATGTACCTGGTTGTATCACGGAATACATGCACCTGGTTGTATCGTGGGATACATGTACCTCGTTGTATCGCGGAATACATGTACATGTTTGTACCGCGGAATACATGCACCTGGTTGTATCACGGAATACATGCACCTGGTTGTATCGCGGAATACATGTACCTGGTTGTATCACGGAATACATGCACCTGGTTTTATCGCGGAATACATGTACCTGGTTGTATCACGGAATACATGTACCTGGTTGTATCACGGAATACATGCACCTGGTTGTATCGTGGGATACATGTACCTCGTTGTATCGCGGAATACATGTACATGTTTGTACCGCGGAATACATGCACCTGGTTGTATCACGGAATACATGCACCTGGTTGTATCGCGGAATACATGTACCTGGTTGTATCACGGAATACATGCACCTGGTTTTATCGCGGAATACATGTACCTGGTTGTATCACGGAATACATGCACCTGGTTGTATCGCGGAATACATGTACCTGGTTGTATCACGGAATACATGCACCTGGTTGTATCGCGGAATACATGTACCTGGTTGTATCGCGGAATACATGCACCTGGTTGTATCACGGAATACATGCACCTGGTTGTATCGCGGAATACATGTACCTGGTTGTATCACGGAATACATGCACATGGTTGTATCGCGGGAAACATGTACCTGGTTGTATCACGGAATACATGCACCTGGTTGTATCGCGGAATACATGCACCTAGTTGTATCACAGAATACATGCACCTGGTTTTATCGCGGAATACATGTACCTTGTTGTTTCGCGGAATACATGCACCTGGTTGTATCGCGGAATACATGTACCTGGTTGTATCACGGAATACATGCACCTGGTTGTATCGCTGAATACATGTAACTGGTTGTATCACGGAATACATGCACCTGGTTCTATCACGGAATACATGCACCTGGTTGTTTCGCGGAATACATGTACATGTTTATACCGCGGAATACATGTACCTGGTTGTATCACGGAATACATGCATCTGGTTGTAACGCGGAATGCATGTACCTGGTTGTATCACGGAATACATGTACATTTTTTTATCGCGGAATTCATGTTCGTCATTGTACCGTGGGATACATGTACCTCGTTGTACCGTGGGATACATGTAACTGGTTGTACCGCGGAATACATGTACCTGGTTGTATCACGGAAAACATGTACTTGGTTGTATAGCGGAATGCATGTACCTGGTTGTATCGCGGAATACATGCACCTGGTTGTATCACAGAATACATGCACCTGGTTTTATCGCGGAATACATGTACATGTTTGTACCGCGGAATACATGTACCTGGTTGTATCACGGAATACATGTACATGTTTGTACCGCGGAATACATGTACCTGGTTGTATCACGGAATACATGTACATGTTTGTACCGCGGAATACATGTACCTGGTTGTATCACGGAATACATGCACCTGTTTGTATCGCGGAATACATGTACATTTTTGTATAGCGGAATTCATGTACTTTGTTGTACCGTGTGATACATGTACCTGGTTGTAACGCGGAACACATGCACCTGGTTGTATCGCGGAATACATGTACATTTTTGTATCGCGGAATTCATGTACCTCGTTGTACCGTGGGATACATGTATCTGGTTGTAACGCGGAATACATGCACCTGGTTGTATCGCGGAATACATGTACATTTTTGTATCGCGGAATTCATGTACCTCGTTGTACCGTGGGATACATGTACTCGTTGTACCGTGAGATACATGTACCTGGTTGTACCGAGGAATGCATGTACCTGGTTGTGTCGCGGAATACATGTACCTGGTTGTATCACGGAATACATGCACCTGGTTGTATCGCGGAATACATGTACCTGGTTGTACCGAGGAATGCATGTACCTGGTTGTGTCGCGGAATACATGTACCTGGTTGTATCACGGAATACATGCACCTGGTTGTATAGTGGGATACATGTACCTCGTTGTAATGTGGAATACATGTACATGTCTGTACCGCGGAATACATGCACCTGGTTGTACCGCGGAATACATGCACCTGGTTGTATCACCGAATACATGCATCTGGTTGTATCACGGAATACATGTACCTGGTTGTATCGCGGAATACATGTACATGTTTGTACCGCGGAATACATGCACCTGGTTGTATCACGGAATACATGCACCTGGTTGTATCACGGAATACATGCACCTGGTTGTATCGCGAAATACATGTACATGTTTGTATCGCGGAATTCATGTACCTCGTTGTATCGTGGGATACATGTACCTGGTTGTATCACGGAATACATGCACCTGGTTGTATCGCGGAATACATGTACATTTTTGTATCGCGGAATTCATGTACCTCGTTGTACCGTGGGATACATGTACTCGTTGTACCGTGAGATACATGTACCTGGTTGTACCGAGGAATGCATGTACCTGGTTGTATCGCGGAATACATGTACCTGGTTGTATCACGGAATACATGCACCTGGTTGTATCGCGGAATACATGTACCTGGTTGTGTCGCGGAATACATGTACCTGGTTGTATCACGGAATACATGCACCTGGATGTATCGTGGGATACATGTACCTCGTTGTATCGCGGAATACATGTACATGTTTGTACCGCGGAATACATGCACCTGGTTGTATCACGGAATACATGCACCTGGTTGTATCGCGGAATACATGTACCTGGTTGTATCACGGAATACATGCACCTGGTTTTATCGCGGAATACATGTACCTGGTTGTATCATGGAATGCATGCACCTGGTTGTATCGCGGAATACATGTACCTGGTTGTATCACGGAATATATGCACCTGGTTGTATCGCTGAATACATGTAACTGGTTGTATCACGGAATACATGCACCTGGTTGAATCACGGAATACATGCACCTGGTTGTATCGCGGAATACATGTACCTGGTTGTATCACGGAATACATGCACCTGGTTGTATAGCGGAATACATGTACCTGGTTGTATCACGGAATACATGCACCTGGTTGTATCGCGGAATACATGCACCTGGTTGTATCACAGAATACGTGCACCTGGTTTTATCGCGGAATACGTGTACCTTGTTGTTTCGCGGAATACATGCACCTGGTTGTATCGCGGAATACATGTACCTGGTTGTATCACGGAATACATGCACCTGGTTGTATCGCTGAATACATGTAACTGGTTGTATCACGGAATACATGCACCTGGTTGTATCACGGAATACATGCACCTGGTTGTTTCGCGGAATACATGTACATGTTTATACCGCGGAATACATGTACCTGGTTGTATCACGGAATACATGCATCTGGTTGTAACGCGGAATACATGTACCTGGTTGTATCACGGAATACATGCACCTGGTTGTATCGCGGAATACATGTACATTTTTGTATCGCGGAATTCATGTTCGTCATTGTACCGTGGGATACATGTACCTGGTTGTACCATGGGATACATGTACCTGGTTGTACCGCAGAATACATGTACCTGGTTGTATCACGGAAAACATGTACTTGGTTGTATAGCGGAATGCATGTACCTGGTTGTATCGCGGCATACATGCACCTGGTTGTATCACAGAATACATGCACCTGGTTTTATCGCGGAATACATGTACCTTGTTGTTTCCCGGAATACATGCACCTGGTTTTATCGCGGAATACATGTACCTTGTTGTTTCCCGGAATACATGTACCTAGTTGTATCACGGAATACATGTACATGTTTGTACCGCCGAATACATGTACCTGGTTGTATCACGGAATACATGTACATGTTTGTACCGCGGAATACATGTACCTGGTTGTATCACGGAATACATGTACATGTTTGTACCGCGGAATACATGTACCTGGTTGTATCACGGAATACATGCACCTGTTTGTATCGCGGAATACATGTACATTTTTGTATCGCGGAATTCATGTACTTTGTTGTACCGTGTGATACATGTACCTGGTTGTAACGCGGAACACATGTACCTGGTTGTATCGCGGAATACATGTACATTTTTGTATCGCGGAATTCATGTACCTCGTTGTACCGTGGGATACATGTATCTGGTTGTAACGCGGAATACATGCACCTGGTTGTATCGCGGAATACATGTACATGTTTGTATCGCGGAATTCATGAACTCGTTGTACCGTGGGATACATGTACTCGTTGTACCGTGAGATACATGTACCTGGTTGTACCGAGGAATGCATGTACCTGGTTGTGTCGCGGAATACATGTACCTGGTTGTATCACGGAATACATGCACCTGGTTGTATCGCGGAATACATGTACCTGGTTGTACCGAGGAATGCATGTACCTGGTTGTGTCGCGGAATACATGTACCTGGTTGTATCACGGAATACATGCACCTGGTTGTATCGTGGGATACATGTACCTCGTTGTAATGTGGAATACATGTACATGTTTGTACCGCGGAATACATGCACCTGGTTGTACCGTGGAATACATGCACCTGGTTTTATCACGGAATACATGCATCTGGTTGTATCACGGAATACATGTACCTGGTTGTATCGCGGAATACATGTACATGTTTGTACCGCGGAATACATGCACCTGGTTGTATCACGGAATACATGCACCTGGTTGTATCACGGAATACATGCACCTGGTTGTATAACGGAATACATGCACCTGGTTGTATCACGGAATACATGTACATGTTTGTACCGTGGAATACATGTACCTGGTTGTTTCGCGGAATACATGAACCTGCCACGCCACGCCACGCCTGCCTGCCTGCCACGACTGTTCCGTAATAGTATCGTTAATAACCGGGTTTAGTTTGTAATTGGTTGTTGGTAGTTTAAGGTTCATTCCTCTTAACCTATTTGTATAATTGAGTACAGAAGAAAGTTTTATCAATATAGGTTATCTTATATAAACTGAAGATTCAAAATCAAGCTATATTATCTCTTATCTGGGCAATCCTTATTAGATAAATTTAACATCACAAACATCTAGGAAGGTTTAAGCATAATTTATTTCTCAATTACAAGACATGTATATTACAAGCAGAAATGACAAACTCGATTTGAACCAGAAGCATTGAGGTTATACTGGTCCAGCCCAACCAAATTCTAGCTAGGAAACAAATAAAAGATGGCTAGGAAACAACCACAATATGGCTAGGAAATAACCACAATATGGCTAGGAAACAAATAAAAGATGGATAGGAAACAACCACAATATGGCTAGGAAATAACCACACTATGGCTAGGAAACAACCACAATATGGCTAGGAAACAACCACAATATGGCTAGGAAACAACCACAATATGGCTGGGAAACAACCACAATATGGCTAGGAAACAACCACAATATGGCTAGGAAACAACCACAATATGGCTAGGAAACAACCACAATATGGCTAGGAAACAACCACAATATGGCTAGGAAACAACCAAAATATGGCTAGAAAACAACCACAATATGGCTAGGAAACAACCACAATATGGCTAGGAAACAACCACAATATGGCTAGGAAACAACCACAATATGGCTGGGAAATAACCAAAATCGTCTGGCTAGGAAATAACCCTAGTATGGCTAGGAAATAACCCTAGTATGACTAGGAAATAACCCTAGTATGATTTGAAAATAACCCTAGTATGCCTAGGAAATAACCAAAGAATGGCTAGGAAATAACCCTAGTATGGCTAGGAAATAACCCCAGTATGGCTAGGAAATAACCCTAGTATGGCTAGGAAATAACCCTCGAATGGCTAGGAAATAATCCTAGTATGGCTAGGAAATAACCCTAGTATGGTTAGGAAATAACACTAGTATGGCTAGGAAATAATCAAAGAATGGCTAGGAAATAACCAAAGAATGGCTAGGATATAACCAACGAATGACTAGTATAAAACCAAAGAATGGCTAGGATATAACCTTAGTATGGCTAGAAAATAACCATAGTATGGCTAGGAAATAACCAAAGAATGGCTAGGAAATAACCCTAGTATGGCTAGGAAATAACCCTAGTATGGCTAGGAAATAACCCTAGAATGGCTAGGAAATAACCCTAGTATGGCTAGAAAATAACCCTAAAATGGCTAGGAAATAACCCTAGTATGGCTAGGAAATAACCCCAGTATGGCTAGGAAATAACACTAGTATGGCTAGGAAATAATCAAAGAATGGCTAGGAAATAACCCTAGTATGGCTAGGCAATAGCCCTAGTATTGCTAGGAAATAACACTAGTATGGCTAGGAAATAATCAAAGAATGGCTAGGAAATAATGCTAGTATGGCTAGGAAATAACCATAGACTGGCTAGGAAATAACCATAGTATCGCTACGAAATAACCAAAGAATGGCTCGGAAATAACCATAGTATGGCTAGGAAATAACCAAAGAATGGCTAGGAAATAACCCTAGTATGGCTAGGAAATAATCCTAGTATGGCTAGGAAATAACCCTAGAATGGCTAGGAAATAACCCTAGTATGGCTACGAAATAAACAAAGAATGGCTAGTAAATAACCAAAGAATGGCTAGGAAATAACCAAAGAATGGCTAGTAAATAACCAAAGAATGGCTAGGAAATAACCAAAGAATGGCTAGTAAATAACCCTAGTATGGCTAGGCAATAACTCTAGTATGACTAGGAAATTACCAAAGAATGGTTAGTAAATAACCAAAGAATGGCTAGTAAATAACCAAAGAATGGCTAGCAAATAACCAAAGAATGGCTAGGAAATAACCAAAGAATGGCTAGGAAATAACTCTAGTATGACTAGGAAATAATCAAAGAATGGCTAGTAAATAACCAAAGAATGGCTATTAAATAACCAAAGAATGGCTAGAAAATAACCAAAGAATGGCTAGGAAATAACCCTAGTATGGCTAGGAAATAACCCCAGTATGGCTAGGAAATAAACAAAGAATGGTTAGGAACTAACCAAAGAATGGTTAGGAAATAACCCCATTATGGCTAGGAAATAACCAAAGAATGGCTAGGAAATAAACCTAGAATGGCTAGGAAATAACTCCAGTATGACTAGGAAATAACAAAAGAATGACTAGTAAATAACCCTAGTATGACCAGGAAATAACCATAGTATGGCTAGGAAATAACCCTAGTATGGCTAGGATATAACGCTGGTATGGCTAGGAAATAACCCTAGAATTGCTAGGAAATAACCATAGTATGGCTAGGAAATAACCAAAGAATGGCTAGGAAATAACCCTAGTATGGCTAGGAAATAACCCTAGAATAGCTAGGAAATAACCCTAGTATGGCTAGGAAATAACCCTAGAATGGCTAGGAAATAACCCTAGTATGACTAGGGAATAACCCTAGTATGGCTTGGAAATAACCAAAGAATGGCTAGGAAATAACCAACTAATGGCTAGGAAATAACCCTAGTATGACTAGGAAATAACCAAAGAATGGCTAGGAAATAACCAACTAATGGCTAGGAAATAACCCTAGTATTACTAGGAAATAACCAAAGAATGGCTAGGAAATAACCAAAGAATGGCTAGGAAATAACCAAAGAATGGTTAGGAACTACCCAACTAATGGCTAGGAAATAACCAAAGAATGGTTAGGAACTAACCAACTAATGGCTAGGAAATAACCAAAGAATGGTTAGGAAATAACCCTAGTATGACTAGGAAATAACCAAAGAATGGTTTGGAACTAACCAAAGAATGGTTAGGAAATAACCCCAGTATGGCTAGGAAATAACCTTAGTATGGCTAGGAAATAACCCTAGTATGGCTAGGAAATAACGCTAGTATGGCTAGGAAATAACCAAAGATTGGCTAGGAAATAACTAAAGAATGGGTAGTAAATAACCAAAGAATTGCTATGAAATAACCAAAGATTGGCCAGTAATTAACCCTAGTATGGCTAGGAAAGAACTCTAGTATGACTAGGAAATAACCAAAGAATGGCTAGGATATAACGCTAGTATGGCTAGGGAATAAACCTAGTATGGCTTGGAAATAACCAAAGAATGGCTAGGAAATAACCAACTAATGGCTAGGAAATAACGCTAGTATGACTAGGAAATAACCAAAGAATGGCTAGGAAATAATCAACTAATGGCTAGGAAATAACCCTAGTATGACTAGGAAATAACCAAAGAATTGCTAGGAAATAACCAACTAATGGCTAGGAAATAACCAAAGAATGGTTAGGAAATAACCCTAGTATGGCTAGGAAATAACCAACTAATGGCTAGGAAATAACCAAAGAATGGTTAGGAAATAACCCTAGTATGACTAGGAAATAACCAAAGAATGGTCAGGAACGAACCAATGAATGGTTAGGAAATAACCTCAGTATGGCTAGGAAATAACCTTAGTATGGCTAGGATATAACCCTAGTATGGCTAGGAAATAACCCTAGTATGGCTAGGAAATAACCCTAGTATGACTAGGAAATAACCCTAGTATGGCTAGGAAATAACCAAAGAATGGCTAGGAAATAACTAAAGAATGGCTAGTAAATAACCAAAGAATGGCTAGGAAATAACCAAAGATTGGCTAGTAAATAACACTAGTATGGCTAGGAAATAACCCTAGTATGGCTAGGAAATAACCCTAAAATGGCTAGGAAATAACCCTAGTATGGCTAGGAAATAACCCCAGTATGGCTAGGAAATAACACTAGTATGGCTAGGAAATAATCAAAGAATGGCTAGGAAATAACCCTAGTATGGCTAGGCAATAGCCCTAGTATTGCTAGGAAATAACACTAGTATGGCTAGAAAATGATCAAAGAATGGCTAGGAAATAATGCTAGTATGGCTAGGAAATAACCCTAGACTGGCTAGGAAATAACCATAGTATTGCTAGGAAATAACCCTAGTATGGCTAGGAAACAACCAAAGAATGGCTAGTAAATAACCAAAGAATGGCTAGTAAATAACCAAAGAATGGCTAGTAAATAACAAAAGAATGGATAGGAAATAACTCTAGTATGACTAGGATATAACCAAAGAATGGCTAGGAAATAACCGTAGAATGGCTACGAAATAACCCCAGTATGACTAGGAAATAACCAAAGAGTGATTAGTAAATATCCCTAGTATGACTAGGAAATAACCCTAGTATGGCTACGAAATAAACAAAGAATGGCTAGGAAATAACCAAAGAATGGCTAGTAAATAACCAAAGAATGGCTAGGAAATAACCAAAGAATGGCTAGTAAATAACCCTAGTATGGCTAGGCAATAACTCTAGTATGACTAGGAAATTACCAAAGAATGGTTAGTAAATAACCAAAGAATGGCTAGTAAAAACCAAAGAATGGCTAGCAAATAACCAAAGAATGGCTAGGAAATAACCAAAGAATGGCTAGGAAATAACTCTAGTATGACTAGGAAATAACCAAAGAATGGCTAGTAAATAACCAAAGAATGGCTATTAAATAACCAAAGAATGGCTAGAAAATAACCAAAGAATGGCTAGGAAATAACCCTAGTATGGCTAGGAAATAAACAAAGAATGGTTAGGAACTAACCAAAGAATGGTTAGGAAATAACCCCATTATGGCTAGGAAATAACCAAAGAATGGCTAGGAAATAAACCTAGAATGGCTAGGAAATAACTCCAGTATGACTAGGAAATAACAAAAGAATGACTAGTAAATAACCCTAGTATGACCAGGAAATAACAATAGTATGGTTAGGAAATAACCCTAGTATGGCTAGGATATAACGCTGGTATGGCTAGGAAATAACCCTAGAATTGCTAGGAAGTAACCATAGTATGGCTAGGAAATAACCAAAGAATGGCTAGGAAATAACCCTAGTATGGCTAGGAAATAACCCTAGAATGGATAGGAAATAACCCTAGTATGGCTAGGAAATAACCCTAGAATGGCTAGGAAATAACCCTAGTATGGCTAGGGAATAATCCTAGTATGGCTTGGAAATAACCAAAGAATGGCTAGGAAATAACCAACTAATGGCTAGGAAATAACCCTAGTATGACTAGGAAGTAACCAAAGAATGGCTAGGAAATAATCAACTAATGGCTAGGAAATAACCCTAGTATGACTAGGAAATAACCAAAGAATGGCTAGGATATAAACAACTAATGGCTAGGAAATAACCAAAGAATGGTTAGGAAATAACCCTGGTATGGCTAGGAAATAACCAACCAATGGCTAGGAAATAACCAAAGAATGGTTAGGAAATAACCCTAGTATGACTAGGAAATAACCAAAGAATGGTCAGGAACGAACCAATGAATGGTTAGGAAATAACCTCAGTATGGCTAGGAAATAACCTTAGTATGGCTAGGATATAACCCTAGTATGGCTAGGAAATAACCCTAGTATGGCTAGGAAATAACCCTAGTATGACTAGGAAATAACCCTAGTATGGCTAGGAAATAACCAAAGAATGGCTAGGAAATAATTAAAGAATGGCTAGTAAATAACCAAAGAATGGCTAGGAAATAACCAAAGATTGGCTAGTAAATAACCCTAGTATGGCTAGGAAATAACTCTAGTATGACTAGGAAATAACCAAAGAATGACTAGGAAATAACCAAAGAATGGCTAGGAAATATCCAACTAATGGCTAGGAAATAACCCTAGTATGGCTAGGCAATAGCCCTAGTATTGCTAGGAAATAACACTAGTATGGCTAGGAAATAATCAAAGAATGGCTAGGAAATAATGCTAGTATGGCTAGGAAATAACCCTAGACTGGCTAGGAAATAACCATAGTATGGCTACGAAATAACCAAAGAATGGCTCGGAAATAACCATAGTATGGCTAGGAAATAACCAAAGAATGGCTAGGAAATAACCCTAGTATGGCTAGGAAATAACCCTAGTATGGCTAGGAAATAACCCTAGAATGGCTAGGAAATAACCCTAGTATGGCTAGGAAATAACCCTAGTATGGCTAGGAAACAACCAAAGAATGGCTAGTAAATAACCAAAGAATGGCTAGTAAATAACCAAAGAATGGCTAGTAAATAGAAAAGAATGGCTAGGAAATAACCCTAGTATGGCTAGGAAATAACCCCAGTATGGCTAGGAAATAAACAAAGAATGGTTAGGAACTAACCAAAGAATGGTTAGGAAATAACCCCATTATGGCTAGGAAATAACCAAAGAATGGCTAGGAAATAAACCTAGAATGGCTAGGAAATAACTCCAGTATGACTAGGAAATAACAAAAGAATGACTAGTAAATAACCCTTGTATGACCAGGAAATAACCATAGTATGGTTAGGAAATAACCCTAGTATGGCTAGGATATAACGCTAGTATGGCTAGGAATTAACCCTAGAATTGCTAGGAAATAACCATAGTATGGCTATGAAATAACCAAAGAATGGCTAGGAAATAACCCTAGTATGGCTAGGAAATAACCCTAAAATGGCTAGGAAATAACTCTAGTATGGCTAGGAAATAACCCTAGAATGGCTAGGAAATAACCCTAGTATGGCTAGGGAATAATCCTAGTATGGCTTGGAAATAACCAAAGAATGGCTAGGAAATAACCAACTAATGGCTAGGAAATAACCCTAGTATGACTAGGAAATAACCAAAGAATGGCTAGGAAATAACCAACTAATGGCTAGGAAATAACCCTAGTATTACTAGGAAATAACCAAAGAATGGCTAGGAAATAACCAACTAATGTCTAGGAAATAACCAAAGAATGGTTAGGAACTAACCAACTAATGGCTAGGAAATAACCAAAGAATGGTTTGGAACTAACCAAAGAATGGTTAGGAAATAACCCCAGTATGGCTAGGAAATAACCTTAGTATGGCTAGGAAATAACCCTAGTATGGCTAGGAAATAACCCTAGTATGGCTAGGAAATAACCAAAGAATGGCTAGGAAATAACTAAAGAATGGGTAGTAAATAACCAAAGAATGGCTAGGAAATAACCAAAGATTGGCCAGTAATTAACCCTAGTATGGCTAGGAAAGAACTTTAGTATGACTAGGAAATAACCAAAGAATGGCTAGTAAATAACCAAAGAATGGCTAGTAAATAACCAAAGAATGGTTAGGAAATAGACCTAGTATGACTAGGAAATAACCAAAGAATGGCTAGGATATAACCCTAGTATGTCTAGGGAATAAACCTAGTATGGCTTGGAAATAACCAAAGAATGTCTAGGAAATAAC
The DNA here is from genome assembly GCA_014843695.1 of Archivesica marissinica. NCBI lineage: Eukaryota > Metazoa > Mollusca > Bivalvia > Venerida > Vesicomyidae > Archivesica > Archivesica marissinica. Next base: position 51,899,980 of record CM026399.1, read on the forward strand.
CAACTAATGGCTAGGAAATAACCCTAGTATGACTAGGAAATAACCAAAGAATGGCTAGGAAATAATCAACTAATGGCTAGGAAATAACCCTAGTATGACTAGGAAATAACCAAAGAATGGCTAGGAAATAAACAACTAATGGCTAGGAAATAACCAAAGAATGGTTAGGAAATAACCCTGGTATGGCTAGGAAATAACCAACTAATGGCTAGGAAATAACCAAAGAATGGTTAGGAAATAACCCTAGTATGACTAGGAAATAACCAAAGAATGGTCAGGAACGAACCAATGAATGGTTAGGAAATAACCTCAGTATGGCTA
>CM026399.1:51901300-51961449 GCA_014843695.1 Archivesica marissinica
TAATCGATTTGAATTATTAATATTAGCTTACCATGTTTGTTTATAAATATCTAGTATACGTTGCTTTATTATTTTAAAGTTTAATAAGTTCGTGTCTTGATTTTCCCATATATTAGTCATTCCAACTTCATCGACAATGTATTTTTATTTGATATGCCCAGTTTGAACCTCTGCATGTCATATTATATCCTGTGTCAGATTTTAGCATTTTATGAATATAGAGCGGCAGGGAATTCTCTGATTTAAGTAATTATATCCAATATTTTATCATAGTTCTATTTCTACCTGCTTCTCCATATAGAACATATAAGTTCGTTGATTTTTTAACACATAAAAATTTACGTAAACATTTACAATGTAAAATAATTAGACTCATGTAACAAGGCTATCAAATAATGTACATTGTTCTGCAGTGGATATTTCAGTTTCATTAAACACAATTAAAAAAATATGTAATGAGGCGTGTTGTGCCAGTCTCTTTTGTGTACGGAACCAATTGCCAGTTTTAAAGAAATTTATACGTAGGTACTTAAAGGAATCTACAACTTCTAGAACATCATTACCAATTTTAAAATTGTGATTTGATTTGATTAATATTAATGGTTAAACTCCACTGATTACAATATGTTTCAAGGTCATTTAACGTAAACTGTAGCGCTTGTTGTATTTCTGAAAATAATACACTTCCCTTTTTGAAATCAGAATTGGTTGGGTATATTTTTTCATGTTTTTCGGACCACAATGTTAATCTTCTTAATAGAATTTGAGAGTATATTTTACCCAGCACATTAACTAGAGTAATTCCTCTATACTGTTTGGCTTCCTCAATACTACCTCCATTGAATATGGGCACTATAATTCCTTCTCCCCATGTTTTAGGATATTCACCATTCTTTTAAATAAGTCTATTACATTATTTAAGTAAAAAGGGTGATATTTCATTATATGAATGATTAAAAATTTCAGCAATAAGGCCATCCACTCCACTACTCATATTATTATTTTGTGCAAAGATAGCATCGTTAAGTTCTGTTAAACTTATTTCTTTATCTAAATCCTCATCTAAAATATCTGGTATTACATTATTTTGTCTATTGTAAATTTCCTCATTGTTTTCTGTATAATACAGGTCTTTAAAATAATCATATAAGCCAGACTTGTCATTCTTTTTATACTGCTGTTTAATTTTTTTCTAAAATTGTTTTGGCTTTGTTTCGCCAGGTTTGTTAAAAAAATTCATTTCTTTTATATTTAGTTTTCTCTTTGCGCTTAATTCTACTATATACCCTTTTTAAAATTATGAATTTACACAAGGCACAAATATTCTAGTCACTTACGCACAAAAAGAGAACTGATAATGTAGGCGCGAACATAATAGCAGATGATTATGCATATACCAACAGTGAGGAAGAGCCGTTCGGAAAGTAGACAATGACTTGTCACACGGAGGAGGAAGCCTCTTCCAGTTGTCACTGTTACTGTACCATCACGGAAATCTCCAAGACAACCACACTACAAGACAGCATTCTACAATATACAGACACATCACGACTAACCGACGGTGCTAGGAATGCACGGAATTAATAATGTGGTCGCTAAAAACAATTAAATACCTTCGAAAATGCTCTCCCAATGGTTCGCCTGCGGCGAGGGTAAATAAATGTAATCATCATCAACCTAATACTTATACTTACTATGTGGGTGTGAGTCGTGATACATGATTACCATTGAACGAACATGTGTATAGCGCCACTCTTGTCATTTATACTGTTTCCAACTAAGTATATACACTAGCATGTAGTCTCACCTTTCTAACTACTGTCCATCATAAAACATATCACAGCCAAACACACAATTTAGTGTTCTATGTAGACGTATCGGTTGTACCCAGTCCCGGATAACTAGCTATATGACTTTCAACTTCATTATATGATTTTAAAAATGTATCAAATTCGGTGTTCACAGTATACAAATTCGAGATATGTGTTCCGTACTTCAGATCCATTCAGTCGAAGTTTGTATATTATTGGATGACTAAAGATTTGCAGTAGAGTTGTCTGGCTGTTGTCTGCATATATCCAGAAGAGAACCGGCAGTCGGATACAACAGGATTTCGTCTGTCAGCTTTAGAATCTGTAGATACTTATCGGTAAATAGTCATGCTACAGACGATGTGTTGATTGAGCTTACTTACTGTTGTCATCGAAGAACCATATGTGCACGCAAGACAGAGTAAAATGTAGCTATCCCGGTATTAAAAAGTGGACCTGCATGTTTTTAATTTATTGACGTCTACTTCCGTATTTGGGCCGAATCATTTTGGTCCGAATCAGCCTGCAGCCTCGTTTTCAACTATAGACAGGGGATGTTGCTAGCCTGGCTTCATTTCATAGCACACAAGCAACGAACAACACACGAAACCGAAATGTCTCGCAAAAATAAAGGTATTTAATTGTTTTTAGCCACCAAATTTGTATGGATTTGTGTCAGAATTGTACATGAACATATCGTGCATTAGAATATACACCTTTCGCAGCTTGAATTGGCGCAAAGAGTTAATAAATGATGTGCAATGCATATCAAATGGCAGGGGGAATGCATTTCAAAAAATTAAAATATCACATATCAATATGTCATCTAAATAACAGCATAATTTGCTATACTTTGGTTCCAATTTTAAGTTGATATTATTGTGTACGTATACAAATATGTTTGAAATCATAAAATGATACTTTTATGAAAAACATAGCAGTCATAAAATGTCCGAAAATAGGACAACTACCCTGTTACAACTTCTGGGTGTATTATATCCTTTGGTCTTCGGTATATGTATAGAAAATGGCAATCTGTGTTATGCACACACCATTAAAGGATATGGACACAATCCCCCCTCGGACACAATCCCCCCAGACATAATTCCCCCAGACACAATCCCCCTAGACATAATTCCCCCAGATACAATCCCCCCAGACACAATCCCCCCTCGGACATAATTCCCCCAGACACAATCCCCCAGACATAATTCCCCCAGACACAATCCCCCAGACACAATCCCCCCAGACACAATTCCCCCAGACATAATTCCCCAGACATAATTCCCCCAGACACATCCCCCCCAGACATAATTCCCCAGACACAATCCCCCAGACATATTCCCCCAGACACAATCCCCCCAGACACAATCCCCCCTCAGACATAATTCCCCCAGACACAATCCCCCCATACACAATCCCCCCAGACATAATTCCCCCAGACACAATCCCCCAGACATAATTCCCCCATGTTTTTAACAAAGAATGACAAAATATTAAACTAAAACAAATGTCTTGTACCTGGTTTTTATAAGATCCTGGCACAGGCACAATACACCATAAATGTTAATTGTGCCCTATGGTCTTATAGTAGTAACATTGGATATTCAATATAACTATTACTATAACATGATAAGACCATAGGGCACACACAATTATTGTCTATTGTGCCTGTGGATCCATGGCTGTCTAGTTAAACCTAATTTTCATGACCTACTACCAGTATCATTACCTATACACAACTACACAGTGGCATGATTGGATCCACAGCCCCCCCCCCCCCCAATTATTACAAAACATTCTAAAGCACATACCCCACCTGTAGGCGACCGTGAGAGCTAGCTGATCTGAAGAGTGCCATAGCCAACACGAACATGGCCTTGTACCCAGATATATATATTATATGTATATATACATGTCTGGTTGTACTAATTACCATGCCAGTATCTATGGCTAGTATGGCTACTGCTACGAGGTCATGTCATGCATACAGTTAAGAACTATTTACCATCTACCATGACAACAGACCGTCTCTCTGGCCTAGCCATACTACATAGCAATAGGCACGAAAAACTTGACATTGATGACATTGACACTGTAATGACAACACAAGTATAGGCACAAGCAGGTAGATTTACAGATATGTAGATGCATTCCTTGTAATACACTACCCAACTAAAATATGAAACTCAAACGATGCACTGATGTACAGTATAGTTCAGACAATTTATCAAATTGCCGAATAAAAAACATGCAATTTCCAAGTTGATTTATTAATAGGAATATAATTACCGGTAGTTCCCAAGGTCGCCAGAGTGCACCAACTGATGTCTAGGTTCCCAAAAGTGTTGTGGGGCGATGCCACCACACCCACATACGGCACTTGTACCGTCGGTGCTCTTTTGCTAGGATTATACATTTGGAGTCTACATCGCCTAGATTCCAGTGAACTATGTTACAGTGAACTACGTTAGAGTGAACTACATTACAGTGAACTATGTTACTATCAAGATAGAAAAACATCCATATCACTATTTGATAGCAGAATAATGCATGCAGTTGTGCTTAGTGCAAACAAATAGGACGCGTCCAGTGCCATAGCCAGCAGATGAAAATAACCGAGGCAAACTTTCTATGGTAGTGAGAGGGCATGCCCCCATCCTGCAATATTCTTTGTTAGATGTTTTTCTGTGGCTTTTTGTGCATTCTTAAGACATTCAGCTGGGTCAAAATTCAGGTCAGTGTTTATCCGTCATACTGTACAATATCTGAGTGCTCGGGAACAAACTAGAATGAAGGTCTATGTGTTAACAAGATGGAAACATGTGATTTTCTACAGTTTTTCTGCATTTTCCCATACATTTGTTTTTTGTTTCTTGCCTATCCGAGGTGAGTGCCTCATTTGTCTCAATGTGGCTGTGATGGGTCTGGGGTCAATCTTAAAGTTACAGCAATGAATTGGGAATGAGTATGCAAGCTTATGGATATATAATAATTGTATATTATCAGCAAAAAATATCAGTTTGTGTTAATGAATGTCTTTCAGAGTCTGACTTTATATGTCAAATTATGAACTACCTTTTCAATTTATAGTTACAAGGATGGACAGAATAGCAGTATATAAAGTATAGCAGTATATAAAAGGAACTATATGTAATCAATGTGCTTAATTCATTCCTATGTGTTTCTAGTTAGTTTACTTCTTATGTGTTTCTAGTTAGTTTACTTCTTATGTGTTTCTAGTTATTATATTTCTTATGTGTTTCTAGTTAGTTTACTTCTTATGTGTTTCTAGTTATTATATTTCTTATGTGTTTATAGTTATTATATTTCTTATGTGTTTCTAGTTAGTTTACTTCTTATGTGTTTCTAGTTATTATATTTCTTATGTGTTTCTAGTTATTATATTTCTTATGTGTTTCTAGTTATTATATTTCTTATGTGTTTCTAGTTATTATATTTCTTATGTGTTTCTAGTTATTATATTTCCTATGTGTTTCTAGTTATTATATTTCTTATGTGTTTCTAGTTAGTTTACTTCTTATGTGTTTCTAGTTATTATATTTCTTATGTGTTTCTAGTTATTATATTTCTTATGTGTTTCTAGTTAGTTTACTTCTTATGTGTTTCTAGTTATTATATTTCTTATGTGTTTCTAGTTATTATATTTCTTATGTGTTTCTAGTTATTATATTTCTTATGTGTTTCTAGTTATTATATTTCTTATGTGTTTCTAGTTATTATATTTCCTATGTGTTTCTAGTTATTATATTTCTTATGTGTTTCTAGTTAGTTTACTTCTTATGTGTTTCTAGTTATTATATTTCTTATGTGTTTCTAGTTATTATATTTCTTATGTGTTTCTAGTTAGTTTACTTCTTATGTGTTTCTAGTTATTATATTTCTTATGTGTTTCTAGTTATTATATTTCTTATGTGTTTCTAGTTATTATATTTCTTATGTGTTTGTTGTTATTTTTAGTTTGGGAACTGGGAAAAGTTTGAAATAACAAAAACCTTAATTTTCTTTGAATATAGGTTTAGTTTGTTAATAGTTCTTAGGTTTAGTTTGTTAATAGTTCTTAGGTTTAGTTTGTTAATAGTTCTTAGGTTTAGTTTGTTAATAGTTGTTTGTATACATGTATGAACATTGACTGCTACATACAACATTCAGTATAACTAAGAACACCCTTTAGTGTTCGCTTGAGGTGTGAAAGGCCCAGAGTTTAAGCCCCACTGGAGCCGTTGCGATTGTGTCATTATGCAATGCAATTAAATTCCACATGCCTCTTCTCTCTCCCTCGTGGCGATGGATTCCATAAGGAATGAAGTCTTGAGAGTGATTAATATAAGTTGTAAGAACTTGTTTTGTAATCGAGCTAAAATAAATTTGTATAAACTAACACTCTTTAGTGAATGTGTTGAAATTGGCATTGTTAGTGCGATACACCTGTCCTTATTAGGGACCGATCGAAAGTTCATAGAGCATAGTTTCTTGTTGAATAAGTCTTGATATTATATACTATATAGTCTGTCCCACCTAATATATAAACCTAATATATGTTTAAGTGTTTCATTTATTCTTACTAATTTACAATGAAATAATATCATAAGATCATTATCTCCAGGACTGTTTTTCATGTTTTTTGATGGGTGTCGTTTGACATCCATAATTTAACTTTGTTTCATTTAGTATTGAGTAACAGTAAATTTCTTCCACCCTGTTCAGATCTGTTAACCCTTTCAACACTACAAACCTCTAAATAGGCTTACAAAAAGTGTAGATCCAGATGAGCCTTATCATGATCTGCACTTTTTGCCAGTAATTTTACTATATTTAGTAAAAAAAATACTCATTTTGATATAATATATGAAATGCAATTTTTTGATCAATTGATTGGTCTAAATATATCCTGGATCAGTTCTTTCAGTAATTCTATGCTAGCTGTATACACGAAATGTACTCTGTTTTATGTCCTACTGAAACAGGTTCTAAAAGAACAAGCACAGAGAATGAGCAAGAAAAAAAGAGATTGAGAGGTATGAATTAAATTTGGTTTTAGTTATGTATTTATAATAAGTTAGTGATATAGTAACATTTTAGTAACTGAATTAGTTGTATTTAGTAAATGACTTAGTTGTATTTAGTAACTGACTTAGTTGTACATGTATTTAGTAAATGACTTAGTTGCATTTAGTAACTGACTTAGTTGTATATTTAGTAACTGACTTAGTTGTATTTAGTAACTGACTTAGTTGTACATGTATTTAGTAAATGACTTAGTTGCATTTAGTAACTGACTTAGTTGTACATGTATTTAGTAAATGACTTAGTTGCATTTAGTAACTGACTTAGTTGTATTTAGTAACTGACTTAGTTGTATTTAGTAAATGACTTAGTTGTATTTAGTAACTGACTTAGTTGTACATGTATTTAGTAAATGACTTAGTTGTATTTAGTAACTGATTTAGTTGCATTTAGTAACTGACTTAGTTGTATTTAGTAACTGACTTAGTTGTATTTAGTAACTGACTTAGTTGTACATGTATTTAGTAAATGACTTAGTTGCATTTAGTAACTGACTTAGTTGTACATGTATTTAGTAAATGACTTAGTTGCATTTAGTAACTGACTTAGTTGTATTTAGTAACTGACTTAGTTGTATTTAGTAAATGACTTAGTTGTATTTAGTAACTGACTTAGTTGTACATGTATTTAGTAAATGACTTAGTTGTATTTAGTAACTGATTTAGTTGCATTTAGTAACTGACTTAGTTGTATTTAGTAACTGACTTAGTTGTATTTAGTAACTGACTTAGTTGTACATGTATTTAGTAAATGACTTAGTTGCATTTAGTAACTGACTTAGTTGTACATGTATTTAGTAAATGACTTAGTTGCATTTAGTAACTGACTTAGTTGTATTTAGTAACTGACTTAGTTGTATTTAGTAAATGACTTAGTTGTATTTAGTAACTGACTTAGTTGTATTTAGTAACTGACCTAGTTGTATTTAGTAACTGACTTAGTTGTATTTAGTAACTGACTTAGTTGTATTTAGTAAATGACTTAGTTGTATTTAGTAAATGACTTAGTGGTATTTAGTAACTGACTTAGTTGTATTTAGTAACTGACTTAGTTGTCTTTAGTAACTGACTATTTGATCAGAATGATGTGTAGCTAGAGTGCTATGGATTGTAAATTTGATATTAACTTTGGCATGATATTAAATTCAGAAATTAGAAATTAAACACTTATTGAATTGAATGAAGTCTTTGTAGTGTGGAAGATATCCAGCAAGGCATTGGTTCTAATCTACTGCACCCATCTGTGTATGTACAAACCAGCATGGCATTGGTTCTAACCTACTGCACCCATCTGTGTATGTACAAACCAGCATAGCATTGGATCTAACCAACTGCACCCATCTGTGTATGTACAACCAGCATGGCATTGGTTCTAACCTACTGCACCCATCTGTATATGTACAGACTAGCATGGCATTGGTTCTAACCTACTGCACCCATATGTGTATGTACAAACCAGCATGACATTTGTTCTAATCTACGGTACCCATCTGTGTATGTACAACCAGCATGGCATTGGTTCTAATCTACTGCACCCATCTGTGTATGTACAAACCAGCATGGCATTGGTTCTAACCTACTGCACCCATCTGTGTATGTACAAACCAGCATAGCATTGGATCTAACCAACTGCACCCATCTGTGTATGTACAACCAGCATGGCATTGGTTCTAACCTACTGCACCCATCTGTATATGTACAGACCAGCATGGCATTGGTTCTAACCTACTGCACCCATTTGTGTATGTACAAACCAGCATGACATTTGTTCTAATCTACGGTACCCATCTGTGTATGTACAACCAGCATGGATTGGTTCTAATCTACTGCACCCATCTGTGTATGTACAAACCAGCATGGCATTGGTTCTAACCTACTGCACCCATCTGTGTATGTACAAACCAGCATGGCATTGGTTCTAACCTACTGCACCCATCTGTGTATGTACAAACCAGCATTACATTGGTTCTAATCTACTGCACCCATCTGTGTATGCACAAACCAGCATGGCATTGGTTCTAACCTACTGCACCCATTTGTGTATGTACAAACCAGCATGGCATTGGTTCTAACCTACTGCACCCATCTGTGTATGTACAAACCAGCATGGCATTGGTTCTAACCTACTGCACCCATTTGTGTATGTACAAACCAGCATGACATTGGTTCTAACCTACTGCACCCATCTGTGTATGTACAAACCAGCAAGGCATTGGTTCTAATCTACGGTACCCGTCTGTGTATGTACAAACCAGCAAGGCATTGGTTCTAATCTACGGCACCCATCTGTGTATGTACAAACCAGCATGACATTGGTTCTAACCTACGGTACCCATCTGTGTATGTACAAACCAGCATGGCATTGGTTCTAACCTACTGCACCAATCTGTGTATGTACAAACCAGCATGGCATTGGTTCTAACCTACTGCACCCATCTGTGTATGTACAAACCAGCATGACAATGGTTCTAATCTACGGTACCCATCTGTGTCTGTACAAACCAGCAAGGCATTGGTTCTAATCTATGACACCCGTCTGTACAAACCATCTCTGCGGCCCTATTATATTTTCGGTATACATACTTAAGTTAAGCACATTCATCTCAACTGTACAATAATACATATGTAACAGTATATTATATGTACTGCTACAATAAAAAAAATATGAAATTCATGCTTTTATTAACAAGATGAAAATGTTGTTGCAGGTTGCATGAAGGTAGCCAAGATGAAATACAATCGACTGAATACCAATCAGACATTGCGTATTCAACCAGCAAGGATGGCAAAACCAAAGGTCTGTAGATCTAGAAAATACTGTGTTTTGTCTTTATTTCAATTCAATTTCTCATTCATTTGATTATATAGTTGAAGGCATATATATGTATATATATTTTGTAACCCAACCCCCACCACCTGTGGATGGAGGTTCCAGAACAGAATGCAGGTGATATAATGCTGATCTTCCAATCCATTGTAGTCCTAAATATCTGTCCTTGAAACTTTGCACAAGTGTTTGTACTAATAGTAATGCTGTATGTTGTGCCACATTTGTAGTATATCCTGTCTGACCTAGTGTTGTCTCAGAAATGTTTGTTGCCTGAAGTTTTATGGCAAGGTTTAGGTACGTTGAAGCATCCAGCACCTGCAAGCACATATAATACACACACCTCCTGCAAGCATATATAATACATCCACCACCTGCAAGCATATATAATACATCCAGCACCTGCAAGCATATATAATACATCCACCACCTGCAAGCATATATAATACATCCACCACCTGCAAGCACATATAATACATCCATCACCTGCAAGCATATATAATACATCCACCACCTGCAAGCATATATAATACATCTACCACCTGCAAGCATATATAATACATCCACCACCTGCAAGCATATATAATACATCTACCACCTGCAAGCATATATAATACATCCACCACCTGCAAGCATATATAATACATCCACCACCTGCAAGCATATATAATACATCCACCACCTGCAAGTGCATATAATACATCCACCACCTGCAAGCATATATAATACATCCACCACCTGCAAGCATATATAATACATCCACCACCTGCAAGCGCATGTAATACATCCACCACCTGCAAGTGCATATAATACATCCACCACCTGCAAGCATATATAATACATCCACCACCTGCAAGCATATATAATACATCCACCACCTGCAAGCATATATAATACATACACCTGCAAGCATATATAATACATACACCTGCAAGCATATATAATACATACACCTGCAAGCATATATAATACATCCACCACCTGCAAGCATATATAATACATACACCTGCAAGCATATATAATACATACACCTGCAAGCATATATAATACATACACCTGCAAGCATATATAATACATCCACCACCTGCAAGCATATATAATACATACACCTGCAAGCATATATAATACATACACCTGCAAGCATATATAATACATACACCTGCAAGCATATATAATACATCCACCACCTGCAAGCATATATAATACATACACCTGCAAGCATATATAATACATACACCTGCAAGCATATATAATACATACACCTGCAAGCATATATAATACATCCACCACCTGCAAGCATATATAATACATACACCTGCAAGCATATATAATACATACACCTGCAAGCATATATAATACATACACCTGCAAGCATATATAATACATCTACTACCTGCAAGCGCATATAATACATCCACCTGCAAGCGCATATAATACATCCACCACCTGCAAGCGCATATAATACATCCACCACCTGCAAGCACATATAATACATCCACCACCTGCAAGCATATATAATACATCCAGCACCTGCAAGCATATATAATACATCTACCACCTGCAAGCATATATAATACATCCACCACCTGCAAGCACATATAATACATCCACCACCTGCAAGCACATATAATACATCCACCACCTGCAAGCACATATAATACATCCACCACCTGCAAGCACATATAATACATCCATCACCTGCAAGCATATATAATACATCCACCACCTGCAAGCACATATAATACATCCATCACCTGCAAGCATATATAATACATCCACCACCTGCAAGCACATATAATACATCCATCACCTGCAAGCATATATAATACATCCACCACCTGCAAGCGCATATAATACATCCACCACCTGCAAGCACATATAATACATCCACCACCTGCAAGCATATATAATACATCCATCACCTGCAAGCACATATAATACATCCACCACCTGCAAGCACATATAATACATCCATCACCTGCAAGCATATATAATACATCCACCACCTGCAAGCACATATAATACATCCACCACCTGCAAGCACATATAATACATCCACCACCTGCAAGCATATATAATACATACACCACCTGCAAGCATATATAATACATACACCACCTGCAAGCATATATAATACATCCACTACCTGCAAGCGCATATAATACATCCACCACCTGCAAGCATATATAATACATCCACCACCTGCAAGCGCATGTAATACATCCACCACCTGCAAGTGCATGTAATACATCCACCACCTGCAAGCATATATAATACATCCACCACCTGCAAGCACATAGAAGACTTATACTCTTATACTTATCTGGATACTAATATGAATTAAGGACAGATTGGACCACCTTTGTGGAAGAGTCGAACTGCATGAGTATTGCTAGATCAGTCAGTGAGTGTACTTGCAGCAACATTGCGGTTTGATTCTGCAAGCGTAACTGCATCAGTATTGCTTGGTTTGATTCAGCAAGCGTAACTGCATCAGTACTGCTGGGTTTGATTCTGCAAGTGTAAATGCATCATTATTGCTTGGTTTGATTCAGCAAGCGTAACTGCACCATTATTGCTCGGTTTGATACAGCAAGCGTAACTGCATCAGTATTGCTTGGTTTGATTCTGCAAGCGTAACTGCATCAGTATTGTTTGGTTTGATTCAGCAAGCGTAACTGCATTAGTACTGCTTGGTTTGATTCATTGAGCGTAACTGCATCAGTATTGCTTGGTTTGATTCAGAGAGCGTAACTGCATCAGTATTGCTTGGTTTGATTCAGCAAGCGTAACTGCATCAGTATTGCTTGGTTTGATTCAGCAAGCGTAACTGCATCAGTATTGCTTGGTTTGATTCATTGAGCGTAACTGCATCAGTACTGTTTGGTTTGATTTATCGAGCATAACTGCATCAGTATTGCTTGGTTTGATTCAGCGAGCGTAACTGCATCAGTACTGCTTGGTTTGATACAGCAAGCGTAACTGCATCAGTACTGCTTGGTTTGATACAGCAAGCGTAACTGCATCAGTATTGCTCGGTTTGATTCTGCAAGTGTAACTGCATCAGTATTGCTTGGTTTGATTCTGCAAGCGTAACTGCATCAGTATTGCTTGGTTTGATTCATTGAGTGTAACTGCATCAGTATTGCTTGCTTTGATACAGCAAGCGTAACTGCATCAGTACTGCTCGGTATGATTCTGCAAGTGTAACTGCATCAGTACTGCTCGGTTTGATTCAGCAAGCGTAACTGCATCAGTACTGCTTGGTTTGATTCTGCAAGCGTAACTGCATCAGTATTGCTTGGTTTGATTCTGCAAGCGTAACTGCATCATTATTGATTGGTATTATTCTGCAAGTGTAACTGCATCAGTATTGCTTGGTTTGATTCAGAAAGCGTAACTGCATCAGTACTGCTTGGTTTGATTCAGCAACCACTGTCTAAGCATCAAGCTGTCTGGGGACGGGAGAAGGTAGTGAGTTAGTGCTGTCTATGCATCAAACTGTCCGGGGATGGGAGAAGGTAGTGAGATATAGCTGTCTATGCATCAAACTGTCCGGGGACGGGAGAAGGTAGTGAGTTAGTGCTGTCTATGCATCAAACTGTCCGGGGACGGGAGAAGGTAGTGAGTTAGTGCTGTCTATGCATCAAACTGTCCGGGGATGGGAGAAGGTAGTGAGTTAGTGCTGTCTATGCATCAAACTGTCCGGGGACGGGAGAAGGTAGTGAGTTAGTGCTGTATATGTATCGAACTGTCTGGGGACGCGAGAAGGTAGTGAGTTAGTGCTGTCTATGCATCAAACTGTCAGGGTGGGCAACATGTAGTGATTCAGTGTCGTCTATGCAAATGTGCTCAGATGTTGCATATTCAACCAGCGAGACTGGCAAAACCAAAGGTCTGTATATTTATATAATCCTGTGTTTTGTCTTTATTTCATTTCAATTTCTCATTCATTTGATTAACAATTTGAAGGCATATATGCATACCTGTCAAGTCTCGTGGTTTCGCCGTGTGTCTCACACAATTCCCAATGAAATCACGGTCTCACGGTGATTTTATAATTTCTCACGCATTATAAAAATTAAATCACATGGGAATAAGTCGTATTTTCTTTAATTACTTTGATAGCATCGGACCGTAAGCCTTTCCTTCAAAGAGATTTATGTTAATATACTATTATATCTTGACGACATCCATTTAGCTATCATGCAGTGGATAAATAGTCACCATATCTATCCCACCTCCATAGATATTACTGGGACTACATGAGATTCTGGCCTTTATTATTAACATTGGTCTGGCTACTACATTATCAATGTATGTCGTATTGGTAATGGCGTCAAGAGATGCTTCTATGAGGGAAAGGGTTAAATTTATTAAAATCAGACAAATTAATGCATAATGAATGAAAATTCTGGTAAAATAATTGATTTCCTCAATTGTGAAAACCATCATAGAATGCACCCAGTATATATTGTCTTAAAAATGTATCTGCAGTATTTATTTGTTCTGTTGCATATACAACTATCATAAAATAATAATCTGCTGGTTTGATTCAGCAAACATAACTGCATCAGTACTGCTTGGTTTGATTCAGCAAACATAACTGCATCCGTACTGTTTGGTTTGATTCAGCAAGCGTAACTGCATCCGTACTGCTTGGTTTGATTCAGCAAACATAACTGCATCCGTACTGTTTGGTTTGATTCAGCAAGCGTAACTGCATCAGTACTATTTGGTTTGATTCAGCAAGCGTAACTGCATCCGTACTGTTTGGTTTGATTCAGCAAGCGTAACTGCATCAGTATTGCTCGGTTTGATTCTGCAAGTGTAACTGCATCAGTATTGCTTGGTTTGATTCTGCAAGCGTAACTGCATCAGTATTGCTTGGTTTGATTCATTGAGTGTAACTGCATCAGTATTGCTTGCTTTGATACAGCAAGCGTAACTGCATCAGTACTGCTCGGTATGATTCTGCAAGTGTAACTGCATCAGTACTGCTCGGTTTGATTCAGCAAGCGTAACTGCATCAGTACTGCTTGGTTTGATTCTGCAAGCGTAACTGCATCAGTATTGCTTGGTTTGATTCTGCAAGCGTAACTGCATCATTATTGATTGGTATTATTCTGCAAGTGTAACTGCATCAGTATTGCTTGGTTTGATTCAGAAAGCGTAACTGCATCAGTACTGCTTGGTTTGATTCAGCAACCACTGTCTAAGCATCAAGCTGTCTGGGGACGGGAGAAGGTAGTGAGTTAGTGCTGTCTATGCATCAAACTGTCCGGGGATGGGAGAAGGTAGTGAGATAAGAAGGTAGTGAGTTAGTGCTGTCTATGCATCAAACTGTCCGGGGACGGGAGAAGGTAGTGAGTTAGTGCTGTCTATGCATCAAACTGTCCGGGGACGGGAGAAGGTAGTGAGTTAGTGCTGTCTATGCATCAAACTGTCCGGGGTTGGGAGAAGGTAGTGAGTTAGTGCTGTCTATGCATCAAACTGTCCGGGGACGGGAGAAGGTAGTGAGTTAGTGCTGTCTATGCATCAAACTGTCCGGGGACGGGAGAAGGTAGTGAGTTAGTGCTGTCTATGCATTAAACTGTCAGGGTGGGCAACATGTAGTGATTCAGTGTCGTCTATGCAAATGTGCTCAGATGTTGCATATTCAACCAGCGAGACTGGCAAAACCAAAGGTCTGTATATTTATATAATCCTGTGTTTTGTCTTTATTTATTTCATTTCTCATTCATTTGATTAACAATTTGAAGGCATATATGCATACCTGTCAAGTCTCGTGGTTTCGCCGTGTGTCTCACACAATTCCCAATGAAATCACGGTCTCACGGTGATTTTATAATTTCTCACGCATTATAAAAATTAAATCACATGGGAATAAGTCGTATTTTTTTTAATTACTTTGATAGCATTGGACCGTAACCCTTTCCTTCAAAGAGATTAATGTTAATATACTATTATATCTTGATACAAACGACATCCATTTAGCTATCATGCAGTGGATAAATAGTCACCATATCTATCCCACCTCCATAGATATTACTGGGACTACATGAGATTCTGGCCTTTATTATTAACATTGGTCTGGCTACTACATTATCAATGTATGTCATATTGGTAATGGCGTCAAGAGATGCTTCTATGAGGGAAAGGGTTAAATTTATTAAAATCAGACAAATTAATGCATAATGAATGAAAATTCTGGTAAAATAATTGATTTCCTCAATTGTGAAAACCATCATAGAATGCACCCAGTATATATTGTCTTAAAAATGTATCTGCAGTATTTATTTGTTCTGTTGCATATACAACTATCATAAAATAATAATCTGCTGGTTTGATTCAGCAAACATAACTGCATCAGTACTGCTTGGTTTGATTCAGCAAGCGTAACTGCATCAGTACTGTTTGGTTTGATTCAGCAAGCGTAACTGCATCAGTACTGCTTGGTTTGATTCAGCAAACATAACTGCATCCGTACTGTTTGGTTTGATTCAGCAAGCGTAACTGCATCAGTACTATTTGGTTTGATTCAGCAAGCGTAACTGCATCAGTACTGTTTGGTTTGATTCAGCAAGCGTAACTGCATCAGTATTGCTTGGTTTGATTCAGCAAGCGTAACTGCATCAGTATTGCTTGGTTTGATTCAGCAAGCGTAACTGCATCAGTATTGCTTGGTTTGATTCAGCAAGCGTAACTGCATCAGTATTGCTTGGTTTGATTCAGCAAGCGTAACTGCATCAGTATTGCTTGGTTTGATTCAGCAAGCGTAACTGCATCAGTATTGCTTGGTTTGATTCAGCAAGCGTAACTGCATCAGTATTGCTTGGTTTGATTCATCGAGCGTAACTGCATCAGTACTGCTCGGTTTGTAGACAGTCTAATTTGTAACTGCATTAATTCATGTTGTACAGTGTATATATATCTATCTATCTATGTGAAAGGTTTAAGCATGGTGAACTTTCTCTTTCAGTCATCGGAAGATTGCATACAATACGAGATTGATGCTTATTCAAGGAAATATGCGATCTTCCATGACCAACAGAAAAGCCAGTGCTCCATGTTTCTTGACGAGCCTACACAGAAGATGAAGCAAATTGAAAAAGCTCCTACAGTGTTGAAGACTAGTGTAGTAGAGCTATCAGCAGCTGTGACTGCAGTTCCACAATCAACAGTGCCATTGACCACGATTCCAGGCTCCCCAGATATTATCCGGGTAGAGGAGTCAATGGATACCTCCACAACTCCAGACTCCCCAGATGTTATAGGTATAACCACAATTTGTACATGCATTAATTTCATTTACAATTTTTTGCAATTTCTTTGCCTTTGGATATTTCTGGGACCGATCTTGAATGTTGACCTCTGTGTTAACTATTTTAATCTTGCTTGTTACTTTTTTTTAGAGTATGTGTTGATTTGACTCTTAAAGTTTCAGTACTGCTTGGCATAACTTTAATTGATTCTATTTTATACATTAAATTACAGCGGTCCTCCGTGGCCGAGTGGAATAGGTTGTTGTCTTCAAATCACTTGCCCCTCACCGCTGTAGGTTCTAATCTCACTGGGGTGTCGAAATCTTTCATGTGAGGAAGATATCCAGGTGGCATACGGTAAATCGGTGGTTCTAACCGTGTGTCCGTCCGTGCCTGAAATACTGCTCAGGGGGGTATCTGGGGTCTTCCTCAACTAATAATACCCGGAGAGTCGCCATATGACCTAAGCTGTTGGTGTGATATTAAATTCCAAAAACATATAAACAATCATTAAATTATAGAATCTCCAATGTGTCTGAATTGTAGTTACATCGAACGAGGTCATGCAGCGACTACATAGAGAAGCTGTGATGCTGTCTAGAAACTCAGAATATGAAGAGAACATGTACATCTACAACTACCTACAAGAAGCTGAGGTATGAATGTTTAAAATATTGCCGCTTTCTCTGCATAACTGCATATATTGTATATGAAAGCATTGTTCTGATTGCCGCTTTCTCTGTATACATGTAACTGCATATAGTGTATATGAAAGCATTGTTCTGATTGCCGCTTTCTCTGTATACATGTAACTGCATATATTGTATATGAAAGCGTTGTTCTGATTGCCACTTTCTCTGTATACATGTAACTGCATATATTGTATATGAAAGCATTGTTCTGATTGCCGCTTTCTCTGTATACATGTAACTGCATATATTGTATATGAAAGCGTTGTTCTGATTGCCGCTTTCTCTGTATACATGTAACTGCATATAGTGTATATGAAAGCATTGTTCTGATTGCCGCTTTCTCTGTATACATGTAACTGCATATAGTGTATATGAAAGCATTGTTCTGATTGCCACTTTCTCTGTATACATGTAACTGCATATATTGTATATGAAAGCGTTGTTCTGATTGCCACTTTCTCTGTATACATGTAACTGCATATATTGTATATGAAAGCGTTATTCTGATTGCCGCTTTCTCTGTATAACTGCATATATTGTATATGAAAGCATTGTTCTGATTGCCACTTTCTCTGAATACATGTAACTGCATATATTGTATATGAAAGCATTGTTCTGATTGCCGCTTTCTCTGTATACATGTAACTGCATATATTGTATATGAAAGCATTGTTCTGATTGCCGCTTTCTCTGCATAACTGCATATATTGTATATGAAAGCGTTGTTCTGATTGCCACTTTCTCTGTATAACTGCATATATTGTATATGAAAGCGTTGTTCTGATTGCCGCTTTCTCTGTATACATGTAACTGCATATAGTGTATATGAAAGCGTTGTTCTGATTGCCACTTTCTCTGTATAACTGCATATATTGTATATGAAAGCATTGTTCTGATTGCCACTTTCTCTGTATACATGTAACTGCATATAGTGTATATGAAAGCGTTGTTCTGATTGCCACTTTCTCTGTATACATGTAACTGCATATATTGTATATGACAGCATTTTTCTGATTGCCGCTTTCTCTGTATACATGTAACTGCATATAGTGTATATGAAAGCGTTGTTCTGATTGCCACTTTCTCTGTATACATGTAACTGCATATATTGTATATGAAAGCATTGTTCTGATTGCCGCTTTCTCTGCATAACTGCATATATTGTATATGAAAGCATTGTTCTGATTGCCACTTTCTCTGTATAACTGCATATATTGTATATGAAAGCATTGTTCTGATTGCCACTTTCTCTGTATACATGTAACTGCATATAGTGTATATGAAAGCGTTGTTCTGATTGCCACTTTCTCTGTATACATGTAACTGCATATATTGTATATGAAAGCATTGTTCTGATTGCCACTTTCTCTGTATAACTGCATATATTGTATATGAAAGCATTGTTCTGATTACTGCTTTCTCTGTATACATGTAACTGCATATATTGTATATGACAGCATTGTTCTGATTGCCGCTTTCTCTGTATACATGTAACTGCATATAGTGTATATGAAAGCGTTGTTCTGATTGCCACTTTCTCTGTATACATGTAACTGCATATATTGTATATGAAAGCATTGTTCTGATTGCCGCTTTCTCTGCATAACTGCATATATTGTATATGAAAGCATTGTTCTGATTGCCACTTTCTCTGTATACATGTAACTGCATACATTGTATATGAAAGCGTTGTTCTGATTGCCGCTTTCTCTGTATACATGTAACTGCATATATTGTATATGAAAGCATTGTTCTGATTGCCACTTTCTCTGTATACATGTAACTGCATACATTGTATATGAAAGCGTTGTTCTGATTGCCACTTTCTCTGTATACATGTAACTGCATATATTGTACATGAAAGCGTTGTTCTGATTGCCACTTTCTCTGTATAACTGCATATATTGTATATGAAAGCATTGTTCTGATTGCCGCTTTCTCTGTATACATGTAACTGCATATATTGTATATGAAAGCATTGTTCTGATTACCGCTTTCTCTGTATACATGTAACTGCATATATTGTATATGAAAGCGTTGTTCTGATTGCCACTTTCTCTGTATAACTGCATATATTGTATATGAAAGCATTGTTCTGATTGCTGCTTTCTCTGTATAACTGCATATATTGTATATGAAAGCATTGTTCTGATTGCCACTTTCTCTGTATAACTGCATATATTGTATATGAAAGCATTGTTCTGATTACCGCTTTCTCTGTATACATGTAACTGCATATATTGTATATGAAAGCGTTGTTCTGATTGCCACTTTCTCTGTATAACTGCATATATTGTATATGAAAGCATTGTTCTGATTGCTGCTTTCTCTGTATAACTGCATATATTGTATATGAAAGCATTGTTCTGATTGCCACTTTCTCTGTATAACTGCATATATTGTATATGAAAGCATTGTTCTGATTACTGCTTTCTCTGTATACATGTAACTGCATATATTGTATATGAAAGCGTTATTCTGATTGCCACTTTCTCTCTATACATGTAACTGCATATATTGTATATGAAAGCGTTGTTCTGATTGCCGCTTTCTCTGCATAACTGCATATATTGTATATGAAAGCATTGTTCTGATTACTGCTTTCTCTGTATACATGTAACTGCATATATTGTATATGAAAGTGTTGTTCTGATTGCCGCTTTCTCTGCATAACTGCATATAGTGTATATGAAAGCGTTGTTCTGATTGCCACTTTCTCTGTATACATGTAACTGCATATATTGTATATGAAAGCATTGTTCTGATTGCCACTTTCTCTGTATACATGTAACTGCATATATTGTATATGACAGCATTGTTCTGATTGCCGCTTTCTCTGTATACATGTAACTGCATATAGTGTATATGAAAGCGTTGTTCTGATTGCCACTTTCTCTGTATACATGTAACTGCATATATTGTATATGAAAGCATTGTTCTGATTGCCGCTTTCTCTGCATAACTGCATATATTGTATATGAAAGCATTGTTCTGATTGCCACTTTCTCTGTATACATGTAACTGCATACATTGTATATGAAAGCGTTGTTCTGATTGCCACTTTCTCTGTATACATGTAACTGCATATATTGTATATGAAAGCATTGTTCTGATTGCCACTTTCTCTGTATACATGTAACTGCATACATTGTATATGAAAGCGTTGTTCTGATTGCCGCTTTCTCTGTATACATGTAACTGCATACATTGTATATGAAAGCGTTGTTCTGATTGCCACTTTCTCTGTATACATGTAACTGCATATATTGTATATGAAAGCATTGTTCTGATTGCCACTTTCTCTGTATAACTGCATATATTGTATATGAAAGCATTGTTCTGATTGCCGCTTTCTCTGTATACATGTAACTGCATATATTGTATATGAAAGCATTGTTCTGATTGCCGCTTTCTCTGTATACATGTAACTGCATATATTGTATATGAAAGCGTTGTTCTGATTGCCACTTTCTCTGTATAACTGCATATATTGTATATGAAAGCATTGTTCTGATTGCTGCTTTCTCTGTATAACTGCATATATTGTATATGAAAGCATTGTTCTGATTGCCACTTTCTCTGTATAACTGCATATATTGTATATGAAAGCATTGTTCTGATTACCGCTTTCTCTGTATACATGTAACTGCATATATTGTATATGAAAGCGTTGTTCTGATTGCCACTTTCTCTGTATAACTGCATATATTGTATATGAAAGCATTGTTCTGATTGCTGCTTTCTCTGTATAACTGCATATATTGTATATGAAAGCATTGTTCTGATTGCCACTTTCTCTGTATAACTGCATATATTGTATATGAAAGCATTGTTCTGATTACTGCTTTCTCTGTATACATGTAACTGCATATATTGTATATGAAAGCGTTGTTCTGATTGCCACTTTCTCTGTATACATGTAACTGCATATATTGTATATGAAAGCGTTGTTCTGATTGCCGCTTTCTCTGCATAACTGCATATATTGTATATGAAAGCATTGTTCTGATTACTGCTTTCTCTGTTTACATGTAACTGCATATATTGTATATGAAAGTGTTGTTCTGATTGCCGCTTTCTCTGCATAACTGCATATAGTGTATATGAAAGCGTTGTTCTGATTGCCACTTTCTCTGTATACATGTAACTGCATATATTTTATATGAAAGCATTGTTCTGATTGTCACTTTCTCTGTATAACTGCATATATTGTATATGAAAGCGTTGTTCTGATTACTGCTTTCTCTGTATACATGTAACTGCATATATTGTATATGACAGCATTGTTCTGATTGCCGCTTTCTCTGTATACATGTAACTGCATATAGTGTATATGAAAGCGTTGTTCTGATTGCCACTTTCTCTGTATACATGTAACTGCATATATTGTATATGAAAGCATTGTTCTGATTGCCGCTTTCTCTGCATAACTGCATATATTGTATATGAAAACATTGTTCTGATTGCCACTTTCTCTGTATACATGTAACTGCATACATTGTATATGAAAGCGTTGTTCTGATTGCCGCTTTCTCTGTATACATGTAACTGCATATATTGTATATGAAAGCATTGTTCTGATTGCCACTTTCTCTGTATACATGTAACTGCATACATTGTATATGAAAGCGTTGTTCTGATTGCCGCTTTCTCTGTATACATGTAACTGCATACATTGTATATGAAAGCGTTGTTCTGATTGCCACTTTCTCTGTATACATGTAACTGCATATATTGTATATGAAAGCGTTGTTCTGATTGCCGCTTTCTCTGTATAACTGTATATATTGTATATGAAAGCATTGTTCTGATTGCCACTTTCTCTGTATAACTGCATATATTGTATATGAAAGCATTGTTCTGATTACCGCTTTCTCTGTATACATGTAACTGCATATATTGTATATGAAAGCGTTGTTCTGATTGCCACTTTCTCTGTATACATGTAACTGCATATATTGTATATGAAAGCGTTGTTCTGATTGCCGCTTTCTCTGTATAACTGTATATATTGTATATGAAAGCATTGTTCTGATTGCCACATTCTCTGTATAACTGCATATATTGTATATGAAAGCATTTTTCTGATTACCGCTTTCTCTGTATACATGTAACTGCATATATTGTATATGAAAGCGTTGTTCTGATTGCCACTTTCTCTGTATACATATAACTGCATATATTGTATATGAAAGCATTGTTCTGATTGCTGCTTTCTCTGTATAACTGCATATATTGTATATGAAAGCATTGTTCTGATTGCCACTTTCTCTGTATAACTGCATATATTGTATATGAAAGCATTGTTCTGATTACCGCTTTCTCTGTATACATGTAACTGCATATATTGTATATGAAAGCGTTGTTCTGATTGCCACTTTCTCTGTATACATGTAACTGCATATATTGTATATGAAAGCGTTGTTCTGATTGCCGCTTTCTCTGTATACATGTAACTGCATATATTGTATATGAAAGCATTGTTCTGATTGCCACTTTCCCTGTATAACTGCATATATTGTATATGAAAGCGTTGTTCTGATTGCCGCTTTCTCTGTATACATGTAACTGCATATATTGTATATGAAAGCGTTGTTCTGATTGCCACTTTCTCTGTATACATGTAACTGCATATATTGTATATGACAGCGTTGTTCTGATTGCCACTTTCTCTGTATACATGTAACTGCATATATTGTATATGAAAGCGTTGTTCTGATTGCCGCTTTCTCTGTATACATATAACTGCATATATTGTATATGAAAGCATTGTTCTGATTGCCACTTTCTCTGTATAACTGCATATATTGTATATGAAAGCATTGTTCTGATTGCCGCTTTCTCTGTATACATGTAACTGCATATATTGTATATGAAAGCATTGTTCTGATTGCCGCTTTCTCTGTATACATGTAACTGCATATATTGTATATGAAAGCGTTGTTCTGATTGCCACTTTCTCTGTATAACTGCATATATTGTATATGAAAGCATTGTTCTGATTGCTGCTTTCTCTGTATAACTGCATATATTGTATATGAAAGCATTGTTCTGATTGCCACTTTCTCTGTATAACTGCATATATTGTATATGAAAGCATTGTTCTGATTACCGCTTTCTCTGTATACATGTAACTGCATATATTGTATATGAAAGCGTTGTTCTGATTGCCACTTTCTCTGTATAACTGCATATATTGTATATGAAAGCATTGTTCTGATTGCTGCTTTCTCTGTATAACTGCATATATTGTATATGAAAGCATTGTTCTGATTGCCACTTTCTCTGTATAACTGCATATATTGTATATGAAAGCATTGTTCTGATTACTGCTTTCTCTGTATACATGTAACTGCATATATTGTATATGAAAGTGTTGTTCTGATTGCCGCTTTCTCTGCATAACTGCATATAGTGTATATAAAAGCGTTGTTCTGATTGCCACTTTCTCTGTATACATGTAACTGCATATATTGTATATGAAAGCATTGTTCTGATTGTCACTTTCTCTGTATAACTGCATATATTGTATATGAAAGCGTTGTTCTGATTACTGCTTTCTCTGTATACATGTAACTGCATATATTGTATATGACAGCATTGTTCTGATTGCCGCTTTCTCTGTATACATGTAACTGCATATAGTGTATATGAAAGCGTTGTTCTGATTGCCACTTTCTCTGTATACATGTAACTGCATATATTGTATATGAAAGCATTGTTCTGATTGCCGCTTTCTCTGCATAACTGCATATATTGTATATGAAAACATTGTTCTGATTGCCACTTTCTCTGTATACATGTAACTGCATACATTGTATATGAAAGCGTTGTTCTGATTGCCGCTTTCTCTGTATACATGTAACTGCATACATTGTATATGAAAGCGTTGTTCTGATTGCCACTTTCTCTGTATACATGTAACTGCATATATTGTATATGAAAGCGTTGTTCTGATTGCCACTTTCTCTGTATAACTGCATATATTGTATATGAAAGCATTTTTCTGATTACCGCTTTCTCTGTATACATGTAACTGCATATATTGTATATGAAAGCGTTGTTCTGATTGCCACTTTCTCTGTATACATGTAACTGCATATATTGTATATGAAAGCGTTGTTCTGATTGCCGCTTTCTCTGTATACATGTAACTGCATATATTGTATATGAAAGCGTTGTTCTGATTGCCACTTTCCCTGTATAACTGCATATATTGTATATGACAGCATTGTTCTGATTGCCACTTTCTCTGTATACATGTAACTGCATATATTGTATATGAAAGCGTTGTTCTGATTGCCGCTTTCTCTGTATACATGTAACTGCATATATTGTATATGAAAGCGTTGTTCTGATTGCCACTTTCTCTGTATACATGTAACTGCATATATTGTATATGAAAGCGTTGTTCTGATTGCCGCTTTCTCTGTATACATGTAACTGCATATATTGTATATGAAAGCGTTGTTCTGATTGCCACTATCTCTGTATACATGTAACTGCATATATTGTATATGACAGCGTTGTTCTGATTGCCACTTTCTCTGTATACATGTAACTGCATATATTGTATATGAAAGCGTTGTTCTGATTGCCGCTTTCTCTGTATACATGTAACTGCATATATTGTATATGAAAGCGTTGTTCTGATTGCCGCTTTCTCTGTATACATGTAACTGCATATATTGTATATGAAAGCATTGTTCTGATTGCCGCTTTCTCTGTATACATGTAACTGCATATAGTGTATATGAAAGCATTGTTCTGATTACCGCTTTCTCTGTATACATGTAACTGCATATAGTGTATATGACAGCGTTGTTCTGATTGCCGCTTTCTCTGTATAACTGCATATAGTGTATATGAAAGCGTTGTTCTGATTGCCGCTTTCTCTGTATAACTGCATATAGTGTATATGAAAGTGTTGTTCTGATTGCCGCTTTCTCTGTATGACTGCATATAATGTATATGACAGCGTTGTTCTGATTACCGCTTTCTCTGTATATCTGCATATGAAAATGAACGGTTTATGTTACATTTAATTTCTTGGCTGGACGGGTCTATGATTGCCAGTGTAAATGTATTTACTGAATATATGCAAGTCTAAAATTTGGAACTATACAGTTGACTTCCTACTTTGTTTTCTTTCTGTATTTGCTATATGTAGTATTGAATTGATATTTTAGATGAGGAATCGAGCAGAGGCAGGATATATTGAAAAGCAGCAAGATATGACAATGACCATGAGAAACACGATGGTGGATTGGTTGGTGGGCGTCTCTGACGAGTACAAACTACAGAGAGAAACACTTTTCCTAGCTGTAAACTACGTTGACAGATTTCTGTCAAAGATTGAAGTGTCACGCAAACAGCTTCAGTTGCTTGGAACTGCAAGCTTGTTTCTAGCTGCGTAAGTTGAATACTTGATTCGAACTATGTCTCCTCCCATCAGGGGGAGAACTATTGTTTTGGCCTTTGTCATTAACCTAATTGCTGTCTTCCCAAGTGCTGTATATTATAGTATGCACTCTCATCTGATAATAATTGTTGTTCTAAGTTTATAATTTAGCTCTGTTAATGTTTTCACCGATATTATAAACTTGCTTTGTTCTATATAACACATGATAATTTACAATAAATAATAATAAGATTGGACAGAAAGCTAAATAACGGTGTTTTACTATAAATGTTTCAAATCTACCTCTTTCCAATGAAAGGTACCAAGGTTAATGAATCGTTTACCATGGCGAGTAGGATTCCATGTGTGTTTGTTTTTTGCAGCAAATATGAGGAAGTCCATCCCCCACATGTGACAAAGTTTGCCAAGATAACAGCTGGTGCGTACACAGTACAGCAAGTCCTAGGTATGGAACGGCTCATCTTGAGGGTGCTCAAATTCCAAGTTGGCGTGCCAACCACAAGCAGGTTCTGCGAGGACTTTGTGAAATCATGTGATGGAGACAGCAAACTGACAGCCTTGTCCATGGTAAGTAGAATTCTGCTTTGAACACTATCTATGACCATTGAACACTATCTATAACCATTGAATACTATCTATAATCATTGAACACTATCTATGATCATTGACCACTATCTATAACCATTGAACACTATCTATAATCATTGACCACTATCTATAACCATAGAACACTATCTATAACCATAGAACACTATCTATAACCATTAAACACTATCTATAACCATTAAACACTATCTATAACCATTGAACACTATCTATAACCATTGAACACTATCTATAACCATTGAGCACTATCTATAACCATTGAACACTATCTATAATCATTGAATACTATCTATAACCATTGAACACTATCTATAATCATTGAACACTATCTATAACCATTGAACACTATCTATAATCATTGACCACTATCTATAACCATTGAACACTATCTATAATCATTGACCACTATCTATAACCGTTGAACACTATCTATAACCATTGAACACTATCTATAACTATTGAACACTATATATAACCATTGAACACTATCTATAACCATGGAGCACTATCTATAATCATTGACCACTATCTATAACCATTGAACACTATCTATAACCATTGAACACTATCTATAATCATTGAACAATATCTATAACAATTGAACACTATCTATAACCATTGAACACTATCTATAACCATTGAACACTATCTATAACCATTGAGCACTATCTATAACCATTGAACACTATCTATAATCATTGAATACTATCTATAACCATTGAACACTATCTATAATCATTGAACACTATCTATAACCATTGAACACTATCTATAATCATTGACCACTATCTATAACCATTGAACACTATCTATAATCATTGACCACTATTTATAACCGTTGAACACTAGCTATAACCATTGAACACTATCTATAACTATTGAACACTATATATAACCATTGAACACTATCTATAACCATGGAGCACTATCTATAATCATTGACCACTATCTATAACCATTGAACACTATCTATAACCATTGAACACTATCTATAATCATTGAACAATATCTATAACTATTGAACACTATCTATAACCATTGAACACTATATATAACCATTGAACACTATCTATAACCATTGAACACTATATATAACCATTGAACACTATCTATAATCATTGAACAATATCTATAACCATTGAACACTATCTATAACCATTGAACACTATATATAACCATTGAACACTATCTATAACCATTGAACACTATATATAACCATTGAACACTATCTATAACCATTGAACACTATCTATAACCATTGAACACTATCTATAACCATTGAGCACTATCTATAATCATTGAACACTATCTATAACCATTGAACACTATCTATAATCATTGAACACTATCTATGACCATTGAGCACTATCTATAACCATTGAACACTATCTATAACTATTGAACACTATCTATAACCATTGAACACTATCTATAACTATTGAACACTATATATAACCATTGAGCACTATCTATAATCATTGAACACTATCTATAACCATTGAACACTATCTATAATCATTGAACACTATCTATGACCATTGAGCACTATCTATAACCATTGACCACTATCTATAACCATTGAACACTATCTATAACCATGGAGCACTATCTATAATCATTGACCACTATCTATAACCATTGAACACTATCTATAACCATTGAACACTATCTATAATCATTGAACACTATCTATAACCATTGAGCACTATCTATAACCAACATATCTTTGAACACTATCTATAATCATTAAACGCAACTCTATACATATTGGTATGTCCAAACTCTATATATATTGGTATGTCTATACATATTGGTATGTCCAAACTCTATATATATTGGTATGTCTATACATATTGGTATGTCCAAACTCTATATATATTGGTATGTCCAAACTCTATACATATTGGTATGTCCAAACTCTATACATATTGGTATATCCAAACTCTATATATATTGGTATGTCCAAACTCTATACATATTGGTATGTCCAAACTCTATATATATTGGTATGTCCAAACTCTATATATATTGGTATGTCCAAACTCTATATATATTGGTATGTCCAAACTCTATACATATTGGTATGTCCAAACTCTATATATATTGGTATGTCCAAACTCTATACATATTGGTATGTCCAAACTCTATACATATTGGTATGTCCAAACTCTATGCATATTGGTATGTCCAAACTCTATACATATTGGTATGTCCAAACTCTATACATATTGGTATGTCCAAACTCTATACATATTGGTATGTCCAAACTCTATACATATTGGTATGTCCAAACTCTATACATATTGGTATGTCTATACATATTGGTATGTCCAAACTCTATACATATTGGTATGTCCAAACTCTATACATATTGGTATGTCCAAACTCTATACATATTGGTATGTCCAAACTCTATACATATTGGTATGTCTTTACATATTGGTATGTCCAAACTCTATGCATATTGGTATGTCCAAACTCTATGCATATTGGTATGTCCAAACTCTATACATATTGGTATGTCCAAACTCTATACATATTGGTATGTCTATACATATTGGTATGTCCAAACTCTATGCATATTGGTATGTCCAAACTCTATACATATTGGTATGTCCAAACTCTATACATATTGGTATGTCCAAACTCTATACATATTGGTATATCCAAACTCTATACATATTGGTATGTCCAAACTCTATACATATTGGTATGTCCAAACTCTATACATATTGGTATATCCAAACTCTATACATATTGGTATGTCCAAACTCTATATATATTGGTATGTCTATACATATTGGTATGTCCAAACTCTATATATATTGGTATGTCTATACATATTGGTATGTCCAAACTCTATATATATTGGTATGTCCAAACTCTATACATATTGGTATGTCCAAACTCTATACATATTGGTATATCCAAACTCTATATATATTGGTATGTCCAAACTCTATACATATTGGTATGTCCAAACTCTATATATATTGGTATGTCCAAACTCTATACATATTGGTATATCCAAACTCTATACATATTGGTATGTCCAAACTCTATACATATTGGTATGTCCAAACTCTATACATATTGGTATGTCCAAACTCTATATATATTGGTATGTCCAAACTCTATATATATTGGTATGTCCAAACTCTATACATATTGGTATGTCCAAACTCTATATATATTGGTATGTCCAAACTCTATACATATTGGTATGTCCAAACTCTATACATATTGGTATGTCCAAACTCTATGCATATTGGTATGTCCAAACTCTATACATATTGGTATGTCCAAACTCTATACATATTGGTATGTCCAAACTCTATACATATTGGTATGTCCAAACTCTATACATATTGGTATGTCCAAACTCTATACATATTGGTATGTCTATACATATTGGTATGTCCAAACTCTATACATATTGGTATGTCCAAACTCTATACATATTGGTATGTCCAAACTCTATACATATTGGTATGTCCAAACTCTATACATATTGGTATGTCTTTACATATTGGTATGTCCAAACTCTATGCATATTGGTATGTCCAAACTCTATGCATATTGGTATGTCCAAACTCTATACATATTGGTATGTCCAAACTCTATACATATTGGTATGTCTATACATATTGGTATGTCCAAACTCTATGCATATTGGTATGTCCAAACTCTATACATATTGGTATGTCCAAACTCTATACATATTGGTATGTCCAAACTCTATACATATTGGTATATCCAAACTCTATACATATTGGTATGTCCAAACTCTATACATATTGGTATGTCCAAACTCTATACATATTGGTATGTCCAAACTCTATACATATTGGTATGTCCAAACTCTATGCATATTGGTATGTCTATACATATTGGTATGTCCAAACTCTATACATATTGGTATGTCCAAACTCTATGCATATTGGTATGTCTATACATATTGGTATGTCCAAACTCTATGCATATTGGTATGTCCAAACTCTATGCATATTGGTATGTCCAAACTCTATATATATTGGTATGTCCAAACTCTATGCATATTGGTATGTCTATACATATTGGTATGTCCAAACTCTATACATATTGGTATGTCCAAACTCTATACATATTGGTACATTTCTACCCTATTGAGCTTACAGGAAGATGGAAGACTATTTCTCCTAAATCTATGTTACTGTGTATTGATTATGAACTGTTTGTTGAATTTCAGTTTTTGTGCGAGTTGACATTGCTAGAAATGGACACCTACCTCCATTATGTACCAAGCATGACAGCAGCAGCTTCCTTGTGTCTTGCCAGATACTCGCTTGGTCTCAAACCATGGGTAAGTGTATAGTACACAATAGTATTGGCGCCCACCCACATAGTGTTGCACGCACCATCAACTGTTTTATCTCGCCCACTTTTAGTTCATGCTCAACCTATGTGTGTTGAGCTTAGAATTTTGGTAGAATCTGGGATTTCAGAGGGAAACTTGTACATCAAAATGATGTCGATATTGTTTGATTTATCACATAGTAACTATTGCATACATTGGAATGATTTGGTTGTGGTGGCTTGCATTAGTCTTAGCCTGTCTTAGCCTATCAAAGCCTGTATTAGCCTATCAAAGCATATCTTAGCCTATCAAAGCCTGTATTAGCCTATCAAAGCCTGTCTTAGCCTATCAAAGCCTGTATTAGCCTATCAAAGCCTGTATTAGCCTATCTTAGCCTATCAAAGCATATCTTAGCCTATCAAAGCCTGTCTTAGCCTATTAAAGCCTGTCTTAGCCTATCAAAGCCTGTATTAGCCTATCAAGGCCTGTATTAGCCTATTAAGGCCTGTATTAGCCTATCAAGGCCTGGCTTAGCCTATCAAAGCCTGTCTTAGCCTATCAAAGCCTGTATTAGCCTATCAAAGCCTGTCTTAGCCTATCAAAGCCTGTATTAGCCTATCAAAGCCTGTATTAGCCTATCAAAGCCTGTATTAGCCTGTCAAAGCCTGTCTTAGCCTATCAAAGCCTGTCATAGCCTATCAAAGCCTGTCTTAGCCTATCAAAGCATGTCTTAGCCTATCAACGCCTGTATTAGCCTATCAAAGCATGTCTTAGCCTATCAAAGCCTGTATTAGCCTATCAAGGCCTGGCATAGCCTGTCATAGCCTATCAAAGCCTGTCTTAGCCTATCAAAGCATGTCTTAGCCTATCAATGCCTGTATTAGCCTATCAAAGCATGTCTTAGCCTATCAAAGCATGTATTAGCCTACCAGAGCCTGTATTAGCCTACCAGAGCATGTCTTAGCATATCTTAGCCTATCAAAGCCTGTCAAAGCCTATCAAAGCATGACTTAGCCTGTCTTAGCCTATCAAAGCATATCTTAGCCTATCAAAGCCTGTCAAAGCCTGTCAAGGCCTGTCTTAGCCTGTTTTAGCTAGCCTGTCAAAGCATGTCAAAGAATAATTGTGAATTTCTTGGTGCTACATCTGACTATTCAGTATTTAGTTTTATACACATTTTATACTTGTACAATTGTAGACGTCAGGTTTGGCGAAAAATACTGGGTATGAAGTCAGACATTTTGAGAACTGTCTGAACGATCTTCACTGGACCTACCTCGGGGCTGATGCACATATGCAACAGGCTATTCAGGAGAAATACAGACAAGACAAGTAAGCTATATCTTAAATTTGGTCTGTTTGAACACTAGGTTGCCCATCGCTTGGTTTGTTTGAACACTAGGTTGCCTATCACTGGGTCTGTTTGAACACTAGGTTGCCTATCACTGGGTCTGTTTGAGCACTAGGTTGCCTATCACTGGGTTTGTTTGAACACTAGGTTGCCTATCACTGGGTCTGTTTGAGCACTATGTTGCCTATCACTGGGTCTGTTTGAGCACTAGGTTGCCTATCACTGGGTTTGTTTGAACACTAGGTTGCCTATCACTGGGTCTGTTTGAGCACTAGGTTGCCTATCACTGGGTTTGTTTGAACACTAGGTTGCCTATCACTGGGTCTGTTTGAGCACTATGTTGCCTATCACTGGGTTTGTTTGAACACTAGGTTGCCTATCACTGGGTCTGTTTGAACACTAGGTTGCCCATCACTGGGTCTGTTTGAGCACTAGGTTGCCCATTGCTGGGTCTGTTTGAGCACTAGGTTGCCTATCACTGGGTTTGTTTGAACACTAGGTTGCCTATCACTGGGTCTGTTTGAGCACTAGGTTGCCTATCACTGGGTTTGTTTGAACACTAGGTTGCCCATTGCTGGGTCTGTTTGAACACTAGGTTGCCTATCACTGGGTCTGTTTGAACACTAGGTTGCCTATCAATTGGGTCTGTTTGAACACTAGGTTGCCCATCACTGGGTCTGTTTGAGCACTAGGTTGCCCATTGCTGGGTCTGTTTGAGCACTAGGTTGCCTATCACTGGGTCTGTTTGAGCACTAGGTTGCCCATCGCTTGGTCTGTTTGAACACTAGGTTGCCTATCACTGGGTCTGTTTGAGCACTAGGTTGCCCATTGCTTGGTCTGTTTGAGCACTAGGTTGCCTATCACTGGGTCTGTTTGAACACTAGGTTGCCTATCACTGGGTCTGTATGAAGACTAGGTTGCCTATCACTGGGTCTGTTTGAGCACTAGGTTGCCCATTGCTGGGTCTGTTTGAGCACTAGGTTGCCTATCACTGGGTCTGTTTGAACACTAGGTTGCCCATCGCTTGATCTTTATATTTTGGGTGGATATCTATCACATCTTGGAGTCCCTGTAATGCTCTCACTATATATACTTTGGGTGGATATCTATCACATCTTGGAGCCCCTGTAATGCTCTCACTATGTATATTTTGGGTGGATATCTATCACATCTCGGAGCACCTGTAATGCTCTCACTATATATATTTTGGGTGGATATCTATCACATCTCAGAGCCCCTGTAATGCTCTCACTATATATATTTTGGGTGGATATCTATCACATCTTGGAGCCCCTGTAATGCTCTCCCTATATATATTTTGGGTGGCTATCTATCACATCTTGGAGCCCCTGTAATGCTCTCCCTATATATATTTTGGGTGGCTATCTATCACATCTTGGAGCCCCTGTAATGCTCTCCCTATATATATTTTGGGTGGCTATCTATCACATCTTGGAGCCCCTGTAATGCTCTCCCTATATATATTTTGGGTGGCTATCTATCACATCTTGGAGCCCCTGTAATGCTCTCCCTATATATATTTTGGGTGGCTATCTATCACATCTTGGAGCCCCTGTAATGCTCTCCCTATATATATTTTGGGTGGCTATCTATCACATCTTGGAGCCCCTGTAATGCTCTCCCTATATATATTTTGGGTGGCTATCTATCACATCTTGGAGCCCCTGTAATGCTCTCCCTATATATATTTTGGGTGGCTATCTATCACATCTTGGAGCCCCTGTAATGCTCTCCCTATATATATTTTGGGTGGCTATCTATCACATCTTGGAGCCCCTGTAATGCTCTCCCTATATATATTTTGGGTGGCTATCTATCACATCTTGGAGCCCCTGTAATGCTCTCCCTATATATATTTTGGGTGGCTATCTATCACATCTTGGAGCCCCTGTAATGCTCTCACTATATATATTTTGGGTGGATATCTATCACATCTTGGAGCCCCTGTAATGTTCTCACTATATATATTTTGGGTGGATATCTATCACATCTTGGAGCCCCTGTAATGTTCTCACTATATATAGTTTGGGTGGATATCTATCACATCTTGGAGCCCCTGTAATGCTCTCACTATATATATTTTGGGTGGATATCTATCACATCTTGGAGCCCCTGTAATGTTCTCACTATATATATTTTGGGTGGCTATCTATCACATCTTGGAGCCCCTGTAATGCTCTCCCTATATATATTTTGGGTGGCTATCTATCACATCTTGGAGCCCCTGTAATGCTCTCACTATATATATTTTGGGTGGATATCTATCACATCTTGGAGCCCCTGTAATGTTCTCACTATATATATTTTGGGTGGATATCTATCACATCTTGGAGCCCCTGTAATGCTCTCACTATATATATTTTGGGTGGATATCTATCACATCTTGGAGCCCCTGTAATGTTCTCACTATATATATTTTGGGTGGATATCTATCACATCTTGGAGCCCCTGTAATGTTCTCACTATATATATTTTGGGTAGATATCTATCACATCTTGGAGCCCCTGTAATGTTCTCACTATATATATTTTGGGTAGATATCTATCACATCTTGGAGCCCCTGTAATGTTCTCACTATATATATTTTGGGTAGATATCTATCACATCTCGGAGCCCCTGTGATGCTCTCACTATATATATTTTGGGTGGATATCTATCACATCTTGGAGCCCCTGTAATGTTCTCACTATATATATTTTGGGTGGATATCTATCACATCTTGGAGTCCCTGTAATGTTCTCACTATATATATTTTGGGTGGATATCTATCACATCTTGGAGTCCCTGTAATGTTCTCACTATATATATTTTGGGTGGATATCTATCACATCTTGGAGCCCCTGTAATGTTCTCACTATATATATTTTGGGTGGATATCTATCACATCTCGGAGCCCCTGTAATGCTCTCACTATATATATTTTGGGTGGATATCTATCACATCTCGGAGCCCCTGTAATGCTCTCACTATATATATTTTGGGTGGATATCTATCACATCTTGGAGCCCCTGTAATGTTCTCACTATATATATTTTGGGTGGATATCTATCACATCTTGGAGCCCCTGTAATGTGCTCACTATATATATTTTGGGTGGATATCTATCACATCTTGGAGCCCCTGTAATGTTCTCACTATATATATTTTGGGTAGATATCTATCACTTCTAGGAGCCCCTGTAATGCTCTCACTATATATATTTTGGGTGGATATCTATCACATCTTGGAGTCCCTGTAATGTTCTCACTATATATATTTTGGGTGGATATCTATCACATCTTGGAGTCCCTGTAATGTTCTCACTATATATATTTTGGGTGGATATCTATCACATCTTGGAGCCCCTGTAATGCTCTCACTATATATATTTTGGGTGGATATCTATCACATCTTGGAGCCCCTGTAATGTTCTCACTATATATATTTTGGGTGGATATCTATCACATCTTGGAGCCCCTGTAATGTTCTCACTATATATATTTTGGGTGGATATCTATCACATCTCGGAGCCCCTGTAATGCTCTCACTATATATATTTTGGGTAGATATCTATCACATCTCGGAGCCCCTGTAATGCTCTCACTATATATATTTTGGGTAGATATCTATCACATCTTGGAGTCCCTGTAATGCTCTCACTATATATATTTTGGGTAGATATCTATCACATCTCAGAGCCCCTGTAATGCTCTCACTATATATATTTTGGGTAGATATCTATCACTTCTTGGAGCCCCTGTAATGTTCTCACTATATATATTTTGGGTGGATATCTATCACATCTTGGAGCCCCTGTAATGCTCTCACTATATATATTTTGGGTGGATATCTATCACATCTCGGAGCCCCTGTAATGTTCTCACTATATATAGTTTGGGTAGATATCTATCACATCTTGGAGCCCCTGTAATGTTCTCACTATATATATTTTGGGTGGATATCTATCACATCTTGGAGCCCCTGTAATGTTCTCACTATATATATTTTGGGTAGATATCTATCACATCTCGGAGCCCCTGTAATGCTCTCACTATATATATTTTGGGTAGATATCTATCACATCTTGGAGTCCCTGTAATGCTCTCACTATATATATTTTGGGTAGATATCTATCACATCTTGGAGCCCCTGTAATGCTCTCACTATATATATTTTGGGTAGATATCTATCACATCTTGGAGCCCCTGTAATGCTCTCACTATATATATTTTGGGTAGATATCTATCACATCTCAGAGCCCCTGTAATGCTCTCACTATATATATTTTGGGTAGATATCTATCACTTCTTGGAGCCCCTGTAATGTTCTCACTATATATATTTTGGGTGGATATTGGTGCCCCTGTAATGCTCTCACTATATATATTTTGGGTGGATATCTATCACATCTCGGAGCCCCTGTAATGTTCTCACTATATATAGTTTGGGTAGATATCTATCACATCTTGGAGCCCCTGTAATGTTCTCACTATATATATTTTGGGTGGATATCTATCACATCTTGGAGCCCCTGTAATGTTCTCACTATATATATTTTGGGTAGATATCTATCACATCTTGGAGCCCCTGTAATGTTCTGAAAGTTATTATTTTATCGAAAATAAAGCATTATAAATGTTATTGATTCCTAGGAAATGCTTGTCAGGTTTTATTTCTTGTGAATTCTGCATCATTAAATCATATATTTTATGTTTTGTAGATTCCACCAGGTCTCGGACTTCAAAAGGAATCCAGTACCACACACTGCAAGAAGATGAAATGATGAATGTTGTTAGAGACTTTTGTTAGAGACTTAGTGCAATAGACAAGTTATTTATAGACAATTTAAGTGCAATAGACAAGCAGTACTGTGATTGACATTCTAAATGACATCTGTGTTTTCTTAATTATATAAATAGTTATTTGTTAATAATAGTTTGAGTCTTCTATAGTTTTATGAAGTGTTATGAAATGATCATGAAACAACATACTAGAAAGGTGCATCTTCCTAGCGATCATTTTATGTGGCAAACAAAATGTATGGGTTTAGCTCACAAGCGTACAAAGTGCTCAAGGTGAGCTTTTGTGATCACCTTTTGTTCATCGTCGACCGTCCTCAACATTGTATGTGGCAAACCAAATGTACACATTTAGCTCACCAGTGCACAAAGTGCTAAATGTGAGCTTTTGTGATCACCTTTTGTCCGTCATTGACTGTCCTCAACATTTTATGTGGCAAACCAAATGTACACATTTAGCTCACCAGCGCACAAAGTGCTAAATGTGAGCTTTTGTGATCACCTTTTGTTCATCGTCGACCGTCCTCAACATTTTATGTGGCAAACCAAATGTACACATTTAGCTAACCAGCGCACAAAGTGCTAAATGTGAGCTTTTATGATTACCTTTTGTTCATTGTCGACCGTACTCAACATTTTATGTGGCAATCCAAATGTACACATTTAGCTCACCAGCGCACAAAGTGCTAAAGGTGAGCTTTTCTGATCACCTTTTGTCCATCGTCGACCATCCTCAACATTTTACTTTACATCTCCTCCTGATCCACTGTCGACAGTCCTCAACATTTTATGTGGCAAACCAAATGTACACATTTAGCTCACCAGTGCACAAAGTGCTCAAGGTGAGCTTTTGTGATCACCTTTTGTCCGTCATCGACCATCCTCAACATTTTATGTGGCAAACCAATTGTACACATTTAGCTCACCAGCGCACAAAGTGCTAAAGGTGAGCTTTTCTGATCACATTTTGTTCATCATCGACAATCGTCAACATTTTACTTTACATCTCCTCCTGATCCACTGTCGACCATCCTCTCAATATTTTACTTTACATCTCCCCCTGATCCACTGTCGACCGTCCTCTCAACATTTTACTTTACATCTCCTGATCCACTGTCGACCGTCCTCAACATTTTACTTTACATCTCCTGATCCACTGTTGACCATCCTCAACATTTTACTTTATATCTCCTCCTGATCCACTGTCGATCTTCCTCAACATTTTACTTTACATCTCCTGATCCACTGTTCGACTGTCCTCAACATTTTACTTTACATTTCCTCCAGATCCACTGTCGACCATCCACATCATTTTACTTTATATCTCCTCCACTGTCGACCATCCTCAACATTTTACTTTACATCTCCTCCACTGTCGACCATCCTCAACATTTTACATTGCATCTCCTCCTGATCCACTGTTGACCATCCTCAACATTTTACTTACATCTCCTCCACTGTCGACCATCCTCAACATTTTACATTGCATCTCCTCCTGATCCACTGTTGACCATCCTCAACATTTTACTTTACATCTCCTCCACTGTCGACCATCCTCAACATTTTACTTTACATCTCCTCCTGATCCACTGTTGACCGTCCTCAACATTTTACTTTACATCTTCTCCTGATCCACTGTCGACCGTCCTCAACATTTTACATTACATCTCCTCCTGATCAAATTTCGACCGTCCTCAACATTGTACTTTACATCTCCTCCTGATCCACTGTCGACCGTCCTCAACATTTTACAATACATCTCCTCCTGATCCACTGTTGACCATCCTCAACATTTTACTTTACATCTCCTCCTGATCCACTGTTGACCATCCTCAACATTTTACTTTACATCTACTCCTGATCCACTGTCGACCGTCCTCACCATTTTACATTGCATCTCCTCCTGATCCACTGTCGACCATCCTCAACATTTTACTTTACATCTCCTCCTGATCCACTGTCGACCATCCTCAACATTTTACTTTTTACATCTCCTGATCCACTGTCGACTGTCCTCAACATTTTACTTTACATCTCCTGATCCAATGTCGACCGTCCTCAACATTTTACTTTACATCTCCTGATCCAATGTCGACCGTCCTCAACATTTTACTTTACATCTCCTCCTGATCCACTGTCGACCGTCCTCAACATTTTACTTTACATCTTCTCCTGATCCACTGTCGACCATCCTCAACATTTTACTTTACATCTCCTGATCCACTGTCGACCATCCTCAACATTTTACTTTACATCTCCTGATCCAATGTCGACCATCCTCAACATTTTACTTTTTACATCTCCTGATCCACTGTTGACCGTCCTCAACATTTTACTTTACATCTCCTCCTGATCCACTGTCGTCCGTCCTCAACATTTTACTTTACATCTCCTCCTGATCCACTGTCGACCATCCTCAACATTTTACTTTACATCTCCTGATCCACTGTCAATCGATCTCAACATTTTACTTTACATCTCCTGATCCACTGTCGACCGTCCTCAACATTTTACTGTACATCTCCTCCACTGTCGCCGTTCTCAACATTTTACATTACATCTCCTGATCCACTATTGACATCCTCAACATTTTACATTACATCTTCTGATCCACTGTCGACCGTCCTCAACATTTTACTTTACATCTCCTCCTGATCCAATGTCGACCATCCTCAACATTTTACTTTACATCTCCTCCTGATCCACTGTCGACCATCCTCAACATTTTAATTTACATCTCCTGATCCACTGTCAATCATCCTCAACATTTTACTTTACATCTCCTGATCCACTGTCGACCGTCCTCAACATTTTACTTTGCATCTCCTCCACTGTCGACCATCCTCAACATTTTATATTACATCTCCTGATCCACTGTTGACCATCCTCAACATTTTACATTACATCTCCTGATCCACTGTCGACCGTCCTCAACATTTTACATTACATCTCCTCCACTGTCGACCGTCCTCAACATTTTACATTACATCTCCTGATCCACTGTTGACCATCCTCAACATTTTACATTACATCTCCTGATCCACTGTCGACCGTCCTCAACATTTTACTTTATATATCTCCTCCTGATCCACTGTCGACCATCCTCAACATTTTACTTTACATTTCCTCCTGATCCACTGTCCTCAACATTTTACTTTGCATCTCCTCCTGATCCACTGTCGACCATCCTCAACATTTTACTTTACATCTCCTGATCCAATGTCGATCGTCCTCAACATTTTACTTCACATCTTCTCCTGATCCACTGTCGACCATCCTCAACATTTTACTTTACATCTCCTCCTGATCCAATGTTGACCATCCTCAACATTTTACATTACATCTCCTGATCCACTGTCGACCGTCCTCAACATTTTACTTTATATATCTCCTCCTGATCCACTGTTGACTGTCCTCAACATTTTGCTTTACATCTCCTCCTGATCCAATGTCGACCATCCTCAACATTTTACTTTACATCTCCTCCTGATCCAATGTCGACCATCCTCAACATTTTACTCTACATCTCATCCTGATCCATTGTTGATCATCCTCAACATTTTAATTTACATCTCCTCATGATTCACTGTCAACCATCCTCAACATTTTACTTTGCATCTCCTCATGATCCACTGTCGACCATCCTCAACATTTTACTTGACATCTCCTCCTGATCCACTGTCAACCATCCTCAACATTTTACTTTACATCTCCTCCTGATCCACTGTCGACCATCCTCAACATTTTACTTTGCATCTCCTCATGATCCACTGTCGACCGTCCTCAACATTTTACTTGACATCTCCTCCTGATCCACTGTCCTCAACATTTTACTTACATTTCCTACTGATCCACTGTCGACCATCCTCAACATTTTACTTACATTTCCTCCTGATCCACTGTCAACCGTCCTCAACATTTTACTATACAGCTCCTCCTGATCCACTGTCGATCATCCTCAACATTTTATTTTACATCTCCCGATCCACTGTCGACCATCCTCAACATTTTACTTACATTTCCTCCTGATCCACTGTCGACCGTCCTCAACATATTACTTTACATCTCCTCCTGATCCAGTGTTGACCATCCTCAACATTTAACTTCACATCTCCTCCTGATCCACTGTCGACCATCCTCAACATTTTACTTTACATCTCCTGATCCACTGTTGACCATCCTCAACATTTTACTTACATCTCCTCCTGATCCACTGTCGACTGTCCTCAATATTTTACTTTACATCTCCTCCTTATCCACTGTCAACCATCCTCAACATTTTACTTACATCTCCCAATCCACTGTCGACCATCCTCAACATTTTACTTTACATCTTCTCCCAATCCACTGTCGACCATCCTCAACATTTTACTTTACATCTACTCCCTATCCACTGTCGACCATCCTCAACATTTTACTTTCCATCTCCTCGTGTTCCACCATCGACTGACTTCAACATTTTATTTTACATCCTGATCCACTGTCGACCATCCTCAACATTTTACTTTACATCTCCTTCTGATTCACTGTCGACCATCCTCAACATTTTACTTTACATCTCCTCCCGATCCACTGTCGACCATCCTCGACATTTTACTTTCCATCTCCTCGTGTTCCACCATCGACTGTCTTCAACATTTTATTTTACATCCTGATCCACTGTCGACCATCCTCAACATTTTACTTTACATCTCCTCCTGATCCACTGTCGACCGTCCTCAACATTTTACTTTATATCTCCTCCTGATCCACTGTTGACTGTCCTCAACATTTTACTTTACATCTCCTCCTGATCCACTGTCGACCGTCCTCAACATTTTACTCTACATCTCCTCCACTGTTGACCATCCTCAACATTTTACTTTACATCTCCTCCACTGTCGACCATCCTCAACATTTTACTTTACATCTCCTGATCCACTGTCCACCGTCCTCAACAATTTACTTTACATCTCCTCGTGATTCACTGTCGACCATCCTCAACATTTTACTTGACATCTCCTCCTGATCCACTGTCCTCAACATTTTACTTACATTTCCTACTGATCCACTGTCGACCATCCTCAACATTTTACTTACATTTCCTCCTGATCCACTGTCGACCATCCTCAACATTTTAATTTACATCTCCTCATGATCCACTGTCGACCGTCTGCAACATTTTACTCTACATCTCCTCATGATCCACTGTAGACCATCCTCAACATTTTACTTTACATCTCCTCCTGATCCACTGTCCTCAACATTTTACTTACATTTCCTACTGATCCACTGTCTACCATCCTCAACATTTTACTTACATATTTCCTCCTGATCCACTGTCAACCGTCCTCAACATTTTACTATACAGCTCCTCCTGATCCACTGTCGATCATCCTCAACATTTTATTTTACATCTCCCGATCCACTGTCGACCATCCTCAACATTTTACTTACATTTCCTCCTGATCCACTGTCGACCATCCTCAACATTTTACTTTACATCTCCTCCTGATCCACTGTCGACCGTCATCAACATTTTACTTTACATCTCCTGATCCACTGTTGACCATCCTCAACATTTAACTTCACATCTCCTCCTGATCCACTGTCGACCATCCTCAACATTTTACTTTACATCTCCTTCTGATTCTCTGTCGACCATCCTCAACATTTTACTTTACATCTCCTCCCGATCCACTGTCGACCATCCTCGACATTTTACTTTCCATCTCCTCGTGTTCCACCATCGACTGTCTTCAACATTTTATTTTACATCCTGATCCACTGTCGACCATCCTCAACATTTTACTTTACATCTCCTCCTGATCCACTGTCGACCGTCCTCAACATTTTACTTTATATCTCCTCCTGATCCACTGTTGACTGTCCTCAACATTTTACTTTACATCTCCTCCTGATCCACTGTCGACTGTCCTCAACATTTTACTTTACATCTCCTCCACTGTTGACCATCCTCAACATTTTACATTACATCTCCTCCACTGTCGACCATCCTCAACATTTTACTTTACATCTCCTGATCCACTGTCCACCGTCCTCAACAATTTACTTTACATCTCCTCCTGATTCACTGTCGACCATCCTCAACATTTTACTTGACATCTCCTCCTGATCCACTGTCCTCAACATTTTACTTACATTTCCTACTGATCCATTGTCGACCATCCTCAACATTTTACTTACATTTCCTCCTGATCCACTGTCAACCGTCCTCAACATTTTACTATACATCTCCTCCTGATCCACTGTCGACCATCCTCAACATTTTACTTACATTTCCTCCTGATCCACTGTCGACCGTCATCAACATTTTACTTTACATCTCCTCCTGATCCACTGTTGACCATCCTCAACATTTTACTTGACATCTCCTCCTGATCCACTGTCGACCATCCTCAACATTTTACTTCACATCTCC
The DNA here is from genome assembly GCA_014843695.1 of Archivesica marissinica. NCBI lineage: Eukaryota > Metazoa > Mollusca > Bivalvia > Venerida > Vesicomyidae > Archivesica > Archivesica marissinica. The sequence continues at coordinate 51,944,917 of CM026399.1, forward strand.
TGATCCACTGTTGACCATTCTCAACATTTTACTTACATCTCCTCCTGATCCACTGTCGACTATCCTCAACATTTTACTTTACATCTCCTCCTGATCCACTGTCGACCATCCTCAACATTTTACTTACATCTCCCAATCCACTGTCGACCATTCTCAACATTTTACTTTACATCTACTCCCTATCCACTGTCGACCGTCCTCAACATTTTATTTTACATCCTGATCCACTGTCGACCATCCTCAACATTTTACTTCACATCTCCTCCTGATCCACTGTCGACCATCCTCAACATTTTACTTTACATCTCCTGATCCACTGTTGACCATTCTCAACATTTTACTTACATCTCCTCCTGATCCACTGTCGACTATCCTCAACATTTTACTTTACATCTCCTCCTGATCCACTGTCGACCATCCTCAACATTTTACTTACATCTCCCAATCCACTGTCGACCATTCTCAACATTTTACTTTACATCTACTCCCTATCCACTGTCGACCGTCCTCAACATTTTATTTTACATCCTGATCCACTGTCGACCATCCTCAACATTTTACTTACATTTCCTCCTGATCCACTGTCGACCGTCCTCAACATTTTACTTTATATCTCCTCCTGATCCACTGTTGACTGTCCTCAACATTTTACTTTACATCTCCTCCTGATCCACTGTCGACCATCCTCAACATTTTACTTTACATCTCCTCCTGATCCACTGTCGACCATCCTCAACATTTTACTTACATCTCCTCCTGATCCACTGTCGACCGTCCTCAACATTTTACTTTACATCTCCTCCTGATCCACTGTCGACCATCCTCAACATTTTACTTTACATCTCCTCCTGATCCACTGTCGACCGTCCTCAACATTTTACTTTACATCTCCTCCTGATCCACTGTCGACCATCCTCAACATTTTACTTACATCTCCCAATCCACTGTCGACCATCCTCAACATTTTACTTACATCTCCCAATCCACTGTCGACCATCCTCAACATTTTACTTTACATCTCCTCCTGATCCACTGTCGACCATCCTCAACATTTTACTTACATCTCCCAATCCACTGTCGACCATCCTCAACATTTTACTTTACATCTACTCCCTATCCTCTGTGGACCGTCCTCAACATTTTATTTTACATCCTGATCCACTGTCGACCATCCTCAACATTTTACTTACATTTCCTCCTGATCCACTGTCGACCATCCTCAACATTTTACTTTACATCTCCTCCCGATCCACTGTCGACCATCCTCAACATTTTACTTTCCATCTCCTCGTGTTCCACCATCGACTGTCTTCAACATTTTATTTTACATCCTGATCCACTGTCGACCATCCTCAACATTTTTACTTACATCTCCTCCTGATCCACTGTCCACCGTCCTCAAAAATTTACTTTACATCTCCTCCTGATTCACTGTCGACCATCCTCAACATTTTACTTTACATCTCCTCCCGATCCACTGTCGACCATCCTCGACATTTTACTTTCCATCTCCTCGTGTTCCACCATCGACTGTCTTCAACATTTTATTTTACATCCTGATCCACTGTCGACCATCCTCAACATTTTACTTTACATCTCCTCCTAATCCACTGTCGACTGTCCTCAACATTTTAATTTACATCTCCTCATGATCCACTGTCGACCGTCCTCAACATTTTACTCTACATCTCCTCATGATCCACTGTCGACCATCCTCAACATTTTACTTTACATCTCCTCCTGATCCACTGTCCTCAACATTTTACTTTACATCTCCTCCTGATCCACTGTCGACCATCCTCAACATTATACTTTGCATCTCCTCATGATCCACTGTCGACCATCCTCAACATTTTACTTGACATCTCCTCCTGATCCACTGTCCTCAACATTTTACTTACATTTCCTACTGATCCACTGTCGACCATCCTCAACATTTTACTTACATTTCCTCCTTATCCACTGTCAACCGTCCTCAACATTTTACTATACATCTCCTCCTGATCCACTGTCAACCATCCTCAACATTTTATTTTACATCTCCCGATCCACTGTCGACTATCCTCAACATTTTACTTACATTTCCTCCTGATCCACTGTCGACCGTCATCAACATTTTACTTTACATCTCCTCCTGATCCACTGTTGACCATCTTCAACATTTTACTTCACATCTCCTCCTGATCCACTGTCGACCATCCTCAACATTTTACTTTACATCTCCTGATCCACTGTTGACCATCCTCAACATTTTACTTACATCTCCTCCTGATCCACTGTCGACTGGCCTCAACATTTTACTTTACATCTCCTCCTGATCCACTGTCGACCATCCTCAACATTTTACTTACATCTCCCAATCCACTGTCGACCATCCTCAACATTTTACTTTACATCTACTCCCTATCCACTGTCGACCGTCCTCAACATTTTATTTTACATCCTGATCCACTGTCGACCATCCTCAACATTTTACTTCACATCTCCTCCTGATCCACTGTCGACCATCCTCAACATTTTACTTTACATCTCCTGATCCACTGTTGACCATTCTCAACATTTTACTTACATCTCCTCCTGATCCACTGTCGACTATCCTCAACATTTTACTTTACATCTCCTCCTGATCCACTGTCGACCATCCTCAACATTTTACTTACATCTCCCAATCCACTGTCGACCATTCTCAACATTTTACTTTACATCTACTCCCTATCCACTGTCGACCGTCCTCAACATTTTATTTTACATCCTGATCCACTGTCGACCATCCTCAACATTTTACTTACATTTCCTCCTGATCCACTGTCGACCGTCCTCAACATTTTACTTTATATCTCCTCCTGATCCACTGTTGACTGTCCTCAACATTTTACTTTACATCTCCTCCTGATCCACTGTTGACCATCCTCAACATTTTACTTTACATCTCCTCCTGATCCACTGTCGACCATCCTCAACATTTTACTTACATCTCCTCCTGATCCACTGTCGACCGTCCTCAACATTTTACTTTACATCTCCTCCTGATCCACTGTCGACCATCCTCAACATTTTACTTTACATCTCCTCCTGATCCACTGTCGACCGTCCTCAACATTTTACTTTACATCTCCTCCTGATCCACTGTCGACCATCCTCAACATTTTACTTACATCTCCCAATCCACTGTCGACCATCCTCAACATTTTACTTACATCTCCCAATCCACTGTCGACCATCCTCAACATTTTACTTTACATCTCCTCCTGATCCACTGTCGACCATCCTCAACATTTTACTTACATCTCCCAATCCACTGTCGACCATCCTCAACATTTTACTTTACATCTACTCCCTATCCACTGTGGACCGTCCTCAACATTTTATTTTACATCCTGATCCACTGTCGACCATCCTCAACATTTTACTTACATTTCCTCCTGATCCACTGTCGACCATCCTCAACATTTTACTTTACATCTCCTCCCGATCCACTGTCGACCATCCTCAACATTTTACTTTCCATCTCCTCGTGTTCCACCATCGACTGTCTTCAACATTTTATTTTACATCCTGATCCACTGTCGACCATCCTCAACATTTTACTTTGCATCTCCTGATCATCTGTCGACCATCCTCAACATTTTTACTTACATCTCCTCCTGATCCACTGTCCACCGTCCTCAAAAATTTACTTTACATCTCCTCCTGATTCACTGTCGACCATCCTCAACATTTTACTTTACATCTCCTCCCGATCCACTGTCGACCATCCTCGACATTTTACTTTCCATCTCCTCGTGTTCCACCATCGACTGTCTTCAACATTTTATTTTACATCCTGATCCACTGTCGACCATCCTCAACATTTTACTTTACATCTCCTCCTGATCCACTGTCGACTGTCCTCAACATTTTAATTTACATCTCCTCATGATCCACTGTCGACCGTCCTCAACATTTTACTCTACATCTCCTCATGATCCACTGTCGACCATCCTCAACATTTTACTTTACATCTCCTCCTGATCCACTGTCCTCAACATTTTACTTTACATCTCCTCCTGATCCACTGTCGACCATCCTCAACATTATACTTTGCATCTCCTCATGATCCACTGTCGACCATCCTCAACATTTTACTTGACATCTCCTCCTGATCCACTGTCCTCAACATTTTACTTACATTTCCTACTGATCCACTGTCGACCATCCTCAACATTTTACTTACATTTCCTCCTTATCCACTGTCAACCGTCCTCAACATTTTACTATACATCTCCTCCTGATCCACTGTCAACCATCCTCAACATTTTATTTTACATCTCCCGATCCACTGTCGACTATCCTCAACATTTTACTTACATTTCCTCCTGATCCACTGTCGACCGTCATCAACATTTTACTTTACATCTCCTCCTGATCCACTGTTGACCATCTTCAACATTTTACTTCACATCTCCTCCTGATCCACTGTCGACCGTCCTCAACATTTTACTTTACATCTCCTGATCCACTGTTGACCATCCTCAACATTTTACTTACATCTCCCCATCCACTGTCGACTCCTCAACATTTTACTTACATCTCCTCCTGATCCACTGTCGACCATCCTCAACATTTTACTTACATCTCCCAATCCACTGTCGACCATCCTCAACATTTTACTTTACATCTCCTCCCGATCCACTGTCGACCATCCTCAACATTTTACTTACATCCTGATCCACTGTCGACCATCCTCAACATTTTACTTTACATCTCCTCCTGATCCACTGTCGACCGTCCTCAACATTTTATTTTACATCCTGATCCACTGTCGACCATCCTCAACATTTTACTTACATCTCCTCCTGATCCACTGTCGACCATCCTCAACATTTTACTTTACATCTCCTCCTGATCCACTGTCGACCATCCTCAACATTTTACTTACATCTCCCACCACTGTCGACCATCTCCATTTTATTTCATCTCCTCGTGTTCCACCATCGACTGTCTTCAACATTTTATTTTACATCCTGATCCACTGTCGACCATCCTCAACATTTTACTTTCATCTCCTGATCCACTGTCGACCATCCTCAACATTTACTTACATCTCCTCCTGATCCACTGTCCACCGTCCTCAAAATTTACTTTACATCTCCTCCTGATTCACTGTCGACCATCCTCAACATTTTACTTTACATCTCCTCCCGATCCACTGTCGACCATCCTCGACATTTTACTTTCATCTCCTCGTGTTCCACTGTCGACTGTCTTCAACATTTTACTTTACATCCTCTGATCCACTGTCGACCATCCTCAACATTTTACTTTACATCTCCTCCTGATCCACTGTCGACTGTCCTCAACATTTTACTTTACATCTCCTCCTGATCCACTGTCGACCGTCCTCAACATTTTACTTACATCTCCTCAATCCACTGTCGACCATCCTCAACATTTTACTTACATCTCCTCCTGTCCACTGTCCTCAACATTTTACTTTACATCTCCTCCTGATCCACTGTCGACCATCCTCAACATTATACTTTCATCTCCCATGATCCACTGTCGACCATCCTCAACATTTTACTTGACATCTCCTCCTGATCCACTGTCCTCAACATTTTACTTACATCCTGATCCACTGTCGACCATCCTCAACATTTTACTTACATTTCCTCCTTATCCACTGTCAACCGTCCTCAACATTTTACTATACATCTCCTCCTGATCCACTGTCAACCATCCTCAACATTTTATTTTACATCTCCCGATCCACTGTCGACTATCCTCAACATTTTACTTACATTTCCTCCTGATCCACTGTCGACCGTCATCAACATTTTACTTTACATCTCCTCCTGATCCACTGTTGACCATCTTCAACATTTTACTTCACATCTCCTCCTGATCCACTGTCGACCATCCTCAACATTTTACTTTACATCTCCTGATCCACTGTTGACCATCCTCAACATTTTACTTACATCTCCTCCTGATCCACTGTCGACTGGCCTCAACATTTTACTTTACATCTCCTCCTGATCCACTGTCGACCATCCTCAACATTTTACTTACATTTCCTCCTGATCCACTGTTGACCATCCTCAATATTTTACTTTACATCTCCTCCCGATCCACTGTCAACCATCCTCAACATTTTACTTTCCATCTCCTCGTGTTCCATCATCGACTGTCTTCAACATTTTATTTTACATCCTGATCCACTGTCGACCATCCTCAACATTTTTACTTACATCTCCTCCTGATCCACTGTCCACCATCCTCAACAATTTACTTTACCTCTCCTCCTGATTCACTGTCGACCATCCTCAACATTTTACTTTACATCTACTCCCGAGCCACTGTCGACCATCCTCGACATTTTAATTTCCATCTCCTCGTGTTCCACCATCGACTGTCTTCAACATTTTATTTTACATCCTGATCCACTGTCGACCATCCTCAACATTTTACTTTACATCTCCTCCTGATCCACTGTCGACCGTCCTCAACATTTTACTTTACATCTCCTCCTGATCCACTGTCGACCGTCCTCAACATTTTACTTTGCATCTCCTCCTGATCCACTGTTGACTTTCCTCAACATTTTACTTTACATCTCCTCCTGATCCACTGTCGACTGTCCTCAACATTTTACTTTACATCTCCTCCACTGTTGACCATCCTCAACATTTTACTTTACATCTCCTCCACTGTCGACCATCCTCAACATTTTACTTTACATCTCCTCCTGATCCACTGTCCACTGTCCTCAACATTTTACTTGACATCTCCTCCTGATCCACTGTCAACTGTCCTCAACATTTTACTTGACATATTCTCCTGATCCACTGTCAACTGTCCTCAACATTTTACTTTACATCTCCTCATGATCCACTGTCGACCATCCTCAACATTTTACTTTACATCTCCTCCTGATCCACTGTCGACCGTACTCAACAATTTACTTTACATCTCCTGATCCACTGTCGACTGTTCTCAACATTTTACTTACATTTCCTCCTGATCCACTATTGACCATCCTCAACATTTTACCTTACATTTCCTCCTGATCCACTGTCGACCATCCTCAACATTTTACTTTACATCTCCTCCTGATCCACTGTCGACCGTACTGAACAATTTACTTTTCATCTCCTGATCCACTGTCGACTGTTCTCAACATTTTACTTACATTTCCACCTGATCCACTATCGACCATTCTCAACATTTTACTTACATTTCCGCCTGATCCACTCTCGACCATCCTCAACATTTTACTTTACATCTCCTCCTGATCCACTGTCGACTGTCGATTTGATTGGTTGATTCTGTGTTTTACTGAACCAATCAGGTGCTTGAGACCGAGTTTGAGATTGGGGAAAGGTTTTATAACCTTGGCCAGCTTTATCAAGTTCAGTTTTGTTAATTGACTTTATGAGTGTCATATGGAATTGATGCATGAAGATTGTTGTATGCCCATTAGGCCAAACCAAAATTATTATTTAGTTTCTTGTGCCATTTATTCAAAAATGCAATTAGGCAGTACAGAATTTATTTTTAGGTTCATTTTTATCACAAAAACTAGAGAGAGTGAGTTGTGTTGTTCAGCTACAGAATCAGTTTATAATGTAATACATTGCAATTACTTGTTCAGTTTTATTTTTCTGCACCATTTTCCTGCCAAATGTTATGTTTTCTTTTACTAAACTTCGTAGAAATATTGTTCGTCCTCAACCATATTCAAACTTGGCAACAAACAATTTGCCAAATTGCATCAATAAAAAATCCACAGCGGCTGGAAAAAAATCAGATGTGGCGGGACCTGAGAAACTAAACATTAACTTCGCTTAGCCTTATATTATAGTGTATATCTGTTGTTTTTATGTCTGGCTTGAAGACAAATAGTTTCTAATTGAACTGCAAATGTTATTGTTCAAAACATATCCTCACCAAAGACTTGCATTCCAAAATATAAAAATTCAGTTAATTTAGAATGAAAAGTAGTGGATAGATTGTGTAAACGTGTACATTTATTTTAAGGGTATATTTTGTAATAATATTTTATGGCAATAACATTTAAACAGACATGCCATTTATATTTTTAACTGATTTATAATTAAAATTATACGCATACAATGGTTCCCTGGTTTGTTATTTGTTAAATTCTCAATCATGTCTAACAATGTCTGTCTCTACATACATTCTCAATCATGTCTAACAATGTCTGTCTCTACATACATTCTCAATCATGTCTAACAACGTCTGTTTCTACATACATTCTCAATCGTGTCTAACAACGTCTGTCTCTACATACATTCTCAATCATGTCTAACAACGTCTGTCTCTACATACATTCTCAATCATGTCTAACAATGTATGTCTCTACATACATTCTCAATCATGTCTAACAACGTCTGTTTCTACATACATTCTCAATCGTGTCTAACAACGTCTGTCTCTACATACATTCTCAATCATGTCTAACAACGTCTGTCTCTACATACATTCTCAATCATGTCTAACAATGTATGTCTCTACATACATTCTCAATCATGTCTAACAACGTCTGTTTCTACATACATTCTCAATCGTGTCTAACAACGTCTGTCTCTACATACATTCTCAATCATGTCTAACAACGTCTGTCTCTACATACATTCTCAATCATGTCTAACAACTGTTTTTTTTTTTGTCTGTCTACAAATATTCTCAATCATGTCTCTCAAACGATGTCGTTCTCTACAAACATCCTCATTTGTGTCTAATGACGTCTTGTCTCTACATACATTTTCAATCGTGTCTAACAATGCCGGATATGCCATTACCCGAGATATAACAAGTTGCTCTAGGTAACACATGTAATACCATTACCCGAGATATAACAAGTTGCCCTAGGTAACACATGTAATACCATTACCCGAGATATAACAAGTTGCTCTAGGTAACACATGTAATACCATTACCCGAGATATAACAAGTTGCCCTAGGTAACACATGTAATACCATTACCCGAGATATAACAAGTTGCTCTAGGTAACACATGTAATACCATTACCGAGATATAACAAGTTGCTCTAGGTAACACATGTAATACCATTACCCGAGATATAACAAGTTGCCCTAGGTAACACATGTAATACCATTACCCGAGATATAACAAGTTGCTCTAGGTAACACATGTAATACCATTACCCGAGATATAACAAGTTGCCCTAGGTAACACATGTAATACCATTACCCGAGATATAACAAGTTGCCCTAGGTAACACATGTAATACCATTACCCGAGATATAACAAGTTGCTCTAGGTAACACATGTAATACCATTACCCGAGATATAACAAGTTGCTCTAGGTAACACATGTAATACCATTACCCGAGATATAACAAGTTGCTCTAGGTAACACATGTAATACCATTACCCGAGATATAACAAGTTGCCCTAGGTAACACATGTAATACCATTACCCGAGATATAACAAGTTGCCCTAGGTAACACATGTAATACCATTACCGAGATATAACAAGTTGCTCTAGGTAACACATGTAATACCATTACCCGAGATATAACAAGTTGCTCTAGGTAACACATGTAATACCATTACCCGAGATATAACAAGTTGCCCTAGGTAACACATGTAATACCATTACCCGAGATATAACAAGTTGCCCTAGGTAACACATGTAATACCATTACCCGAGATATAACAAGTTGCTCTAGGTAACACATGTAATACCATTACCCGAGATATAACAAGTTGCTCTAGGTAACACATGTAATACCATTACCCGAGATATAACAAGTTGCTCTAGGTAACACATGTAATACCATTACCCGAGATATAACAAGTTGCCCTAGGTAACACATGTAATACCATTACCGAGATATAACAAGTTGCTCTAGGTAACACATGTAATACCATTACCCGAGATATAACAAGTTGCTCTAGGTAACACATGTAATACCATTACCCGAGATATAACAAGTTGCTCTAGGTAACACATGTAATACCATTACCCGAGATATAACAAGTTGCCCTAGGTAACACATGTAATACCATTACCCGAGATATAACAAGTTGCTCTAGGTAACACATGTAATACCATTACCCGAGATATAACAAGTTGCCCTAGGTAACACATGTAATACCATTACCCGAGATATAACAAGTTGCCCTAGGTAACACATGTAATACCATTACCCGAGATATAACAAGTTGCTCTAGGTAACACATGTAATACCATTACCCGAGATATAACAAGTTGCTCTAGGTAACACATGTAATACCATTACCCGAGATATAACAAGTTGCCCTAGGTAACACATGTAATACCATTACCCGAGATATAACAAGTTGCTCTAGGTAACACATGTAATACCATTACCCGAGATATAACAAGTTGCTCTAGGTAACACATGTAATACCATTACCCGAGATATAACAAGTTGCTCTAGGTAACACATGTAATACCATTACCCGAGATATAACAAGTTGCCCTAGGTAACACATGTAATACCATTACCGAGATATAACAAGTTGCCCTAGGTAACACATGTAATACCATTACCCGAGATATAACAAGTTGCTCTAGGTAACACATGTAATACCATTACCCGAGATATAACAAGTTGCTCTAGGTAACACATGTAATACCATTACCCGAGATATAACAAGTTGCTCTAGGTAACACATGTAATACCATTACCCGAGATATAACAAGTTGCTCTAGGTAACACATGTAATACCATTACCCGAGATATAACAAGTTGCTCTAGGTAACACATGTAATACCATTACCCGAGATATAACAAGTTGCTCTAGGTAACACATGTAATACCATTACCCGAGATATAACAAGTTGCTCTAGGTAACACATGTAATACCATTACCCGAGATATAACAAGTTGCTCTAGGTAACACCATTACCCGAGATATAACAAGTTGCTCTAGGTAACACATGTAATACCATTACCCGAGATATAACAAGTTGCCCTAGGTAACACATGTAATACCATTACCCGAGATATAACAAGTTGCCCTAGGTAACACATGTAATACCATTACCCGAGATATAACAAGTTGCTCTAGGTAACACATGTAATACCATTACCCGAGATATAACAAGTTGCTCTAGGTAACACATGTAATACCATTACCCGAGATATAACAAGTTGCTCTAGGTAACACCATTACCCGAGATATAACAAGTTGCCCTAGGTAACACATGTAATACCATTACCGAGATATAACAAGTTGCTCTAGGTAACACATGTAATACCATTACCCGAGATATAACAAGTTGCTCTAGGTAACACATGTAATACCATTACCCGAGATATAACAAGTTGCCCTAGGTAACACATGTAATACCATTACCCGAGATATAACAAGTTGCCCTAGGTAACACATGTAATACCATTACCCGAGATATAACAAGTTGCTCTAGGTAACACATGTAATACCATTACCCGAGATATAACAAGTTGCTCTAGGTAACACATGTAATACCATTACCCGAGATATAACAAGTTGCTCTAGGTAACACCATTACCCGAGATATAACAAGTTGCTCTAGGTAACACATGTAATACCATTACCCGAGATATAACAAGTTGCTCTAGGTAACACATGTAATACCATTACCCGAGATATAACAAGTTGCTCTAGGTAACACATGTAATACCATTACCCGAGATATAACAAGTTGCTCTAGGTAACACATGTAATACCATTACCCGAGATATAACAAGTTGCTCTAGGTAACACCATTACCCGAGATATAACAAGTTGCCCTAGGTAACACATGTAATACCATTACCCGAGATATAACAAGTTGCTCTAGGTAACACATGTAATACCATTACCCGAGATATAACAAGTTGCTCTAGGTAACACATGTAATACCATTACCCGAGATATAACAAGTTGCTCTAGGTAACACATGTAATACCATTACCCGAGATATAACAAGTTGCTCTAGGTAACACCATTACCCGAGATATAACAAGTTGCTCTAGGTAACACATGTAATACCATTACCCGAGATATAACAAGTTGCCCTAGGTAACACATGTAATACCATTACCCGAGATATAACAAGTTGCTCTAGGTAACACATGTAATACCATTACCCGAGATATAACAAGTTGCTCTAGGTAACACATGTAATACCATTACCCGAGATATAACAAGTTGCTCTAGGTAACACATGTAATACCATTACCCGAGATATAACAAGTTGCTCTAGGTAACACATGTAATACCATTACCCGAGATATAACAAGTTGCTCTAGGTAACACATGTAATACCATTACCCGAGATATAACAAGTTGCCCTAGGTAACACATGTAATACCATTACCCGAGATATAACAAGTTGCCCTAGGTAACACATGTAATACCATTACCCGAGATATAACAAGTTGCTCTAGGTAACACCATTACCCGAGATATAACAAGTTGCTCTAGGTAACACATGTAATACCATTACCCGAGATATAACAAGTTGCCCTAGGTAACACATGTAATACCATTACCCGAGATATAACAAGTTGCCCTAGGTAACACATGTAATACCATTACCCGAGATATAACAAGTTGCTCTAGGTAACACATGTAATACCATTACCCGAGATATAACAAGTTGCTCTAGGTAACACATGTAATACCATTACCCGAGATATAACAAGTTGCTCTAGGTAACACATGTAATACCATTACCCGAGATATAACAAGTTGCTCTAGGTAACACATGTAATACCATTACCCGAGATATAACAAGTTGCCCTAGGTAACACATGTAATACCATTACCCGAGATATAACAAGTTGCTCTAGGTAACACATGTAATACCATTACCCGAGATATAACAAGTTGCCCTAGGTAACACATGTAATACCATCACCGAGATATAACAAGTTGCCCTAGGTAACACATGTAATACCATTACCCGAGATATAACAAGTTGCTCTAGGTAACACATGTAATACCATTACCGAGATATAACAAGTTGCTCTAGGTAACACATGTAATACCATTACCCGAGATATAACAAGTTGCCCTAGGTAACACATGTAATACCATTACCCGAGATATAACAAGTTGCCCTAGGTAACACATGTAATACCATTACCCGAGATATAACAAGTTGCTCTAGGTAACACATGTAATACCATTACCCGAGATATAACAAGTTGCCTAGGTAACACATGTAATACCATTACCGAGATATAACAAGTTGCTCTAGGTAACACATGTAATACCATACCCGAGATATAACAAGTTGCTCTAGGTAACACATGTAATACCATTACCCGAGATATAACAAGTTGCTCTAGGTAACACCATTACCCGAGATATAACAAGTTGCTCTAGGTAACACATGTAATACCATTACCCGAGATATAACAAGTTGCCCTAGGTAACACATGTAATACCATTACCCGAGATATAACAAGTTGCTCTAGGTAACACATGTAATACCATTACCCGAGATATAACAAGTTGCTCTAGGTAACACATGTAATACCATTACCCGAGATATAACAAGTTGCTCTAGGTAACACATGTAATACCATTACCCGAGATATAACAAGTTGCTCTAGGTAACACCATTACCCGAGATATAACAAGTTGCTCTAGGTAACACATGTAATACCATTACCCGAGATATAACAAGTTGCTCTAGGTAACACATGTAATACCATTACCCGAGATATAACAAGTTGCCCTAGGTAACACATGTAATACCATTACCCGAGATATAACAAGTTGCCCTAGGTAACACATGTAATACCATTACCCGAGATATAACAAGTTGCTCTAGGTAACACCATTACCGAGATATAACAATTATGTAATACCATTACCCGAGATATAACAAGTTGCCCTAGGTAACACATGTAATACCATTACCCGAGATATAACAAGTTGCTCTAGGTAACACATGTAATACCATTACCCGAGATATAACAAGTTGCCCTAGGTAACACATGTAATACCATTACCCGAGATATAACAAGTTGCTCTAGGTAACACATGTAATACCATTACCCGAGATATAACAAGTTGCTCTAGGTAACACCATTACCCGAGATATAACAAGTTGCTCTAGGTAACACATGTAATACCATTACCCGAGATATAACAAGTTGCCCTAGGTAACACATGTAATACCATTACCCGAGATATAACAAGTTGCTCTAGGTAACACATGTAATACCATTACCCGAGATATAACAAGTTGCTCTAGGTAACACATGTAATACCATTACCCGAGATATAACAAGTTGCTCTAGGTAACACATGTAATACCATTACCCGAGATATAACAAGTTGCTCTAGGTAACACATGTAATACCATTACCCGAGATATAACAAGTTGCTCTAGGTAACACATGTAATACCATTACCCGAGATATAACAAGTTGCTCTAGGTAACACATGTAATACCATTACCCGAGATATAACAAGTTGCTCTAGGTAACACATGTAATACCATTACCCGAGATATAACAAGTTGCTCTAGGTAACACCATTACCCGAGATATAACAAGTTGCCCTAGGTAACACATGTAATACCATTACCCGAGATATAACAAGTTGCTCTAGGTAACACATGTAATACCATTACCCGAGATATAACAAGTTGCTCTAGGTAACACATGTAATACCATTACCCGAGATATAACAAGTTGCCCTAGGTAACACATGTAATACCATTACCCGAGATATAACAAGTTGCTCTAGGTAACACATGTAATACCATTACCCGAGATATAACAAGTTGCTCTAGGTAACACATGTAATACCATTACCCGAGATATAACAAGTTGCTCTAGGTAACACATGTAATACCATTACCCGAGATATAACAAGTTGCTCTAGGTAACACATGTAATACCATTACCCGAGATATAACAAGTTGCTCTAGGTAACACATGTAATACCATTACCCGAGATATAACAAGTTGCTCTAGGTAACACATGTAATACCATTACCCGAGATATAACAAGTTGCTCTAGGTAACACCATTACCCGAGATATAACAAGTTGCTCTAGGTAACACATGTAATACCATTACCCGAGATATAACAAGTTGCCCTAGGTAACACATGTAATACCATTACCCGAGATATAACAAGTTGCTCTAGGTAACACATGTAATACCATTACCCGAGATATAACAAGTTGCTCTAGGTAACACATGTAATACCATTACCCGAGATATAACAAGTTGCTCTAGGTAACACATGTAATACCATTACCCGAGATATAACAAGTTGCTCTAGGTAACACATGTAATACCATTACCCGAGATATAACAAGTTGCTCTAGGTAACACATGTAATACCATTACCCGAGATATAACAAGTTGCTCTAGGTAACACATGTAATACCATTACCCGAGATATAACAAGTTGCTCTAGGTAACACATGTAATACCATTACCCGAGATATAACAAGTTGCTCTAGGTAACACCATTACCCGAGATATAACAAGTTGCCCTAGGTAACACATGTAATACCATTACCCGAGATATAACAAGTTGCCCTAGGTAACACATGTAATACCATTACCCGAGATATAACAAGTTGCTCTAGGTAACACATGTAATACCATTACCCGAGATATAACAAGTTGCTCTAGGTAACACATGTAATACCATTACCGAGATATAACAAGTTGCTCTAGGTAACACATGTAATACCATTACCCGAGATATAACAAGTTGCTCTAGGTAACACATGTAATACCATTACCCGAGATATAACAAGTTGCTCTAGGTAACACCATTACCCGAGATATAACAAGTTGCTCTAGGTAACACATGTAATACCATTACCCGAGATATAACAAGTTGCTCTAGGTAACACATGTAATACCATTACCCGAGATATAACAAGTTGCTCTAGGTAACACATGTAATACCATTACCCGAGATATAACAAGTTGCTCTAGGTAACACATGTAATACCATTACCCGAGATATAACAAGTTGCTCTAGGTAACACCATTACCCGAGATATAACAAGTTGCTCTAGGTAACACATGTAATACCATTACCCGAGATATAACAAGTTGCCCTAGGTAACACATGTAATACCATTACCCGAGATATAACAAGTTGCTCTAGGTAACACATGTAATACCATTACCCGAGATATAACAAGTTGCTCTAGGTAACACATGTAATACCATTACCCGAGATATAACAAGTTGCTCTAGGTAACACCATTACCCGAGATATAACAAGTTGCTCTAGGTAACACCATTACCCGAGATATAACAAGTTGCTCTAGGTAACACATGTAATACCATTACCCGAGATATAACAAGTTGCTCTAGGTAACACATGTAATACCATTACCCGAGATATAACAAGTTGCTCTAGGTAACACATGTAATACCATTACCCGAGATATAACAAGTTGCTCTAGGTAACACATGTAATACCATTACCCGAGATATAACAAGTTGCTCTAGGTAACACATGTAATACCATTACCCGAGATATAACAAGTTGCCCTAGGTAACACATGTAATACCAT
>CM026399.1:51962449-51998367 GCA_014843695.1 Archivesica marissinica
AGATTAGTATGTATGGTGGTCGTTATAGATAGATTAGTATGTATGGCGGTCGTTATAGATAGATTAGTATGTATGGTGGTCGCTATAGATAGATTAGTATGCATGGTGGTCGCTATAGACAGATTAGTATGTATGGTTGTCGCTATAGACAGATTAGTATGCATGGTTGTCGTTATAGATAGATTAGTATGTATGGTGTCGTTATAGACATATTAGTATGTATGGTGGTCGCTATAGACAGATTAGTATGTATGGTTGTCGCTATAGACAGATTAGTATGTATGGTTTCGTTATAGATAGATTAGTATGTATGGTGTCGCTATAGATAATTAGTATGTATGGTGTTGCTATAGTCAGATTAGTATGTATGGGGGTTGTTATAGATAGATTAGTATGTATGGTTGTCGCTATAGATAGATTAGTATGTATGGTTGTCGTTAAATATAGTTAGTATGTATGGTGTCGTTATAGACATATTAGTATGTATGGTGGTCGTTATAGCTAGATTAGTATGTATGGTGTCGTTATAGACAGATTAGTATGTATATGGTCGCTATATATGGATTAGTATATATGGTGGTCTTAATAGATAGTTAGTATGTATGGTGGTCGCTATAGATAGATTAGTATGTATATGATCGTTATAGTCAGATTAGTATGTATGGTGGTCGCTATAGATAGATTAGTATGTATGGTTGACTTTATAGATAGGTTAGTATGTATGGTGTCGTTATAGACATATTAGTATGTATGGTGGTCGCTATAGTCAGATTAGTATGTATGGTGGTCGCTATAGTCAGATTAGTATGTATGGTGGTCGCTATAGTCAGATTAGTATGTATGGTGGTCGCTATAATCAGATTAGTATGTATGGTTGTCGCTATAGATAGATTAGTATGCATGGTTGTCGTTATAGATAGATTAGTATGTATGGTGTCGTTATAGATAGGTTATTATGTATGGTGGTCGCTATAGTCAGATTAGTATGTATGGTGGTCGTTATAGATAGATTAGTATGTATGGTTGTCGCTATAGATAGATTAGTATGTATGGTTGTCGTTATAGATAGATTAGTATGTATGGTGGTCGTTATAGATAGATTAGTATGTATGGTGGTCGCTATAGTCAGATTAGTATGTATGGTGGTCGCTATAGACAGATTAGTATGTATGGTTGTCGCTATAGACAGATTAGTATGTATGGTTGTCGCTATAGACATATTAGTATGTATGGTGGTCGTTATAGATAGATTAATATGTATGGTGTCGTTATAGATAGATTAGTATGTATGGTGGTCGCAATAGATAGATTAGTATGTATGGTGATCGTTATAGTCAGATTAGTATGTATGGTGGTCGCTATAGACAGATTAGTATGTATGGTTGTCGTTATAGCTAATTAGTATGTATGGTGTCGTTATAGACAATTAGTATGTATGGTGGTCGCTATAGTCAGATTAGTATGTATGGTGGACTTTATAGATAGTTAGTATGTATGGTGTCGTTTAGAAATTAGTATGTGGTGGTCGTAAAGTCAATTAGTATTAAGGTGGTCGCTATAGTCAGATTAGTATGTATGGTGGTCGCTATAGACAGATTAGTATGTATGGTGGTCGTTATAGATAGATTAGTATGTATGGTGGTCGCTATAGATAGATTAGTATGTATGGTGGTCGTTATAGATAGATTAGTATGTATGGTGGTCGTTATAGATAGATTAGTATGTATGGTGGTCGTTATAGATAGATTAGTATGTATGGTGGTCGTTATAGATAGATTAGTATGTATGGTGGTCGTTATAGATAGATTAGTATGTATGGTGGTCGCTATAGATAGATTAGTATGTATGGTGGTCGTTATAGTTAGATTAGTATGTATGGTGTCGCTATAGCGTGGTGCGCTATAGAGATTATAGTAGGTTGTCGCTATAAAGATTAGTATGTATGGTTCGCTAAACATATTAGTATGTATGGTGGTCGTTATAGATAGATTAATATGTATGGTGTCGTTATAGATAGATTAGTATGTATGGTGGTCGCTATAGATAGATTAGTATGTATGGTGGTCGTTATAGACAGATTAGTATGTATGGTGGTCGCTATAGATAGATTAGTATGTATGGTTGTCGTTATAGATAGGTTAGTATGTATGGTGTCGTTAAGAATATATGTATTGTCGTATAGATAGATAGTATGTATGGTGTCGTTATAGACATATTAGTATGTATGGTGGTCGCTATAGTCAGATTAGTATGTATGGTTGTCGCTATAGATAGATTAGTATGTATGGTTGTCGTTATAGATAGATTAGTATGTATGGTGTCGTTATAGATAGGTTAGTATGTATGGTGGTCGCTATAGTTAGATTAGTATGTATGGTGGTCGTTATAGATAGATTAGTATGTATGGTTGTCGTTATAGATAGGTTAGTATGTATGGTGTCGTTATAGACATATTAGTATGTATGGTGGTCGTTATAGATAGATTAATATGTATGGTGGTCGCTATAGTCAGATTAGTATGTATGGTGGTCGCTATAGATATATTAATATGTATGGTGTCGTTATAGATAGATTAGTATGTATGGTGGTCGCTATAGTCAGATTAGTATGTATGGTGGTCGCTATAGATAGATTAGTATGTATGGTGTCGCTATAGACAGATTAGTATGTATGGTGGTCGCTATAGTCAGATTAGTATGTATGGTGGTCGCTATAGACAGATTAATATGTATGGTGGTCGCTATAGACAGATTAGTATGTATGGTGGTCGCTATAGACAGATTAGTATGTATGGTGGTCGTTATAGATAGATTAATATGTATGGTGTCGCTATAGACATATTAGTATGTATGATGGTCGTTATAGACAGATTAGTATGTATCGTCGTCGTTATAGATAGATTAATATGTATGGTGGTCGCTATAGACAGATTAGTATGTATGGTGGTCGATATAGACAGATTAGTATGTATGGTGGTCGTTATAGATAGATTAGTATGTATGGTGGTCGCTATAGTCAGATTAGTATGCATGGTTGTCGCTATAGATAGATTAATATGTATGGTTGTCGTTATAGATAGATTAATATGTATGGTTGTCGCTATAGATAGATTAATATGTATGGTTGTCGCTATAGATATATTAATATGTATGGTTGTCGTTATAGATAGATTAGTATGTATGGTGTCGTTATAGATAGGTTAGTATGTATGGTGGTCGTTATAGATAGATTAATATGTATGGTGGTCGTTATAGTCAGATTATTATGTATGGTGGTCGCTATAGTCATAGTATGTATGGTGGTCGCTATAGACAGATTAGTATGTATGGTGGTCGCTATAGACAGATTAGTATGTATGGTGGTCGCTATAGACAGATTAGTATGTATGGTGGTCGCTATAGACAGATTAGTATGTATGGTGGTCGCTATTGTCAGATTAGTATGTATGGTGGTCGCTATAGACAGATTAGTATGTATGGTGGTCGCTATAGACAGATTAGTATGTATGGTGGTCGCTATAGACAGAATAGTATGTATGGTTGTCGCTATAGATAGATTAGTATGTATGGTGTCGTTATAGACAGATTAGTATGTATGGTGGTCGCTATATATAGATTAGTGTGTATGGTGGTCGTTATAGACAGATTAGTATGTATCGTGGTCGTTATAGATAGATCAATATGTATGGTGTCGTTATAGACATATTAGAATGTATGGTGGTCGCAATAGATAGATTAGTATGTATGGTGGTCGTTATAGATAGATTACTATGTATGGTGGTCGTTATAGATATATTAATATGTATGGTGGTCGTTATAGACAGGTTAGTATGTATAGTGGTTGCTATAGACAGATTAGTGTGTATGGTGGTCGTTATAGATACATTATAATGTATGGTGGTCGTTATAGATAGATTAATATGTATGGTGGTCGTTATAGATAGATTAATATGTATGGTGGTCGTTATAGATAGATTAATATGTATGGTGTCGCTATAGACATATTAGTATGTATGGTGGTCGTTATAGATATATTAATATGTATGGTGTCGTTATAGACATATTAGTATGTATGGTGTCGTTATAGAGATATTAGTATGTATGGTGGTCGTTATAAATAGATTAATATGTATGGTGGTCGTTATAGATATATTAGTATGTATGGTGGTCATTATAGATAGGTTAGTATGCATGGTGGTCGTTATAGATAGATTAATATGTATGGTGTCGTTATAGATAGATTAGTATGTATGGTGGTCGTTATAGACATATTAGTATGTATGGTGGTCGCTATAGACAGATTAGTATGTATGGTTGTCGCTATAGATAGATTAGTATGTATGGTTGTCGTTATAGATAGGTTAGTATGTATGGTGTCGTTATAGACATATTAGTATGTTTTGTGGTCGTTATAGATAGATTAATATGTATTGTGGTCGCTATAGTCAGATTAGTATGTATGGTGGTCGCTATAGATAGATTAGTGTGTATGGTGGTCGCTATAGATAGATTAGTGTGTATGGTGGTCGCTATAGATAGATTAGTGTGTATGGTCGTTGCTATAGATAGATTAATATGTAGGGTGTCGTTATAGATAGATTAGTATGTATGGTGATCGCTATTGTGAGATTAGTATGTATGGTGGTCGCTATAGATAGATTAATATGTATGGTGTCGTTATAGATAGATTAGTATGAATGGTCGTCGCTATAGATATATTAATATGTATGGTGTCGTTATAGATAGATTAGTATGTATGGTGGTCGCTATATATATATTAGTATATATTGTGGTCGTTATTGTCAGATTAGTATGTATGGTGGTCGCTATAGACAAATTAGTATGTATGGTGGTCGTTATAGATAGATTAGTATGTATGGTGGTCGTTATAGATAGATTACTACGTATGGTGGTCGTTATAGATATATTAATATGTATGGTGGTCGTTATAGACAGCTTAGTATGTATAGTGGTTGCTATAGACAGATTAGTGTGTATGGCGGTCGTTATAGATATATTAGTATGTATGGTGGTCGTTATAGATAGATTAATATGTATGGTGGTCGTTATAGATAGATTAATATGTATGGTGGTCGTTATAGATAGATTAATATGTATGGTGATGTTATAGACATATTAGTATGTATGGTGGTCGTTATAGATATATTAATATGTATGGTGTCGTTATAGACATATTAGTATGTATGGTGTCGTTATAGAGATATTAGTATGTATGGTGGTCGTTATAAATAGATTAATATTTATGGTGGTCGTTATAGATATATTAGTATGTATGGTGTCGTTATAGATAGATTAGTATGTATGGTGGTCGCTATAGTCAGATTAGTATGCATGGTTGTCGCTATAGATATATTAATATGTATGGTTGTCGTTATAGATAGATTAATATGTATAGTTGTCGCTATAGATATATTAATATGTATGGTTGTCGTTATAGATAGATTAGTATGTATGGTGTCGTTATAGATAGGTTAGTATGTATGGTGGTCGTTATAGATAGATTAATATGTATGGTGGTCGCTATAGTCAGATTATTATGTATGGTGGTCGCTATAGTCATAGTATGTATGGTGGTCGCTATAGACAAATTAGTATGTATGGTGGTCGCTATAGACAGATTAGTATGTATGGTGGTCGCTATAGACAGATTAGTATGTATGGTGGTCGCTATTGTCAGATTAGTATGTATGGTGGTCGCTATAGACAGATTAGTATGTATGGTGGTCGCTATAGACAGATTAGTATGTATGGTGGTCGCTATAGACAGATTAGTATGTATGGTTGTCGCTATAGATAGATTAGTATGTATGGTGTCGTTATAGACAGATTAGTATGTATGGTGGTCGCTATAGATAGATTAGTATGTATGGTGGTCGTTATAGACAGATTAGTATGTATGGTGGTCGTTATAGATAGATTAATATGTATGGTGTCATTATAGACATATTAGAATGTATGGTGGTCGCAATAGACAGATTAGTGTGTATGGTTGTCGCTATAGATAGATTAGTATGTATGGTTGTCGTTATAGATAGGTTAGTATGTATGGTGTCGTTATAGACATATTAGTATGTATGTGGTCGTTATAGATAGATTAATATGTATGGTGGTCGCTATAGTCAGATTAGTATGTATGGTGGTCGCTATAGATAGATTAGTATGTATGGTGGTCGCTATAGATAGATTAGTATGTATTGTGGTCGCTATAGATAGATTAGTGTGTATGGTCGTTGCTATAGATAGATTAATATGTATGGTGTCGTTATAGATAGATTAGTATGTATGGTGATCGCTATAGTCAGATTAGTATGTATGGTGGTCGCTATAGATAGATTAATATGTATGGTGTCGTTATAGATAGATTAGTATGAATGGTCGTCGCTATAGATAGATTAATATGTATGGTGTCGTTATAGATAGATTAGTATGTATGGTGGTCGCTATAGATATATTAGTATGTATGGTGGTCGTTATAGTCAGATTAGTATGTATGGTGGTCGCTATAGACAGGTTAGTATGTATGGTGGTCGTTATAGTTAGATTAGTATGTATGGTGGTCGTTATAGATAGATTACTATGTATGGTGGTCGTTATAGATATATTAATATGTATGGTGGTCGTTATAGACAGGTTAGTATGTATAGTGGTTGCTATAGACAGATTAGTGTGTATGGCGGTCGTTATAGATATATTAGTATGTATGGTGGTCGTTATAGATAGATTAATATGTATGGTGGTCGTTATAGATAGATTAATATGTATGGTGGTCGTTATAGATAGATTAATATGTATGGTGGTGTTATAGACATATTAGTATGTATGGTGGTCGTTATAGATATATTAATATGTATGGTGTCGTTATAGACATATTAGTATGTATGGTGTCGTTATAGAGATATTAGTATGTATGGTGGTCGTTATAGATAGATTAATATGTATGGTGGTCGTTATAGATATATTAGTATGTATGGTGGTCGTTATAGATAGGTTAGTATGCATGGTGGTCGTTATAGATAGATTAGTATGTATGGTGGTCGCTATAGACAGATTAGTATGTATGGTGGTCGCTATAGACAGATTAGTATGTATGGTGGTCGCTATAGTCAGATTAGTATGTATGGTGGTCGCTATAGTCAGATTAGTATGTATGGTGGTCGCTATAGACAGATTAGTATGTATGGTGGTCGCTATAGACAGATTAGTATGTATGGTGGTCGCTATAGACAGATTAGTATGTATGGTGGTCGTTATAGTCAGATTAGTATGTATGGTGGTCGTTATAGTCAGATTAGTATGTATGGTGGTCGTTATAGTCAGATTAGTATGTATGGTGGTCGTTATAGATAGATTAGTATGTATGGTGGTCGCTATAGATAGATTAGTATGTATGGTGGTCGTTATAGTCAGATTAGTATGTATGGTGGTCGCTATAGACAGATTAGTATGTATGGTTGTCGTTATAGATAGGTTAGTATGTATGGTGTCGTTATAGACATATTAGTATGTATGGTGGTCGTTATAGATAGATTAGTATGTATGGTGGTCGCTATAGTCAGATTAGTATGTATGGTTGTCGCTATAGATAGATTAATATGTATGGTTGTCGTTATAGATAGATTAGTATGTATGGTTGTCGCTATAGATAGATTAGTATGTATGGTTGTCGTTATAGATAGATTAGTATGTATGGTGTCGTTATAGATAGGTTAGTATGTATGGTGGTCGCTATAGTCAGATTAGTATGTATGGTGGTCGTTATAGATAGATTAGTATGTATGGTTGTCGCTATAGATAGATTAGTATGTATGGTTGTCGTTATAGATAGGTTAGTATGTATGGTGTCGATATAGACATATTAGTATATATAGTGGTCGTTATAGATAGATTAATATGTATGGTGGTCGCTATAGTCAGATTATTATGTATGGTGGTCGCTATAGTCATATTAGTATGTATGGTGGTCGCTATAGACAGATTAGTATGTATGGTGGTCGCTATAGACAGATTAGTATGTATGGTGGTCGTTATAGACATATTAGTATGTATGGTGGTCGCTATAGATAGATTAGTATGTATGGTGGTCGCTATAGACAGATTAGTATGTATGGTGGTCGCTATAGACAGATTAGTATGTATGGTGGTCGTTATAGACATAATAGTATGTATGGTGGTCGCTATAGATAGATTAGTATGTATGGTGTCGTTATAGACAGATTAGTATGTATGGTGGTCGCTATAGATAGATTAGTATGTATGGTGGTCGTTATAGACAGATTAGTATGTATGGTGGTCGTTATAGATATATTAATATGTATGGTGGTCGTTATAGACAGATTAGTATGTATAGTGGTTGCTATAGATAGATTAGTATGTATGGTGGTCGTTATAGATACATTAGTATGTATGGTGGTCGTTATAGATAGATTAATATGTATGGTGATCGTTATAGATAGATTAATATGTATGGTGGTCGTTATTGATAGATTAATATGTATGGTGTCGCTATAGACATATCAGTATGTATGGTGGTCTTTATAGATATATTAATATGTATGGTGTCGTTATAGACATATTAGTATGTATAGTGTCGTTATAGAGATATTAGTATGTATGGTGGTCGTTATAAATAGATTGATATGTATGGTGGTCGTTATAGATATATTAGTATGTATGGTGTCGTTTTAGATAGATTAGTATGTATGGTGGTCGCTATAGACAGATTAGTATGTATGGTGGTCGCTATTGACAGATTAGTATGTATGGTTGTCGTTATAGATAGATTAGTATATATCGTGGTCGATATAGACAGATTAGTATGTATGGTGGTCGCTATAGACAGATTAGTATGTATCGTGGTCGTTATAGATAGATTAATATGTATGGTGTCGTTATAGACATATTAGAATGTATGGTGGTCGCTATAGATAGATTAGTATGTATGGTGGTCGTTATAGATAGATTATTATGTATGGTGGTCGTTATAGATATATTAATATGTATGGTGGTCGTTATAGACAGGTTAGTATGTATAGTGGTTGTTATAGACAGATTAGTGTGTATGGTGGTCGTTATAGATACATTAGTATGTATGGTGGTCGTTATAGATATATTAATATGTATGGTGATCGTTATAGATAGATTAATATGTATGGTGTCGCTATAGACATATTAGTATGTATAGTGTCGTTATAGAGATATTAGTATGTATGGTGGTCGTTATAGATAGATTGATATGTATGGTGGTCGTTATAGATATATTAGTATGTATGGTGGTCGTTATAGATAGGTTAGTATGCATGGTGGTCGTTATAGATAGATTAATATGTATGGTGTCGTTTTAGATAGATTAGTATGTATGGTGGTCGCTATAGACAGATTAGTATGTATGGTGGTCGCTATTGACAGATTAGTATGTATGGTTGTCGTTATAGATAGATTAGTATGTATGGTGGTCGAAATAGACAGATTATTATGTATGGTGGTCGCTATAGACAGATTAGTATGTATGGTGGTCGTTATAGATAGATTAGTATGTATGGTGGTCGTTATAGATAGATTACTATGTATGGTGGTCGTTATAGATATATTAATATGTATGGTGGTCGTTATAGACAGGTTAGTATGTATAGTGGTTGCTATATACAGATTAGTGTGTATGGTGGTCGTTATAGATATATTAGTATGTATGGTGGTCGTTATAGATAGATTAATATGTATGGTGGTCGTTATAGATAGATTAATATGTATGGTGGTCGTTATAGATAGATTAATATGTATGGTGTTGTTATAGACATATTAGTATGCATGGTGGTCGTTATAGATATATTAATATGTATGGTGTCGTTATAGACATATTAGTATGTATGGTGTCGTTATAGAGATATTAGTATGTATGGTGGTCGCTATAAATAGATTAATATGTATGGTGGTCGTTATAGATATATTTGTATGTATGGTGGTCGTTATAGATAGGTTAGTATGCATGGTGGTCGTTATAGATAGATTAATATGTATGGTATCGTTATAGATAGATTAGTATGTATGGTGATCGCCATAGACAGATTAGTATGTATGATGGTCGCTATAGACAGATTAGTATGTATGGTGGTCGCTATAGTCAGATTCGTATGTATGGTTGTCGCTATAGTCAGATTAGTATGTATGGTGGTAGCTATATACAGATTAGTATGTATTGTGGTCGCTATAGACAGATTAGTATGTATGATGGTCGCTATAGACAGATTAGTATGTATGGTGTCGCTATCGTCAGATTAGTATGTATTGTGGTCGTTTTAGATAGATTAGTATGTATGGTGGTCGTTATCGTCAGATTAGTATGTATGGTGGTCGTTATAGTCAGATTAGTATGTATGGTGGTCGTTATAGATAGATTAGTATGTATGGTGGTCGCTATAGATAGATTAATATGTATGGTGGTCGTTATAGTCAGATTAGTATGTATGGTGGTCGCTATAGACAGATTAGTATGTATGGTTGTCGTTATAGATAGGTTAGTATGTATGGTGGTCGTTATAGATAGATTAATATGTATGGTGGTCGTTATAGATAGATTAGTATGTATGGTGTCGTTATAGACATATTAGTATGTATGATGGTCGTTATAGATAGATTAGTATGTATGGTGGTCGCTATAGTCAGATAAGTATGTATGTTTGTCACTATAGATAGATTAATATGTATGGTTGTCGTTATAGATAGATTAATATGTATGGTTGTCGCTATAGATATATTAATATGCATGGTTGTCGTTTTAGATAGATTAGTATGTATGGTGTCGATATAGATAGGTTAGTATGTATGGTTGTCGCTATAGATAGATTAGTATGTATGGTTGTCGTTATAGATAGGTTAGTATGTATGGTGTCGATATAGACATATTAATATATATGGTGGTCATTATAGATAGATTAATATGTATGGTGGTCGCTATTGTCAGATTATTATGTATGGTGGTCGCTATAGTCATATTAGTAGGTATGGTGGTCGCTATAGACAGATCAGTATGTATGGTGGTCGCTATAGACAGATTAGTATGTATGGTGGTCGTTGTAGACAGAATAGTATGTATGGTGGTCGCTATAGATAGATTAGTATGTATGGTGTCGTTATAGACAGATTAGTATGTATGGTGGTCGCTATAGATAGATTAGTGTGTATGGTGGTCGTTATAGACAGATTAGTATGTATCTTGGTCGTTATAGATAGATTAATATGTATGGTGTTGTTATAGACATATTAGAATGTATGGTGGTCGCTATAGATAGATTAGTATGTATGGTGGTCGTTATAGATAGATTACTATGTATGGTGGTCGTTATAGATATATTAATATGTATGGTGGTCGTTATAGACAGGTTAGTATGTATAGTGGTTGCTATATACAGATTAGTGTGTATGTTGGTCGTTATAGATACATTAGTATGTATGGTGGTCGTTATAGATAGATTAATATGTATGGTGATCGTTATAGATAGATTAATATGTATGGTGGTCGTTATAGATATATTAATATGTATGGTGTCGCTATAAACATATTAGTGTGTATGGTGGTCGTTATAGATATATTAATATGTATGGTGTCGTTATAGACATATTAGTGTGTATGGTGGTCGTTATAGATATATTAATATGTATGGTGTCGTTATAGATATATTAGTATGCATGGTGGTCGTTATAGATATATTAGTATGTATGGTGGTCGTTATAGATAGGTTAGTATGCATGGTGGTCGTTATAGATAGATTAATATGTATGGTGTCGTTTTAGATAGATTAGTATGTATGGTGGTCGCTATAGACAGATTAGTATGTATGGTGGTCGCTATAGACAGATTAGTATGTATGGTTGTCGTTATAGATAGATTAGTATGTATGGTGGTCGATATAGACAGATTAGTATGTATGGTGGTCGCTATAGAAAGATTAGTATGTATGGAGGTCGCTATAGACAGATTAGTATGTATGGTGGTCGTTATAGATAGATTAGTATGTATGGTGTCGTTATAGATAGATTAGTATGTATGGTGGTCGTTATAGATAGATTAGTATGTATGGTGGTCGTTATAGACATATTAGTATGTATGGTGGTCGTTATAGATAGATTAGTATGTATGGTGGTCGTTATAGATATATTAGTATGTATGGTGGTCGTTATAGATAGATTAGTATGTATGGTGGTCGTTATAGATAGATTAATATGTATGGTGTCGTTATAGATAGATTAGTATGTATGGTGGTCGCTATAGACAGATTAGTATGTATGGGTCAAAAACGTTATAGATAGATTAGTATGTATGGTGGTCGATATAGACAGATTAGTATGTATGGTGGTCGCTATAGACAGATTAGTATGTATGGTGGTCGTTATAGATAGATTAGTATGTATGGTGGTCGTTATAGATAGATTAGTATGTATGGTGGTCGTTATAGATATATTAATATGTATGGTGGTCGTTATAGATAGGTTAGTATGTATAGTGGTTGCTATAGACAGATTAGTATGTATGGTGGTCGTTATAGATAGATTAGTATGTATGGTGGTCGTTATAGATAGATTAGTATGTATGGTGGTCGTTATAGATAGATTAATATGTATGGTGGTCGTTATAGATAGATTAATATGTATGGTGGTCGTTATAGATAGATTAATATGTATGGTGGTCGTTATAGATAGATTAGTATGTATGGTGGTCGTTATAGATATATTAATATGTATGGTGTCGTTATAGACATATTAGTATGTATGGTGTCGTTATAGAGATATTAGTATGTATGGTGGTCGCTATAAATAGATTAATATGTATGGTGGTCGTGTCGCTATAGTCAGATTAGTATGTATGGTGGTCGCTATATACAGATTAGTATGTATTGTGGTCGCTATAGACAGATTAGTATGTATGGTGGTCGCTATAGACAGATTAGTATGTATGGTGTCGCTATAGTCAGATTAGTATGTATGGTGGTCGTTATAGATAGATTAGTATGTATGGTGGTCGTTATAGTCAGATTAGTATGTATGGTGGTCGTTATAGTCAGATTAGTATGTATGGTGGTCGTTATAGATAGATTAGTATGTATGGTGGTCGCTATAGATAGATTAATATGTATGGTGGTCGTTATAGTCAGATTAGTATGTATGGTGGTCGCTATAGACAGATTAGTATGTATGGTTGTCGTTATAGATAGGTTAGTATGTATGGTGGTCGTTATAGATAGATTAATATGTATGGTGGTCGTTATAGATAGATTAGTATGTATGGTGTCGTTATAGACATATTAGTATGTATGATGGTCGTTATAGATAGATTAGTATGTATGGTGGTCGCTATAGTCAGATTAGTATGTATGGTTGTCGCTATAGATAGATTAATATGTATGGTTGTCGTTATAGATAGATTAATATGTATGGTTGTCGCTATAGATATATTAATATGTATGGTTGTCGTTATAGATAGATTAGTATGTATGGTGTCGTTATAGATAGGTTAGTATGTATGGTGGTCGCTATAGTCAGATTAGTATGTATGGTGGTCGTTATAGATAGATTAGTATGTATGGTTGTCGCTATAGATAGATTAGTATGTATGGTTGTCGTTATAGATAGGTTAGTATGTATGGTGTCGATATAGACATATTAGTATATATGGTGGTCATTATAGATAGATTAATATGTATGGTGGTCGCTATTGTCAGATTATTATGTATGGTGGTCGCTATAGTCATATTAGTAGGTATGGTGGTCGCTATAGACAGATTAGTATGTATGGTGGTCGATATAGACAGATTAGTATGTATGGTGGTCGCTATAGACAGATTAGTATGTATGGTGGTCGTTATAGACAGAATAGTATGTATGGTGGTCGCTATAGATAGATTAGTATGTATGGTGTCGTTATAGACAGATTAGTATGTATGGTGGTCGCTATAGATAGATTAGTGTGTATGGTGGTCGTTATAGACAGATTAGTATGTATCGTGGTCGTTATAGATAGATTAATATGTATGGTGTCGTTATAGACATATTAGAATGTATGGTGGTCGCTATAGATAGATTAGTATGTATGGTGGTCGTTATAGATAGATTACTATGTATGGTGGTCGTTATAGATATATTAATATGTATGGTGGTCGTTATAGACAGGTTAGTATGTATAGTGGTTGCTATAGACAGATTAGTGTGTATGGTGGTCGTTATAGATACATTAGTATGTATGGTGGTCGTTATAGATAGATTAATATGTATGGTGATCGTTATAGATAGATTAATATGTATGGTGGTCGTTATAGATATATTAATATGTATGGTGTCGCTATAAACATATTAGTGTGTATGGTGGTCGTTATAGATATATTAATATGTATGGTGTCGTTATAGACATATTAGTGTGTATGGTGGTCGTTATAGATATATTAGTATGCATGGTGGTCGTTATAGATATATTAGTATGTATGGTGGTCGTTATAGATAGGTTAGTATGCATGGTGGTCGTTATAGATAGATTAATATGTATGGTGTCGTTTTAGATAGATTAGTATGTATGGTGGTCGCTATAGACAGATTAGTATGTATGGTGGTCGCTATAGACAGATTAGTATGTATGGTTGTCGTTATAGATAGATTAGTATGTATGGTGGTCGATATAGACAGATTAGTATGTATGGTGGTCGCTATAGAAAGATTAGTATGTATGGAGGTCGCTATAGACAGATTAGTATGTATGGTGGTCGTTATAGATAGATTACTATGTATGGTGGTCGTTATAGATATATTAATATGTATGGTGGTCGTTATAGACAGGTTAGTATGTATAGTGGTTGCTATAGACAGATTAGTGTGTATGGTGGTCGTTATAGATATATTAGTATGTATGGTGGTCGTTATAGATAGATTAATATGTATGGTGGTCGTTATAGATAGATTAATATGTATGGTGGTCGTTATAGATAGATTAATATGTATGGTGTTGTTATAGACATATTAGTATGTATGGTGTCGTTATAGAGATATTAGTATGTATGGTGGTCGTTATAAATAGATTAATATGTATGGTGTCGTTATAGATAGATTAGTATGTATGGTGGTCGCCATAGACAGATTCGTATGTATGGTTGTCGCTATAGTTAGATTAGTATGTATGGTGGTCGCTATATACAGATTAGTATGTATTGTGGTCGCTATAGACAGATTAGTATGTATGGTGGTCGCTATAGACAGATTAGTATGTATGGTGGTCGTTATAGTCAGATTGGTATGTATGGTGTTGTTATAGACATATTAGAATGTATGGTGGTCGCTATAGATAAATTAGTATGTATGGTGGTCGTTATGGATAGATTACTATGTATGGTGGTCGTTATAGATATATTAATATGTATGGTGGTCGTTATAGACAGGTTAGTATGCATAGTGGTTGCTATATACAGATTAGTGTGTATGGTGGTCGTTATAGATACATTAGTATGTATGGTGGTCGTTATAGATAGATTAATATGTATGGTGATCGTTATAGATAGATTAATATGTCTGGTGGTCGTTATAGATAGATTAGTATGTATGGTGGTCGCTATAGATAGATTAATATGTATGGTGGTCGCTATAGTCAGATAAGTATGAATGGTTGTCGCTATAGATAGGTTAGTATGCATGGTGGTCGTTATAGATAGATTAATATGTATGGTATCCTTATAGATAGATTAGTATGTATGGTGGTCGCCATAGACAGATTAGTATGTATGGTGGTCGCTATGGACAGATTAGTATGTATGGTGGTCGCTATAGTCAGATTCGTATGTATGGTTGTCGCTATAGTCAGATTAGTATGTATGGTGGTCGCTATATACAGATTAGTATGTATTGTGGTCGCTATAGACAGATTAGTATGTATGGTGGTCGTTATAGTCAGATTAGTATGTATGGTGGTCGTTATAGATAGATTAGTATGTATGGAGGTCGTTATAGTCAGATTAGTATGTATGGTGGTCGTTATAGTCAGATTAGTATGTATGGTGGTCGTTATAGATAGATTAGTATGTATGGTGGTCGCTATAGATAGATTAATATGTATGGTGGTCGTTATAGACAGATTAGTATGTATGGTATTCGCTATAGACAGATTAGTATGTATGGTTGTCGTTATAGATAGGTTAGTATTTATGGTGTCGTTATAGACATGTTAGTATGTATGATGGTCGTTATAGATAGATTAGTATGTATGGTTGTCGCTGTAGATAGATTAGTATGTATGGTGGTCGTTATAGATAGGTTAGTATGCATGGTGGTCGCTATAGTCAGATTAGTATGTATGGTTGTCGCTATAGATAGATTAATATGTATGGTTGTCGTTATAGATAGATTAATATGTATGGTTGTCGCTATAGATATATTAATATGTATGGTTGTCGTTATAGATAGATTAGTATGTATGGTGTCGATATAGACAGATTAGTATGTATGGTGGTCGCTATAGATAGATTAGTGTGTATAGTGGTCGTTATAGACAGATTAGTATGTATCGTGGTCGTTATAGATAGATTAATATGTATGGTGTTGTTATAGACATATTAGAATGTATGGTGGTCGCTATAGATAGATTAGTATGTATGGTGGTCGTTATAGATAGATTACTATGTATGGTGGTCGTTATAGATATATTAATATGTATGGTGGTCGTTATAGACAGGTTAGTATGTATAGTGGTTGCTATATACAGATTAGTGTGTATGTTGGTCGTTATAGATACATTAGTATGTATGGTGGTCGTTATAGATAGATTAATATGTATGGTGATCGTTATAGATAGATTAATATGTATGGTGGTCGTTATAGATATATTAATATGTATGGTGTCGCTATAAACATATTAGTGTGTATGGTGGTCGTTATAGATATATTAATATGTATGGTGTCGTTATAGACATATTAGTGTGTATGGTGGTCGTTATAGATATATTAGTATGCATGGTGGTCGTTATAGATATATTAGTATGTATGGTGGTCGTTATAGATAGGTTAGTATGCATGGTGGTCGTTATAGATAGATTAATATGTATGGTGTCGTTTTAGATAGATTAGTATGTATGGTGGTCGCTATAGACAGATTAGTATGTATGGTGGTCGCTATAGACAGATTAGTATGTATGGTTGTCGTTATAGATAGATTAGTATGTATGGTGGTCGATATAGACAGATTAGTATGTATGGTGGTCGCTATAGAAAGATTAGTATGTATGGAGGTCGCTATAGACAGATTAGTATGTATGGTGGTCGTTATAGATAGATTACTATGTATGGTGGTCGTTATAGATATATTAATATGTATGGTGGTCGTTATAGACAGGTTAGTATGTATAGTGGTTGCTATAGACAGATTAGTGTGTATGGTGGTCGTTATAGATATATTAGTATGTATGGTGGTCGTTATAGATAGATTAATATGTATGGTGGTCGTTATAGATAGATTAATATGTATGGTGGTCGTTATAGATAGATTAATATGTATGGTGTTGTTATAGACATATTAGTATGTATGGTGTCGTTATATAGATATTAGTATGTATGGTGGTCGTTATAAATAGATTAATATGTATGGTGGTCGTTATAGATATATTAATATGTATGGTGGTCGTTATAGATAGGTTAGTATGCATGGTGGTCGTTATAGATAGATTAATATGTATGGTGTCGTTATAGATAGATTAGTATGTATGGTGGTCGCCATAGACAGATTAGTATGTATGGTGGTCGCTATAGACAGATTAGTATGTATGGTAGTCGCTATAGTCAGATTCGTATGTATGGTTGTCGCTATAATCAGATTAGTATGTATGGTGGTCGCTATATACAGATTAGTATGTATTGTGGTCGCTATAGACAGATTAGTATGTATGGTGGTCGCTATAGACAGATTAGTATGTATGGTGGTCGTTATAGTCAGATTAGTATGTATGGTGTTGTTATAGACATATTAGAATGTATGATGGTCGCTATAGATAAATTAGTATGTATGGTGGTCGTTATGGATATATTACTATGTATGGTGGTCGTTATAGATATATTAATATGTATGGTGGTCGTTATAGACAGGTTAGTATGTATAGTGGTTGCTATATACAGATTAGTGTGTATGGTAGTCGTTATAGATACATTAGTATGTATGGTGATCGTTATAGATAGATTAATATGTATGGTGGTCGTTATAGATAGATTAGTATGTATGGTGGTCGCTATAGATAGATTAATATGTATGGTGGTCGCTATTGTCAGATAAGTATGAATGGTTGTCGCTATAGATAGGTTAGTATGCATGGTGGTCGTTATAGATAGATTAATATGTATGGTATCCTTATAGATAGATTAGTATGTATGGTGGTCGCCATAGACAGATTAGTATGTATGGTGGTCGCTATAGACAGATTAGTATGTATGGTGGTCGCTATAGTCAGATTCGTATGTATGGTTGTCGCTATAGTCAGATTAGTATGTATGGTGGTCGCTATATACAGATTAGTATGTATTGTGGTCGCTATAGACAGATTAGTATGTATGGTGGTCGCTATAGACAGATTAGTATGTATGGTGGTCGTTATAGACAGATTAGTATGTATGGTGGTCGTTATAGATAGATTAGTATGTATGGTGGTCGTTATAGTCAGATTAGTATGTATGGTGGTCGTTATAGACAGATTAGTATGTATGGTGGTCGCTATAGATAGATTAGTATGTATGGTGGTCGTTATAGACAGATTAGTATGTATGGTGGTCGTTATAGTCAGATTAGTATGTATGGTGGTCGTTATAGCAGATTAGTATGTATGGTGGTCGTTATAGATAGATTAGTATGTATGGTGTCGTTATAGATAGATTAGTATGTATGGTGGTCGTTATAGATAGATTAGTATGTATGGTGTCGTTATAGATAGATTAGTATGTATGGTGGTCGTTATAGATAGATTAGTATGTATGGTGTCGTTATAGATAGATTAGTATGTATGGTGGTCGTTATAGATATATTAATATGTATGGTGGTCGTTATAGACAGGTTAGTATGTATGGTGGTTGCTATAGACAGATTAGTGTGTATGGTGGTCGTTATAGATATATTAGTATGTATGGTGGTCGTTATAGATAGATTAATATGTATGGTGGTCGTTATAGATAGATTAATATGTATGGTGGTCGTTATAGATAGATTAATATGTATGGTGTTGTTATAGACATATTAGTATGCATGGTGTCGTTATAGAGATATTAGTATGTATGGTGGTCGTTATAAATAGATTAATATGTATGGTGGTCGTTATAGATATATTAGTATGTATGGTGGTCGTTATAGATAGGTTAGTATGCATGGTGGTCGTTATAGATAGATTAATATGTATGGTGTCGTTATAGATAGATTAGTATGTATGGTGGTCGCCATAGACAGATTAGTATGTATGGTGGTCGCTATAGACAGATTAGTATGTATGGTGGTCGCTATAGTCAGATTCGTATGTATGGTTGTCGCTATAATCAGATTAGTATGTATGGTGGTCGCTATATACAGATTAGTATGTATTGTGGTCGCTATAGACAGATTAGTATGTATGGTGGTCGCTATAGACAGATTAGTATGTATGGTGGTCGCTATAGTCAGATTAGTATGTATGGTGTTGTTATAGACATATTAGAATGTATGGTGGTCGCTATAGATAAATTAGTATGTATGGTGGTCGTTATGGATAGATTACTATGTATGTTGGTCGTTATAGATATATTAATATGTATGGTGGTCGTTATAGACAGGTTAGTATGTATAGTGGTTGCTATATACAGATTAGTGTGTATTGTGGTCGTTATAGATACATTAGTATGTATGGTGGTCGTTATAGATAGATTAATATGTATGGTGATCGTTATAGATAGATTAATATGTATGGTGGTCGTTATAGATAGATTAGTATGTATGGTGGTCGCTATAGATAGATTAATATGTATGGTGGTCGCTATAGTCAGATAAGTATGAATGGTTGTCGCTATAGATAGGTTAGTATGCATGGTGGTCGTTATAGATAGATTAATATATATGGTATCCTTATAGATAGATTAGTATGTATGGTGGTCGCCATAGACAGATTAGTATGTATGGTGGTCGCTATGGACAGATTAGTATGTATGGTGGTCGCTATAGTCAGATTAGTATGTATGGTGGTCGCTATATACAGATTAGTATGTATTGTGGTCGCTATAGACAGATTAGTATGTATGGTGGTCGCTATAGACAGATTAGTATGTTGGTGGTCGTTATAGTCAGATTAGTATGTATGGTGGTCGTTATAGATAGATTAGTATGTATGGTGGTCGTTATAGTCAGATTAGTATGTATGGTGGTCGTTATAGTCAAATAGTATGTATGGTGGTCGTTATAGATAGATTAGTATGCATGGTGGTCGCTATAGATAGATTAATATGTATGGTTGTCGTTATAGTCAGATTAGTATGTATGGTGGTCGCTATAGACAGATTAGTATGTATGGTTGTCGTTATAGATAGGTTAGTATTTATGGTGTCGTTATAGACATATTAGTATGTATGATGGTCGTTATAGATAGATTAGTATGTATGGTTGTCGCTGTAGATATATTAGTATGTATGGTGGTCGTTATAGATAGGTTAGTATGCATGGTGGTCGCTATAGTCAGATTAGTATGTATGGTTGTCGCTATAGATAGATTAATATGTATGGTTGTCGTTATAGATAGATTAATATGTATGGTTGTCGCTATAGATATATTAATATGTATGGTTGTCGTTATAGATAGATTAGTATGTATGGTGTCGTTATAGATAGGTTAGTATGTATGGTGGTCGTTATTGTCAGATTAGTATGTATGGTGGTCGTTATTGATAGATTAGTATGTATGGTTGTCGCTATAGATAGATTAGTATGTATGGTTGTCGTTATAGATAGGTTAGTATGTATGGTGTCGATATAGACATATTAGTATATATGGTGGTCATTATAGATAGATTAATATGTATGGTGGTCGCTATTGTCAGATTATTATGTATGGTGGTCGCTATCGTCATATTAGTAGGTATGGTGGTCGCTATAGACAGATTAGTATGTATGGTGGTCGCTATAGACAGATTAGTATGGATGGTGGTCGCTATAGACAGATTAGTATGTATGGTGGTCGTTATAGACAGAATAGTATGTATGGTGGTCGCTATAGATAGATTAGTATGTATGGTGTCGTTATAGACAGATTAGTATGTATGGTGGTCGCTATAGATAGATTAGTGTGTATGGTGGTCGTTATAGACAGATTAGTATGTATCGTGGTCGTTATAGATAGATTAATATGTATGGTGTTGTTATAGACATATTAGAATGTATGGTGGTCGCTATAGATAGATTAGTATGTATGGTGGTCGTTATAGATAGATTACTATGTATGGTGGTCGTTATAGATATATTAATATGTATGGTGGTCGTTATAGACAGGTTAGTATATATAGTGGTTGCTATATACAGATTAGTGTGTATGGTGGTCGTTATAGATACATTAGTATGTATGGTGGTCGTTATAGATAGATTAATATGTATGGTGATCGTTATAGATAGATTAATATGTATGGTGGTCGTTATAGATAGATTAGTATGTATGGTGGTCGTTATAGATAGGTTAGTATGTATGGTGGTCGTTATAGATAGATTAATATGTATGGTGTCGTTATAGATAGATTAGTATGTATGGTGGTCGCTATAGACAGATTAGTATGTATGGTGGTCGCTATAGACAGATTAGTATGTATGGTTGTCGTTATAGACAGATTAGTATGTATGGTGGTCGTTATAGATAGATTAGTATGTATGGTTGTCGCTATAGATAGATTAGTATGTATGGTTGTCGTTATAGATAGGTTAGTATGTATGGTGTTGATATAGACATATTAGTATATATGGTGGTCGTTATAGATATATTAATATGTATGGTGGTCGCTATAGTCAGATTATTATGTATGGTGGTCGCTATCGTCATATTATTATGTATGGTGGTCGCTATTGACAGATTAGTATGTATGGTGGTCGCTATAGACAGATTAGTATGTATGGTGGTCGCTATAGACATATTAGTATGTATGGTGGTCGCTATAGATAGATTAGTATGTATGGTGGTCCTTATAGACAGATTAGTATGTATGGTGGTCGCTATAGATAGATTAGTATGTATGGTGGTCGTTATAGACAGGTTAGTATGTATGGTGGTCGTTATAGATAGATTAGTATGTATGGTCGTCGTTATAGACAGATTAGTATGTATGGTGGTCGCTATAGTCAGGTTAGTATGTATGGTGGTCGTTATAGATATATTAGTATGTATGGTGGTCGCTATAGATAGATTAGTATGTATGGTGGTCGTTATAGTCAGGTTAGTATGTATGGTGGTCGTTATAGACAGATTAGTATGTATGGTGGTCGCTATAGATAGATTAGTATGTATGGTGGTCGTTATAGACAGATTAGTATGTATGGTGGTCGCTATAGATAGATTAGTATGTATGGTGGTCGTCATAGACAGGTTAGTATGTATGGTGGTCGTTATAGATAGATTAGTATGTATGGTGGTCGTTATAGACAGATTAGTATGTATGGTGGTCGCTATAGATATATTAGTATGTATGGTGGTCGTTATAGACAGGTTAGTATGTATGGTGGTCGTTATAGATAGATTAGTATGTATGGTGGTCGTTATAGACAGATTAGTATGTATGGTGGTCGCTATAGTCAGATTAGTATGTATGGTGGTCGCTATAGATAGATTAGTATGTATGGTGGTCGCTATCGTCAGATTAGTATGTATTGTGGTCGCTATAGTCAGATTAGTATGTATGGTGTCCTTATAGATAGATTAATATGTATGGTGTCGTTATAGATAGATTAGTATGTATGGTGTCTTTATAGATATATTAGTATGTATGGTGGTCGTTATAGATAGATTAATATGTATGGTGTCGTTATAGACATATTAGTATGTATGGTGGTCGTTATAGACATATTAGTATATATGGTGGTCGTTATAGATAGATTAGTATGTATGGTGGTCGCTATAGATAGATTAGTATGTATGGTGGTCGCTATCGTCAGATTAGTATGTATTGTGGTCGCTATAGTCAGGTTAGTATGTATGGTGTCCTTATAGATATATTAATATGTATGGTGCCGTTATAGATAGATTAGTATGTATGGTGTCGTTATAGATAGATTAGTATGTATGGTGGTCGTTATAGATAGATTAATATGTATGGTGTCGTTATAGATATATTAGTATGTATGGTGGTCGTTATAGACATATTAGTATGTATGGTGGTCGTTATAGATAGATTAGTATGTATGGTGGTCGCTATAGATAGATTAATATGTATGGTGTCGTTATAGATAGATTAGTATGTATGGTGGTCGCTATTGACAGATTAGTATGTATGGTGGTCGCTATAGACAGATTAGTATGTATGGTTGTCGTTATAGATAGGTTAGTATGTATGGTGTCGTTATAGACATATTAGTATGTATGGTTGTCGCTGTATATAGATTAGTATGTATGGTTGTCTTTATAGACAGATTAGTATGTATTGTGGTCGCTATAGACAGATTAGTATGTATGGTGGTCGCTATAGACAGATTAGTATGTATGGTGGTCGATATAGTCAGATTAGTATGTATGGTGGTCGTTATAGATAGATTAGTATGTATGGTGGTCGTTATAGTCAGATTAGTATGTATGGTGGTCGTTATAGACAGATTAGTATGTATGGTGGTCGCTATTGATAGATTAATATGTATGGTGGTCGTTATAGACAGATTAGTATGTATGGTGGTCGTTATAGATAGATTAGTATGTATAGTTGTCGCTATAGATAGATTAGTATGTATGGTTGTCGTTATAGATAGGTTAGTATGTATGGTGTTCATATAGACATATTAGTATATATGGTGGTCGTTATAGATATATTAATATGTATGGTGGTCGCTATAGTCAGATTATTATGTATGGTGGTCGCTATCGTCATATTATTATGCATGGTGGTCGCTATAGACAGATTAGTATGTATGGTGGTCGCTTTAGACAGATTAGTATGTATGGTGGTCGCTATAGACATATTAGTATGTATGGTGGTCGCTATAAATAGATTAGTATGTATGGTGGTCCTTTTAGACAGATTAGTATGTATGGTGGTCGCTATAGATAGATTAGTATGTATGGTGGTCGTTATAGACAGGTTAGTATGTATGGTGGTCGTTATAGATAGATTAGTATGTATGGTCGTCGTTATAGACAGATTAGTATGTAAGGTGGTCGCTATAGTCAGGTTAGTATGTATGGTGGTCGTTATAGATATATTAGTTATGGTGTCGTATAGATAGATTGTATATGGTGGTCGTTATAGAGTTAGTATGACTTATAGACAGATTATATTATGGTGGTCGCTATAGATAGATTAGTATGTATGGTGGTCGTTATAGACGATTAGTATGTATGGTGGTCGCTATAGATAGATTAGTATGTATGGTCGTATAGACAGGTTAGTATGTATGGTGGTCGTTATAGATAGATAGTATGTATGGTGGTCGTTATAGACAGATTAGTATGTATGGTGGTCGCTATAGATATATTAGTATGTATGGTGGTCGTTATAGACAGGTTAGTATGTATGGTGGTCGTTATAGATAGATTAGTATGTATGGTGGTCGTTATAGACAGATTAGTATGTATGGTGGTCGCTATAGACAGATTAGTATGTATGGTGGTCGCTATAGATAGATTAGTATGTATGGTGGTCGCTATAGTCAGATTAGTATGTATTGTGGTCGCTATAACAGATTAGTATGTATGGTGTCGTTATAGATAGATTAATATGTATGGTGTCGTTATAGATAGATTAGTATGTATGGTGTCTTTATAGATATATTAGTATGTATGTGTCGTTATAGATATTAATATGTATGGTGTCGTTATAGACATATTAGTATGTATGGTGGTCGTTATAGATTTAGTATGTATGGTGGTCGTTATAGATAGATTAGTATGTATGGTGGTCGCTATAGATAGATTAGTATGTATGGTGGTCGCTATAGTCAGATTAGTATGTATGTGGTCGTATAGAGTTAGTATGTATGGTGTCATAGATAATATATGTATGGTGCGTATAGATAATTAGTATGTATGGTGTCTTATAGATATATTAGTATGTATGGTGGTCGTTATAGATAGATTAATATGTATGGTGTCGTTATAGACATATTAGTATGTATGGTGGTCGTTATAGATATATTAGTATGTATGGTGGTCGTTATAGATAGATTAGTATGTATGGTGGTCGCTATAGATAGATTAATATGTATGGTGTCGTTATAGATAGATTAGTATGTATGGTGGTCGCTATAGACAGATTAGTATGTATGGTGGTCGCTATAGACAGATTAGTATGTATGGTTGTCGTTATAGATAGGTTAGTATGTATGGTGTCGTTATAGACATATTAGTATGTATGGTGGTCGCTATAGATAGATTAGTATGTATGGTTGTCGTTATAGATAGATTAGTATGTATGGTGTCGTTATAGATAGGTTAGTATGTATGGTGGTCGCTATAGTCAGATTAGTATGTATGGTGGTCGTTATAGATAGATTAGTATGTATGGTGGTCGCTATAGATAGATTAATATGTATGGTTGTCGTTATAGATAGATTAGTATGTATGGTGTCGTTATAGACATATTAGTATGTATGGTGGTCGTTATAGATAGATTAGTATGTATGGTGGTCGCTATAGTCAGATTAGTATGTATGGTGGTCGCTATAGATAGATTAGTATGTATGGTTGTCGTTATAGATAGATTAGTATGTATGGTGGTCGTTATAGATAGATTAGTATGTATGGTTGTCGTTATAGATAGATTAGTATGTATGGTTG
Source organism: Archivesica marissinica (assembly GCA_014843695.1). Classification (NCBI taxonomy): domain Eukaryota; kingdom Metazoa; phylum Mollusca; class Bivalvia; order Venerida; family Vesicomyidae; genus Archivesica; species Archivesica marissinica. Next base: position 51,988,446 of record CM026399.1, read on the forward strand.
TCGTTATAGATAGGTTAGTATGTATGGTGTCGTTATAGACATATTAGTATGTATGGTGGTCGTTATAGATATATTAATATGTATGGTGGTCGCTATAGTCAGATTAGTATGTATGGTGGTCGCTATAGATATATTAATATGTATGGTGTCATTATAGATAGATTAGTATGTATGGTGGTCGCTATAGTCAGATTAGTATGTATGGTGGTCGCTATAGATAGATTAATATGTATGGTGTCGTTATAGACATATTAGTATGTATGGTGGTCGTTATAGATATATTAGTATGTATGGTGGTCGTTATAGATAGATTAGTATGTATGGTGTCGTTATAGATAGATTAGTATGTATGGTGTCGTTATAGATAGATTAGTATGTATGGTGTCGCTATAGACATATTAGTATGTATGGTGGTCGTTATAGATAGATTAGTATGTATGGTGGTCGCTATAGTCAGATTAGTATGTATGGTGGTCGCTATTGATAGATTAATATGATAGATTAATATGTATGGTGTTGTTATAGATAGATTAGTATGTATGGTGTCTTTATAGATAGATTAGTATGTATGGTGGTCGTTATAGATATATTAGTATGTATGGTGTCTTTATAGATATATTAGTATGTATGGTGGTCGTTATAGACATATTAGTATGTATGGTGGTCGTTATAGATAGATTAATATGTATGGTGTCGTTATAGATAGATTAGTATGTATGGTGGTCGTTATAGATATATTAGTATGTATGGTGTCTTTATAGATAGATTAGTATGTATGGTGGTCGTTATATATAGGTTAGTATGCATGGTATCTTTATAGATAGATTAGTATGTATGGTGTCGTTATAGACATATTAGTATATATGGTGGTCGTTATAGATAGGTTAATATGTATGGTGTCGTTATAGATAGATTAGTATGTATGGTGTCGTTATAGACATATTAGTATATATGGTGGTCGTTATAGATAGGTTAATATGTATGGTGTCGTTAAAGATAGATTAATATGGATGGTGTCGTTATAGACATATTAGTATGTATTGTGTCGTTATAGAGATATTAGTATGTATGGTGGTCGTTATAGACATATTGGTATATATGGTGGTCGTTATAGATAGGTTAATATGGATGGTGTCGTTAAAGACATATTAGTATGTATGGTGTCGTTATAGAGATATTAGTATGCATGGTGGTCGTTATAGATATATTAGTATGTATGGTTGTCGTTATTGATAGGTTAGTATGTATGGTTGTCGCTATAGATAGATTAGTATGTATGGTGTCGTTATAGACATATTAGTATATATGGTGGTCGTTATAGATAGATTAGTATGTATGGTGTCGTTATAGATAGGTTAGTATGTATGGTGTCGTTATAGACATATTGGTATATATGGTGGTCGTTATTGATAGATTAGTATGTATGGTTGTCGCTATAGATAGATTAATATGTATGGTGTCGTTATAGACATATTAGTATGTATGGTGGTCGTTATTGATAGGTTAATATGTATGGTGTCGTTATAGATCGATTAATATGTATGGTGTCGTTATAGACATATTAGTATGTATGGTGGTCGTTATAGATAGATTAATATGTATGGTGGTCGTTATAGATAGATTAGTATGTATGGTGGTCGCTATAGACATATTAATATGTATGGTGGCATTATAGACATATTAATATGTATGGTGGCGTTATAGACATATTAATATGTATGGTGGTCGTTATAGATAGATTAGTATGTATGGTGGTCGCTATAGTCAGATTAGTATGTATGGTGGTCGCTATAGATAGATTAGTATGTATGGTTGTCGTTATAGATAGATTAGTATGTATGGTGGTCGTTATAGATAGGTTAGTATGTATGGTTGTCGTTATAGATAGATTAGTATGTATGGTTGTCGTTATAGATAGGTTAGTATGTATGGTGTCGTTATAGACATATTAGTATGTATGGTGGTCGTTATAGATAGATTAATATGTATGGTGGTCGCTATAGTCAGATTAGTATGTATGGTGGTCGCTATAGATAGATTAATATGTATGGTGTCGTTATAGATAGATTAGTATGTATGGTGGTCGCTATAGTCAGATTAGTATGTATGGTGGTCGCTATAGATAGATTAATATGTATGATGTCGTTATAGACATATTAGTATGTATGGTGGTCGTTATAGATATATTAGTATGTATGGTGGTCGTTATAGATAGATTAGTATGTATGGTGTCGTTATAGATAGATTAGTATGTATGGTGTCGTTATAGATATATTACTATGTATGGTGGTCGTTATAGATAGATTAATATGTATGGTGTCGTTATAGATAGATTAGTATGTATGGTGTCGTTATAGATAGATTAGTATGTATGTTGGTCGTTATAGATAGATTAGTATGTATGGTGTCTTTATAGATATATTAGTATGTATGGTGGTCGTTATAGACATATTAGTATATATGGTGGTCGTTATAGATAGATTAATATGTATGGTGTCGTTATAGACATATTAGTATGTATGGTGTCTTTATAGATAGATTAGTATGTATGGTGATCGTTATAGATATATTAGTATGTATGGTGGTCGTTATAGATAGGTTAATATGTATGGTGTCGTTATAGATAGATTAGTATGTATGGTGTCGTTATAGACATATTAGTATGTATGGTGGTCGTTATAGATAGGTTAATATGTATGGTGTCGTTATAGATAGATTAATATGTATGGTGTCGTTATAGACATATTAGTATGTATGGTGGTCGTTATAGATAGATTAATATGTATGGTGGTCGTTATAGATAGATTAATATGTATGGTGGCGTTATAGACATATTAGTATGTATGGTGGTCGTTATAGATAGATTAGTATGTATGGTGGTCGCTATAGACATATTAATATGTATGGTGGCATTATAGACATATTAATATGTATGGTGGCGTTATAGACATATTAATATGTATGGTGGTCGTTATAGATAGATTAGTATGTATGGTGTCGTTATAGATAGATTAGTATGTATGGTGGTCGTTATAGATATATTAGTATGTATGGTGGTCGCTATAGATAGATTAATATGTATGGTGGCGTTATAGATATATTAGTATGTATGGTGGTCGTTATAGATAGATTAGTATGTATGGTGGTCGCTATAGATAGATATATGTATGGTGGCGTTATAGACAGATTAGTATGTATGGTGGTCGTTATAGATAGATTAGTATGTATGGTGTCGTTATAGACATATTAGTATGTATGGTGGTCGTTATAGATAGATTAATATGTATGGTGTCGTTATAGACATATTAGTATGTATGGTGGTCGTTATAGATAGATTAGTATGTATGGTGGTCGTTATAGATAGATTAGTATGTATGGTGGTCGCTATAGATATATTAATATGTATGGTGTCGTTATAGATAGATTAGTATGTATGGTGGTCGCTATAGACAGATTAGTATGTATGGTGGTCGCTATAGACAGATTAGTATGTATGGTTGTCGTTATAGATAGGTTAGTATGTATGGTGTCGTTATAGACATATTAGTATGTATGGTGGTCGCTATAGATAGATTAGTATGTATGGTTGTCGTTATAGATAGATTAGTATGTATGGTGTCGTTATAGATAGGTTAGTATGTATGGTGGTCGCTATAGTCAGATTAGTATGTATGGTGGTCGTTATAGATAGATTAGTATGTATGGTTGTCGTTATAGATAGATTAGTATGTATGGTGGTCGCTATAGACAGATTAGTATGTATGGTGGTCGCTATAGATAGATTATATGTATGGTGTCGTTATAGATAGATTAGTATGTATGGTGGTCGTTATAGATAGATTAGTATGTATGGTGGTCGCTATTGTCAGATTAGTATGTATGGTGGTCGCTATAATAGATTAGTATGTATGGTGTCGTTATAGATATATTAGTATGTATGGTGGTCGCTATAGATAGATTAGTATGTATGGTGTCGCTATAGATAGATTAGTATGTATGGTGGTCGCTATAGATAGATTAGTATGTATGGTTGTCGCTATAGATAGATTAGTATGTATGGTTGTCGTTATAGATAGATTAGTATGTATGGTGGTCGTTATAGATAGATTAGTATGTATGGTGGTCGTTATAGATAGATTAGTATGTATGGTTGTCGTTATAGATAGGTTAGTATGTATGGTGTCGTTATAGACATATTAGTATGTATGGTGGTCGTTATAGATAGATTAATATGTATGGTGGTCGCTATAGTCAGATTAGTATGTATGGTGGTCGCTATAGATAGATTAGTATGTATGGTGTCGTTATAGATAGATTAGTATGTATGGTGGTCGCTATAGTCAGATTAGTATGTATGGTGGTCGTTATAGATAGATTAGTATGTATGGTGGTCGCTATAGATAGATTAGTATGTATGGTGGTCGTTATAGATAGGTTAGTATGTATGGTGGTCGTTATAGATAGATTAGTATGTATGGTTGTCGTTATAGATAGATTAGTATGTATGGTGTCGCTATAGACAGATTAGTATGTATGGTGGTCGTTATAGATAGATTAGTATGTATGGTGGTCGTTATAGATAGATTAGTATGTATGGTGGTCGTTATAGATAGATTAATATGTATGGTGGTCGCTATAGTTAGATTAGTATGTATGGTGGTCGCTATAGATAGATTAATATGTATGGTGTCGTTATAGATAGATTAGTATGTATGGTGGTCGCTATAGTCAGATTAGTATGTATGGTGGTCGCTATAGATAGATTAATATGTATGGTGTCTTATAGACAATTAGTATGTATGGTGGTCGTTATAGATAGATTAGTATGTATGGTGTCGTTATAGATAGATTAGTATGTATGGTGTCGTTATAGATAGATTAGTATGTATGGTGGTCGTTATAGATATATTAGTATGTATGGTGTCGTTATAGATAGATTAGTATGTATGGTGGTCGTTATAGACATATTAGTATGTATGGTGGTCGTTATAGATAGATTAATATGTATGGTGTCGTTATAGACAGATTAGTATGTATGGTGGTCGTTATAGATAGATTAGTATGTATGGTGGTCGTTATAGATATAGTATGTATGGTGTCGTTATAGATATATTAGTATGTATGGTGGTCGTTATAGATAGGTTAGTATGCATGGTGTCTTTATAGATAGATTAGTATGTATGGTGTCGTTATAGACATATTAGTATATATGGTGGTCGTTATAGATAGGTTAATATGTATGGTGTCGTTATAGATAGATTAATATGTATGGTGTCGTTATAGACATATTAGTATATATGGTGGTCGTTATAGATAGATTAATATGGATGGTGTCGTTATAGACGTATTAGTATGTATGGTGTCGTTATAGAGATATTAGTATGCATGGTGGTCGTTATAGACATATTGTATATATGGTGGTCGTTATAGATAGGTTAATATGGATGGTGTCGTTAAAGACATATAAGTATGTATGGTGTCGTTATAGAGATATTAGTATGCATGGTGGTTGTTATAGATATATTAGTATGGTTGTCGTTATAGATAGGTTAGTATGTATGGTTGTCGCTATAGATAGATTAGTATGTATGGTGTCGTTATAGATAGATTAGTATGTATGGTGGTCGTTATAGATAGATTAGTATGTATGGTGTCGTTATAGATAGGTTAGTATGTATGGTGTCGTTATAGATATATTAGTATGTATGGTGGTCGTTATAGATAGATTAGTATGTATGGTTGTCGCTATAGATAGATAATATGTATGGTGTCGTTATAGACATATTAGTATGTATGGTGGTCGTTATAGATAGATTAATATGTATGGTGTCGTTATAGATAGATTAATATGTATGTTGTCGTTATAGATAGATTAATATGTATGGTGTCGTTATAGACATATTAGTATGTATGGTGGTCGTTATAGATAGATTAGTATGTATGGTGGTCGTTATAGATAGATTAATATGTATGGTGTCGTTATAGACATATTAGTATGTATGGTGGTCGTTATAGATAGATTAGTATGTATGGTGGTCGCTATAGACATATTAATATGTATGGTGGCATTATAGACATATTAATATGTATGGTGGCGTTATAGACATATTAATATGTATGGTGGTCGTTATAGATAGATTAGTATGTATGGTGGTCGCTATAGATAGATTAATATGTATGGTGGCGTTATAGACATATTAGTATGTATGGTGGTCGTTATAGATAGATTAGTATGTATGGTGGTCGCTATAGATAGATTAATATGTATGGTGGCGTTATAGACATATTAGTATGTATGGTGGTCGTTATAGATAGATTAGTATGTATGGTGGCGTTATAGACATATTAGTATGTATGGTGGTCGTTATAGATAGATTAGTATGTATGGTGGTCGTTATAGATATATTAGTATGTATGGTGGTCGCTATAGATAGATTAATATGTATGGTGGTCGTTATAGATATATTAGTATGTATGGTTGTCGTTATAGATAGATTAGTATGTATGGTGGTCGTTATAGATAGATTAGTATGTATGGTGGTCGTTATAGATAGATTAATATGTATGGTGGCGTTATAGATAGATTAGTATGTATGGTGGTCGTTATAGATAGGTTAGTATGTATGGTGGTCGTTATAGACATATTAGTATGTATGGTGGTCGTTATAGATAGATTAATATGTATGGTGTCGTTATAGACATATTAGTATGTATGGTGTCGTTATAGATAGATTAGTATGTATGGTGGTCGTTATAGATATAGTATGTATGGTGTCGTTATAGATATATTAGTATGTATGGTGGTCGTTATAGATAGGTTAGTATGCATGGTGTCTTTATAGATAGATTAGTATGTATGGTGTCGTTATAGACATATTAGTATGTATGGTGGTCGTTATAGATAGGTTAATATGTATGGTGTCGTTATAGATAGATTAATATGTATGGTGTCGTTATAGATAGATTAGTATGTATGGTGGTCGTTATAGATAGATTAATATGTATGGTGTCGTTATAGACAGATTAGTATGTATGGTGTCGTTATAGAGATATTAGTATGTATGGTGGTCGTTATAGATAGATTAGTATGTATGGTGGTCGTTATAGATAGGTTAGTATGTATGGTGTCGTTATAGACATATTAGTATGTATGGTGTCGTTATAGAGATATTAGTATGTATGGTGGTCGTTATAGATATATTAGTATGGTGGTCGTTATAGATAGGTTAGTATGTATGGTGGTCGCTATAGATAGATTAGTATGTATGGTGTCGTTATAGAATATTAGTATGTATGGTGGTCGTTATAGATAGATTAGTATGTATGGTGTCGTTATAGATAGGTTAGTATGTATGGTGTCGTTATAGACATATTAGTATGTATGGTGGTCGTTATAGATAGATTAGTATGTATGGTGGTCGCTATAGATAGATTAATATGTATGGTGTCGTTATAGACATATTAGTATGTATGGTGGTCGTTATAGATAGATTAATATGTATGGTGTCGTTATAGATAGATTAATATGTATGGTGTCGTTATAGACATATTAGTATGTATGGTGGTCGTTATAGATAGATTAATATGTATGGTGGTCGTTATAGATAGATTAATATGTATGGTGGCGTTATAGACATATTAGTATGTATGGTGGTCGTTATAGATAGATTAGTATGTATGGTGGTCGCTATAGACATATTAATATGTATGGTGGCATTATAGACATATTAATATGTATGGTGGCGTTATAGACATATTAATATGTATGGTGGTCGTTATAGATAGATTAGTATGTATGGTGTCGTTATAGATAGATTAATATGTATGGTGGTCGTTATAGATATATTAGTATGTATGGTGGTCGCTATAGATAGATTAATATGTATGGTGGCGTTATAGACATATTAGTATGTATGGTGGTCGTTATAGATAGATTAGTATGTATGGTGGTCGCTATAGATAGAATAATATGTATGGTGGCGTTATAGACATATTAGTATGTATGGTGGTCGTTATAGATAGATTAATATGTATGGTGGTCGTTATAGATATATTAGTATGTATGGTGGTCGCTATAGATAGATTAATATGTATGGTGGCGTTATAGATAGATTAGTATTATGGTGGTCGTTATAGATAGGTTAGTATGTATGGTGTCGTTATAGATAGATTAGTATGTATGGTGGTCGTTATAGATAGATTAATATGTATGGTGTCGTTATAGATAGATTAGTATTATGGTGGTCGTTATAGATATATTAACATGTATGGTGGTCGTTATAGACAGGTTAGTATGTATGGTGGTTGCTATAGACAGATTAGTGTGTATGGTTGTCGTTATAGATATATTAGTATGTGTGGTGGTCGATATAAACAGGTTAATATGTATGGTGGTCATTATAGACAGGTTAGTATGTATGGTGGTTGCTATAGACAGATTAGAGTGTATGGTGGGCGGTATAGATAGATTAGTATGTATGGTGGTCGTTATAGATAGATTAATATGTATGGTGGTCGTTATAGATAGATTAATATGTATGGTGGTCGTTATAGATAGATTAATATGTATGGTGTCGCTATAGACATATTAGTATGTATGGTGGTCGTTATAGATATATTAATATGTATGTTGTCGTTATATAAATATTAGTATGTATGGTGTCGTTATAGACATATTAGTATGCATGGTGGTCGCTATAGATAGATTAGTATGTATGGTGGTCGTTATAGATAGGTTAGTATGTATGGTGGTCGTTATAGATAGGTTAGTATGTATGGTGGTCGCTATAGATAGATTAGTATGTATGGTGGTCGATATAGATAGATTAGTATGTATGGTGGTCGTTATAGATAGATTAGTATGTATGGTGGTCGTTATAGATAGGTTAGTATGTATGGTGGTCGTTATAGATAGATTAGTATGTATGGTGGTCGTTATAGATAGATTAGTATGTATGGTGGTCGTTATAGACAGATTAGTATGTATGGTGTCGTTATAGATAGATTAGTATGTATGGTGGTCGTTATAGATATAGTATGTATGGTGTCGTTATAGATAGATTAATATGTATGGTGGTCGTTATAGACAGATATAGTATGTATGGTGGTCGTTATAGATAGATTAATATGTATGGTGTCGTTATAGATAGATTAGTATGTATGGTGTCGTTATAGACAGATTAGTATGTATGGTGGTCGTTATAGATAGATTAATGTATGGTGGTCGTTATAGATAGTTTAGTATGTATGGTGGTCGTTATAGATATTAGTATGTATGGTGGTCGTTATAGATAGATTAGTATGTATGGTGGTCGTTATAGATAGGTTAGTATGTATGGTGGTCGCTATAGACAGATTAGTATGTATGGTGGTCGCTATAGACAGATTAGTATGTATGGTGGTCGTTATAGATATATTAGTATGTATGGTGGTCGTTATAGTTAGATTAGTATGTATGGTGGTCGTTATAGATAGATTAGTATGTATGGTGTCGCTATAGATAGATTAGTATGTATGGTGGTCGTTATAGATAGGTTAGTATGTATGGTGTCGTTATAGACATATTAGTATGTATGGTGTCGTTATAGACATATTAGTATGTATGGTGTCGTTATAGATAGATTAGTATGTATGGTGTCGTTATAGATAGATTAGTATGTATGGTGTCGCTATAGCTAGATAGTATGTATGGTGGTCGTTATAGATAGATTAGTATGTATGGTGTCGTTATAGATAGGTTAGTATGTATGGTGTCGTTATAGACATATTAGTATGTATGGTGGTCGTTATAGATAGATTAATATGTATGGTGGTCGCTATAGTCAGATTAGTATGCATGGTGGTCGCTATAGACATATTAATATGTATGGTGGTCGTTATAGATAGATTAGTATGTATGGTGTCGTTATAGACATATTAGTAT
>CM026399.1:51999367-52043737 GCA_014843695.1 Archivesica marissinica
GTATCCCAGGGCATCATGATTATATTTAGTATCCAAGGGCATCATGATTATATTTAGTATCCCAGGGCATCATGATTATATTTAGTATCCCAGGGCTCCATGATTATATTTAGTATTCCAGGCCCCCATGATTATATTTAGTATCCCAGGACCCCATGATTATATTTAGTATCCCAGGGCTCCATGATTATATTTAGTATCCCAGGGCTCCATGAGTAGATGTAGTATCCCCGGCCCCCATGATGATATTTAGCATCCCAGGCACCCCATGATTATATTTAGTATCCCAGGGCTCCATGATTATATTTAGTATCCCAGGGCTCCATGATTATATTTAGTATCCCAGGCTCCATGATATATTTAGTATCCCAGGCCCCCATGATTATATTTAGTATCCCAGGGCTCCATGATTATATTTAGTATCCCAGGGCATCATGATTATATTTAGTATCCCAGGACCCCATGATTATATTTAGTATCCCAGGACTCCATGATTATATTTAGTATCCCAGGGCTCCATGATTATATTTAGTATCCCAGGCCCCCATGATTATATTTAGTATCCCAGGGCATCATGATTATATTTAGTATTCCAGGCCCCCATGATTATATTTAGTATCCCAGGACCCCATGATTATATTTAGTATCCCAGGGCTCCATGATTATATTTAGTATCCCAGGGCATCATGATTATATTTAGTATCCCAGCACATGATTATATTTAGTATCCCAGGCCCCCATGATTATATTTAGTATCCCAGGACTCCATGATTATATTTAGTATCCCAGGGCATCATGATTATATTTAGTATCCCAGGCCCCCATGATTATATTTAGTATCCCAGGGCATCATGATTATATTTAGTATTCCAGGCCCCCATGATTATATTTAGTATCCCAGGACCCCATGATTATATTTAGTATCCCAGGGCTCCATGATTATATTTAGTATCCCAGGGCATCATGATTATATTTAGTATCCCAGGACTCCATGATTATATTTAGTATCCCAGGGCATCATGATTATATTTAGTATCCCAGGGCATCATGATTATATTTAGTATCCCAGGCCCCCATGATTATATTTAGTATCCCAGGACTCCATGATTATATTTAGTATCCCAGGGCATCATGATTATATTTAGTATCCCAGGCCCCCATGATTATATTTAGTATCCCAGGGCATCATGATTATATTTAGTATTCCAGGCCCCCATGATTATATTTAGTATCCCAGGACCCCATGATTATATTTAGTATCCCAGGGCTCCATGATTATATTTAGTATCCCAGGCCCCCATGATTATATTTAGTATCCCAGGGCTCCATGATTATATTTAGTATTCCAGGCCCCATGATTATATTTAGTATCCCAGGACCCCATGATATATTTAGATCCAGGCCCCCAGATTATATTTAGTATCCCAGGCCCATGATTATATTTAGTATCCCAGGGCCCTGATTATATTTAGTATCCCAGGCACATGATTATTTAGATCCCAGGGCCCCATGATTATATGTAGTATCCCAGGGCTCCATGATTATATTTAGTATCCCAGGGCATCATGATTATATATAGTATCCCAGGCCCCATGATTATATGTAGTATCCCAGGACCCCATGATTATATTTAGTATCCAGGGCTCCATGATTATATTTAGTATCCCAGGGCATCATGATTATATTAGTATCCCAGGCCCCATGATTATATTTAGTATCCCAGGGCCCCATGATTATATGTAGTATCCCAGGGCTCCATGATTATATGTAGTATCCCAGGGCCCCATGATTATATGTAGTATCCCAGGGCTCCATGATTATATGTAGTATCCCAGGGCTCCATGATTATATTTAGTATCCCAGGCCCCCATGATTATATTTAGTATTCCAGGCCCCCATGATTATATTTAGTATCCCAGGGCATCATGATTATATTTAGTATTCCAGGCCCCCATGATTATATTTAGTATTCCAGGCCCCCATGATTATATTTAGTATCCCAGGCCCCCATGATTATATTTAGTATCCCAGGGCTCCATGATTATATTTAGTATCCCAGGGCATCATGATTATATTTAGTATTCCAGGCCCCCATGATTATATTTAGTATCCCAGGCCCCCATGATTATATTTAGTATCCCAGGGCCCCATGATTATATTTAGTATCCCAGGGCTCCATGATTATATTTAGTATCCCAGGGCACCATGATTATATTTAGTATTCCAGGCCCCCATGATTATATTTAGTATCCCAGGGCTCCATGATTATATTTAGTATCCCAGGACTCCATGATTATATTTAGTATCCCAGGGCTCCATGATTATATGTAGTATCCCAGGCCCCCATGATTATATTTAGTATTCCAGGCCCCCATGATTATATTTAGTATCCCAGGCCCCCATGATTATATTTAGTATTCCAGGCCCCCATGATTATATTTAGTATCCCAGGGCTCCATGATTATATTTAGTATCCCAGGGCTCCATGATTATATTTAGTATCCCAGGACTCCATGATTATATTTAGTATCCCAGGACTCCATGATTATATTTAGTATCCCAGGACTCCATGACTATATTTAGTATCCTAGGACTCCATGATTATATTTAGTATCCTAGGACTCATGATTATATTTAGTATCCCAGGGCTCCATGATTATATTTAGTATCCCAGGGCTCCATGATTATATTTAGTATCCCAGGACTCCATGATTATATTTAGTATCTCAGGACTCTATGATTATATTTAGTATCCCAGGACTCCATGATTATATTTAGTATCCCAGGACTCCATGATTATATTTAGTATCCTAGGACTCCATGATTATATTTAGTATCCTAGGACTCCATGATTATATTTAGTATCCCAGGGCTCCATGATTATATTTAGTATCCCAGGGCTCCATGATTATATTTAGTATCCCAGGGCTCCATGATTATATTTAGTATCCCAGGACTCCATGATTATATTTAGTATTCCAGGCTCCCATGATTATATTTAGTATCCCAGGACCACCTGATTATATTTAGTATCCTAGGACTCCATGAATATATTTAGTATCCCAGGGCTCCATGATTATATTTAGTATCCCAGGACTCCATGATTATATTTAGTGTCTCAGGGCTCCATGATTATATTTAGTGTCTCAGGGCTCCATGATTATATTTAGTATTCCAGGCCCCCATGATTATATTTAGTATCCCAGGATTCCATGATTATATTTAGTATCCCAGGGCTCCATGATTATATTTAGTATTCCAGGCCCCCATGATTATATTTAGTATCCCAGGGCTCCATGATTATATTTAGTATCCCAGGGCTCCATGATTATATTTAGTATTCCAGGCCCCCATGATTATATTTAGTATCCCAGGGCTCCATGATTATATTTAGTATCCCAGGGATACATGATTATATGTAGTATCCCAGGGCTCCATGATTATATTTAGTATTCCAGGCCCCCATGATTATATTTAGTATCCCAGGGCTCCATGATTGTATTTAGTATCCCAGGGCCCCATGATTATATTTAGTATCCCAGGACCCCATAATTATATGTAGTATCCCAGGACCCCATGATTATATTTTGTATCCCAGGACTCCATGATTATATTTAGTATCCCAGGGCTCCATGATTATATGTAGTATCCCAGGACCCCATAATTATATGTAGTATCCCAGGACCCCATGATTATATTTAGTATCCCAGGACTCCATGATTATATGTAGTATCCCAGGACCCCATGATTATATGTAGTATCCCAGGGCTCCATGATTATATTTAGTATCCCAGGGCTCCATTATTATATTTAGTATCCCAGGGCATCATGATTATATGTAGTATCCCAGGGTCCCATGATTATATTTAGTATCCCAGGACCCCATAATTATATGTAGTATCCCAGGACTCCATGATTATATTTAGTATCCCAGGGCTCCATGATTATATGTAGCATCCCAGGGCCCCATGATTATATGTAGCATCCCAGGGCCCCATGATTATATGTAGCATCCCAGGGCCCCATGATTATATGTAGCATCCCAGGGCCCCATGATTATATGTAGCATCCCAGGGCTCCATGATTATATGTCGCATCCCAGGGCCCCATGATTATATTTAGTATCCCAGGACTCCATGATTATATTTAGTGTCCCAGGGATCCATGATTATATTTAGTATCCCAGGTCCCCATGATTATATTTAGTATTCCAGGCCCCCATGATTATATTTAGTATCCCAGGACTCCATGATTATATGTAGTATCCCAGGACCCCATAATTATATGTAGCATCCCAGGACCCCATGATTATATGTAGTATCCCAGGACCCCATGATTATATTTAGTATCCCAGGACTCCATGATTATATTTAGTATCCCAGGGCTCCATGATTATATTTAGTATCCCAGGGCTCCATGATTATATTTAGTATCCCAGGGCTCCATGATTATATGTAGCATCCCAGGGCCCCATGATTATATGTAGCATCCCAGGGCTCCATGATTATATGTAGCATCCCAGGGCTCCATGATTATATGTAGCATCCCAGGGCCCCATGATTATATTTAGTGTCCCAGGGCTCCATGATTATATATAGTATCCCAGGGCTCCATGATTATATTTAGTATCCCAGGGCTCCATGATTATATTTAATGTCCCAGGGATCCATGACTATATTTAGCATCCCAGGACTACATGATTATATTTAGTGTCCCAGGGATCCATGATTATATTTAGTATCGCAGGGCTCCATGATTATATTTAGTGTCCCAGGGATCCATGACTATATTTAGCATCCCAGGACTCCATGATTATATTTAGTGTCCCAGGGATCCATGATTATATTTAGTATCCCAGGGCTCCATGATTATATTTAGTGTCCCAGGGATCCATGACTATATTTAGCATCCCAGGACTCCATGATTATATTTAGTGTCCCAGGGATCCATGATTATATATAGTATCCCAGGGCTCCATGACTATATTTAGCATCCCAGGACTCCATGATTATATTTAGTGTCCTAGGGCTCCATGACTATATTTAGCATCCCAGGACTCCATGATTATATTTAGTATACCAGGACTCCATGATTATATTTAGTGTCCCAGGGATCCAGGACTATATTTAGCATCCCAGGGATCCATGACTATATTTAGTATCCCAGGGCTCCATGATTATATGTAGCATCCCAGGGCTCCATGATTATATATAGCATCCCAGGACTACATGATTATATTTAGTATCCCAGGACTCCATGATTATATTTAGTATCCCAGGACTCCATGATTATATTTAGTATCCTAGGACTCCATGATTATATTTAGTATCCTAGGACTCCATGATTATATTTAGTATCCCAGGCTCCATGATTATATTAGTATCGCTCCATGATTATATTTAGTATCCCAGGGCTCCATGATTATATTTAGTATCCCAGGGCTCCATGATTATATTTAGTATCCCAGGACTCCATGATTATATTTAGTATTCCAGGCTCCCATGATTATATTTAGTATCCCAGGACCACATGATTATATTTAGTATCCTAGGACTCCATGATTATATGTAGTATCCCAGGACTCCATGATTATATTTAGTATCCCAGGACTCCATGATTATATTTAGTATCCTAGGACTCCATGATTATATTTAGTATCCTAGGACTCCATGATTATATTTAGTATCCCAGGGCTCCATGATTATATTTAGTATCCCAGGGCTCCATGATTATATTTAGTATCCCAGGGCTCCATGATTATATTTAGTATCCCAGGACTCCATGATTATATTTAGTATTCCAGGCTCCCATGATTATATTTAGTATCCCAGGACCACATGATTATATTTAGTATCCTAGGACTCCATGATTATATTTAGTATCCCAGGGCTCCATGATTATATTTAGTGTCCCAGGGCTCCATGATTATATTTAGTATCCCAGGGCTCCATGAATATTAGTATTCCAGGCCCCCATGATTATATTTAGTATCCCAGGCCCCCATGATTATATTTAGTATCCCAGGACTCCATGATTATATTTAGTATCCCAGGGATCCATTATTATATTTAGTATCCCAGGACTCCATGATTATATTTAGTATCCCAGGACTCCATGATTATATTTAGTATCCTAGGACTCCATGATTATATTTAGTATCCTAGGACTCCATGATTATATTTAGTATCCCAGGGCTCCATGATTATATTTAGTATCCCAGGGCCCCATGATTATATTTAGTATCCCAGGGCTCCATGATTATATTTAGTATCCCAGGGCTCCATGATTATATTTAGTATCCCAGGACTCCATGATTATATTAGTATCCCAGGCCCCCATGATTATATTTAGTATCCAGGGCTCCATGATTATATTTAGTATCCCAGGGCCCCATGATTATATTTAGTATCCCAGGCACCATGATTATATTTAGTATCCCAGGACTCCATGATTATATTTAGTATCCCAGGACTCCATGATTATATTTAGTATCCCAGGGCTCCATGATTATATTTAGTGTCCCAGGGCCCATGATTATATTTAGTATCCCAGGGCTCCATGATTATATTTAGTATCCCAGGGCATCATGATTATATTTAGTATCCCAGGGCACCATGATTATATTTAGTATCCCAGGGCTCCATGATTATATTTAGTATTCCAGGCCCCCATGATTATATTTAGTATCCCAGGGCTCCATGATTATATTTAGTATCCCAGGGCTCCATGATTATATGTAGTATCCCAGGGCTCCATGATTATATTTAGTATCCCAGGGCTCCATGATTATATTTAGTATCCCAGGCCCCCATGATTATATTTAGTATCCCAGGGCATCATGATTATATTTAGTATTCCAGCCCCATGATTATATTTAGTATTCCAGGCCTCCATGATTATATTTAGTATCCCAGGGCTCCATGATTATATTTAGTATCCCAGGGCTCCATGATTATATTTAGTATCCCAGGCCCCCATGATTATATTTAGTATCCCAGGGCTCCATGATTATATTTAGTATTCCAGGCCCCCATGATTATATTTAGTATCCCAGGACCCCATGATTATATTTAGTATCCCAGGGCTCCATGATTATATTTAGTATTCCAGGCCCCCATGATTATATTTAGTATCCCAGGACCCCATGATTATATTTAGTATCCCAGGGCTCCATGATTATATTTAGTATCCCAGGGCTCCATGATTATATTTAGTATCCCAGGACCCCATGATTATATTTAGTATCCCAGGGCTCCATGATTATATTTAGTATCCCAGGCCCCCATGATTATATTTAGTATCCCAGGCCCATGATTATATTTAGTATCCCAGGACTCCATGATTATATTTAGTATCCCAGGGCTCCATGATTATATTTAGTATCCCAGGGCATCATGATTATATTTAGTATCCCAGGACCCCATGATTATATTTAGTATCCCAGGGCTCCATGATTATATTTAGTATCCCAGGACTCCATGATTATATTTAGTATTCCAGGCCCCCATGATTATATTTAGTATCCCAGGGCTCCATGATTATATTTAGTATTCCAGGCCCCCATGATTATATTTAGTATTCCAGGCCCCCATGATTATATTTAGTATTCCAGGCCCCCATGATTATATTTAGTATCCCAGGACCCCATGATTATATTTAGTATTCCAGGCCCCCATGATTATATTTAGTATCCCAGGGCTCCATGATTATATTTAGTATCCCAGGGCTCCATGATTATATGTAGTATCCCATGGCTCCATGATTATATTTAGTATCCCAGGGCTCCATGATTATATTTAGTATCCCAGGCCCCCATGATTATATTTAGTATCCCAGGGCATCATGATTATATTTAGTATTCCAGACCCCATGATTATATTTAGTATTCCAGGCCTCCATGATTATATTTAGTATCCCAGGGCTCCATGATTATATTTAGTATCCCAGGGCTCCATGATTATATTTAGTATCCCAGGCCCCCATGATTATATTTAGTATCCCAGGGCATCATGATTATATTTAGTATTCCAGGCCCCCATGATTATATTTAGTATCCCAGGACCCCATGATTATATTTAGTATCCCAGGGCTCCATGATTATATTTAGTATTCCAGGCCCCCATGATTATATTTAGTATCCCAGGACCCCATGATTATATTTAGTATCTCAGGGCTCCATGATTATATTTAGTATCCCAGGGCTCCATGATTATATTTAGTATCCCAGGACCCATGATTATATTTAGTATCCCAGGGCTCCATGATTATATTTAGTATCCAGGCCCCATGATTATATTTAGTATCCCAGGACCCCATGATTATATTTAGTATCTCAGGGCTCCATGATTATATTTAGTATCCAGGGCTCCATGATTATATTTAGTATCCCAGGGCTCCATGATTATATTTAGTATCCCAGGACCCCATGATTATATTTAGTATCCCAGGGCTCATGATTATATTTAGTATCCCAGGGCATCATGATTATATTTAGTATCCCAGGGCATCATGATTATATTTAGTATCCCAGGGCATCATGATTATATTTAGTATCCCAGGGCTCCATGATTATATTTAGTATCCCAGGGCATCATGATTATATTTAGTATCCCAGGGCATCATGATTATATTTAGTATCCCAGGGCATCATGATTATATTTAGTATTCCAGGGCTCCATGATTATATTTAGTATTCCAGGCCCCCATGATTATATTTAGTATCCCAGGACCCCATGATTATATTTAGTATCCCAGGGCTCCATGATTATATTTAGTATCCCAGGGCATCATGATTATATTTAGTATCCCAGGACTCCATGATTATATTTAGTATCCCAGGGCATCATGATTATATTTAGTATCCCAGGCCCCCATGATTATATTTAGCATCCCAGGACTCCATGATTATATTTAGTATCCCAGGGCTCCATGATTATATGTAGTATCCCATGGCTCCAAGATTATATTTAGTATCCCAGGGCTCCATGATTATATTTAGTATCCCAGGGCATCATGATTATATTTAGTATTCCAGGCCCCCATGATTATATTTAGTATTCCAGGCCCCCATGATTATATTTAGTATCCCAGGGCTCCATGATTATATTTAGTATCCCAGGACTCCATGATTATATTTAGTATCCCAGGGCTCCATGATTATATTTAGTATCCCATGGCTCCATGATTATATTTAGTATCCCAGGGCTCCATGATTATATTTAGTATCCCAGGCCCCCATGATTATATTTAGTATCCCAGGGCATCATGATTATATTTAGTATTCCAGACCCCATGATTATATTTAGTATTCCAGGCCTCCATGATTATATTTAGTATCCCAGGGCTCCATGATTATATTTAGTATCCCAGGGCTCCATGATTATATTTAGTATCCCAGGCCCCCATGATTATATTTAGTATCCCAGGGCATCATGATTATATTTAGTATTCCAGGCCCCCATGATTATATTTAGTATCCCAGGACCCCATGATTATATTTAGTATCCCAGGGCTCCATGATTATATTTAGTATTCCAGGCCCCCATGATTATATTTAGTATCCCAGGACCCCATGATTATATTTAGTATCTCAGGGCTCCATGATTATATTTAGTATCCCAGGGCACCATGATTATATTTAGTATCCCAGGACCCCATGATTATATTTAGTATCCCAGGGCTCCATGATTATATTTAGTATCCCAGGGCATCATGATTATATTTAGTATCCCAGGGCATCATGATTATATTTAGTATCCCAGGGCATCATGATTATATTTAGTATCCCAGGGCTCCATGATTATATTTAGTATCCCAGGGCATCATGATTATATTTAGTATCCCAGGGCATCATGATTATATTTAGTATCCCAGGGCATCATGATTATATTTAGTATCCCAGGGCTCCATGATTATATTTAGTATTCCAGGCCCCCATGATTATATTTAGTATCCCAGGACCCCATGATTATATTTAGTATCCCAGGGCTCCATGATTATATTTAGTATCCCAGGGCATCATGATTATATTTAGTATCCCAGGACTCCATGATTATATTTAGTATCCCAGGGCATCATGATTATATTTAGTATCCCAGGCCCCCATGATTATATTTAGCATCCCAGGACTCCATGATTATATTTAGTATCCCAGGGCTCCATGATTATATGTAGTATCCAATGGCTCCAAGATTATATTTAGTATCCCAGGGCTCCATGATTATATTTAGTATCCCAGGGCATCATGATTATATTTAGTATTCCAGGCCCCCATGATTATATTTAGTATTCCAGGCCCCCATGATTATATTTAGTATCCCAGGGCTCCATGATTATATTTAGTATCCCAGGACTCCATGATTATATTTAGTATCCCAGGGCTCCATGATTATATTTAGTATCCCAGGCCCCCATGATTATATTTAGTATCCCAGGGCATCATGATTATATTTAGTATTCCGGGCCCCCATGATTATATTTAGTATCCCAGGACCCCATGATTATATTTAGTATCCCAGGGCTCCATGATTATATTTAGTATTCCAGGCCCCCATGATTATATTTAGTATCCCAGGACCCCATGATTATATTTAGTATCTCAGGGCTCCATGATTATATTTAGTATCCCAGGACCCCATGATTATATTTAGTATCTCAGGGCTCCATGATTATATTTAGTATCCCAGGGCATCATGATTATATTTAGTATCCCAGGACCCCATGATTATATTTAGTATCCCAGGGCTCCATGATTATATTTAGTATCCCAGGGCATCATGATTATATTTAGTATCCCAGGGCATCATGATTATATTTAGTATCCCAGGGCATCATGATTATATTTAGTATCCCAGGGCACCATGATTATATTTAGTATCCCAGGGCTCCATGATTATATTTAGTATCCCAGGGCATCATGATTATATTTAGTATCCCAGGGCATCATGATTATATTTAGTATCCCAGGGCATCATGATTATATTTAGTATCCCAGGGCTCCATGATTATATTTAGTATTCCAGGCCCCCATGATTATATTTAGTATCCCAGGACCCCATGATTATATTTAGTATCCCAGGGCTCCATGATTATATTTAGTATCCCAGGGCATCATGATTATATTTAGTATCCCAGGACTCCATGATTATATTTAGTATCCCAGGGCATCATGATTATATTTAGTATCCCAGGGCATCATGATTATATTTAGTATCCCAGGCCCCCATGATTATATTTAGTATCCCAGGACCCCATGATTATATTTAGTATCTCAGGGCTCCATGATTATATTTAGTATCCCAGGACCCCATGATTATATTTAGTATCTCAGGGCTCCATGATTATATTTAGTATCCCAGGGCATCATGATTATATTTAGTATTCCAGGGCTCCATGATTATATTTAGTATCCCAGGCCCCCATGATTATATTTAGTATCCCAGGACCCCATGATTATATTTAGTATCCCAGGGCTCCATGATTATATTTAG
Organism: Archivesica marissinica; assembly: GCA_014843695.1. Taxonomy (NCBI): domain Eukaryota; kingdom Metazoa; phylum Mollusca; class Bivalvia; order Venerida; family Vesicomyidae; genus Archivesica; species Archivesica marissinica. Next base: position 52,010,857 of record CM026399.1, read on the forward strand.
TATCCCAGGGCATCATGATTATATTTAGTATCCCAGGACTCCATGATTATATTTAGTATCCCAGGGCATCATGATTATATTTAGTATCCCAGGGCATCATGATTATATTTAGTATCCCAGGCCCCCATGATTATATTTAGTATCCCAGGACCCCATGATTATATTTAGTATCCCAGGGCTCCATGATTATATTTAGTATCCCAGGACCCCATGATTATATTTAGTATCCCAGGGCTCCATGATTATATTTAGTATCCCAGGGCATCATGATTATATTTAGTATCCCAGGACCCCATGATTATATTTAGTATCCCAGGGCTCCATGATTATATTTAGTATCCCAGGGCATCATGATTATATTTAGTATCCCAGGGCACCATGATTATATTTAGTATCCCAGGGCCCATGATTATATAGTATCCAGGCCATATTTATTTAGTATCCCAGGGCATCATGATTATATTTAGTATCCCAGGGCATCATGATTATATTTAGTATCCCAGGGCATCATGATTATATTTAGTATTCCAGGGCTCCATGATTATATTTAGTATTCCAGGCCCCATGATTATATTTAGTATCCCAGGACCCCATGATTATATTTAGTATCCCAGGGCTCCATGATTATATTTAGTATCCCAGGGCATCATGATTATATTTAGTATCCCAGGACTCCATGATTATATTTAGTATCCCAGGGCATCATGATTATATTTAGTATCCCAGGGCATCATGATTATATTTAGTATCCCAGGCCCCCATGATTATATTTAGCATCCCAGGACTCCATGATTATATTTAGTATCCCAGGGCTCCATGATTATATGTAGTATCCCATGGCTCCAAGATTATATTTAGTATCCCAGGGCTCCATGATTATATTTAGTATCCCAGGGCATCATGATTATATTTAGTATTCCAGGCCCCCATGATTATATTTAGTATCCCAGGACCCCATGATTATATTTAGTATCCCATGCCCCCATGATTATATTTAGTATCCCAGGGCATCATGATTATATTTAGTATTCCAGGCCCCCATGATTATATTTAGTATTCCAGGCCCCCATGATTATATTTAGTATCCCAGGGCTCCATGATTATATTTAGTATCCCAGGACTCCATGATTATATTTAGTATCCCAGGGCTCCATGATTATATTTAGTATCCCAGGCCCCCATGATTATATTTAGTATCCCAGGGCATCATGATTATATTTAGTATTCCAGGCCCCCATGATTATATTTAGTATCCCAGGACCCCATGATTATATTTAGTATCCCAGGACCCCATGATTATATTTAGTATCCCAGGGCTCCATGATTATATTTAGTATCCCAGGACCCCATGATTATATTTAGTATCCCAGGGCTCCATGATTATATTTAGTATCCCAGGGCATCATGATTATATTTAGTATCCCAGGACCCCATGATTATATTTAGTATCCCAGGGCTCCATGATTATATTTAGTATCCCAGGGCACCATGATTATATTTAGTATCCCAGGGCATCATGATTATATTTAGTATCCCAGGGCCCCATGATTATATTTAGTATCCCAGGGCATCATGATTATATTTAGTATCCCAGGGCACCATGATTATATTTAGTATCCCAGGGCATCATGATTATATTTAGTATCCCAGGGCACCATGATTATATTTAGTATCCCAGGGCATCATGATTATATTTAGTATCCCAGGGCTCCATGATTATATTTAGTATTCCAGGCCCCCATGATTATATTTAGTATCCCAGGACCCCATGATTATATTTAGTATCCCAGGGCTCCATGATTATATTTAGTATCCCAGGGCATCATGATTATATTTAGTATCCCAGGACTCCATGATTATATTTAGTATCCCAGGGCATCATGATTATATTTAGTATCCCAGGGCTCCATGATTATATGTAGTATCCCAGGCCCCCATGATTATATTTAGTATTCCAGGCCCCCATGTTATATTTAGTATTCCAGGCCCCCATGATTATATTAGTATCCCAGAGCACATGATTATATTTAGTATTCCAGGCCCCCATGATTATATTTAGTATTCCAGGCCCCCATGATTATATTTAGTATCCCAGGCCCCCATGATTATATTTAGTATCCCAGGGCTCCATGATTATATTTAGTATCCCAGGGCATCATGATTATATTTAGTATCCCAGGACCCCATGATTATATTTAGTATCCCAGGACTCCATGATTATATTTAGTATCCCAGGGCTCCATGATTATATTTAGTATCCCAGGCCCCCATGATTATATTTAGTATCCCAGGGCATCATGATTATATTTAGTATTCCAGGCCCCCATGATTATATTTAGTATCCCAGAAAACATTAAATCAAATTTATATATCTTATATGAGGCCACTGTTAGAATATGCTGCAGTAGTATGGGACAGTTGTACTGAACTCGATAAGAATAGACTAGAAAAATTACAATTTGAAGCAGCTCGTGTTGTCACTGGTTTAACTCGATCGGTTTCTATAAATAACTTGATAGAAGAAATAGGCTGGATCTCCTTAAATGATAGAAGAAAACTTCAGAAATTAGTCATAATGTACAAACTAAAAAACGGTCTACTGCCGGAGCATTTTTCAACAATTTTTCCAAGGGTAGTCGGTGAAGAAAACAATTACAATTTAAGAAATGCCGATAATTTCATAGTAATGGCAAGAAGAACAGCTCTCTTCTCGAATTCCTTTGTACCATCAAGTGTTGATTTATGGAATACATTAACAGAGAATATCCGAACATCACCTACTTTATCTAGTTTTAAGTATCGACTGAAATGTGCATTATTTAAGCAAAATGAAGTACCTTCATATTACTACAAGGTTCAAGATCTCTAACCGTTCTCCAAACACGCATAAGAAATGGCTGCAGTAATTTGAATGCGGACTTATGTAATAATCACTTAAAAGATGACCCGATTTGTGAGTGTGAACGTGGCATCGAAGATGCCGAACATTATTTTTTCAAATGTCCTCTATTTTTAAATCAAAGGATAGCACTATTCAGATATACACGTCAATATCATCCACTTAGTGTAAGAACTCTACTTAAAGGTAAAGAAGAACTCTCAGATGAACAGAACCTAAGTATTTTTAATTCAGTTCAAAAGTTTATACATGATACTGCGAGGTTTTCAAATTAGCGTAATAATAGTATTTCTATTTCTTATTATGCGTGGGGGGTTTCGAGATCGCGGACCGGGGCGAGCATCACACGAGCACATTCACGTGAATATTTCTGCTGGCATTTTTTCTTTAAAATAACATATCTTTTTCTTAACTGTACTTTTGTAGCCATAATATATTTCTGTAAATGAATTGTATTGGGGAGGGCCGTTTTATAATGTGTATAGCACTTGTGGCCCAAACCTTTTGCTGTATATATTTGGCAATAAATTATGTTTAAACAAAAAAAAATAAGTTTAGTTAGACGAACCAGTTTAATATTAAATTGGGTGAAGACAATTCCTGTACCAATATCCCCAATAGTGGCCCTAGGCCAATTGATGCAACATTATTTTCATTTTTTTTTAACTTTTGTCCATTTTCAGTGCTACATAAAATAAAATATATAGAGTTTACCTACCTGCAAATCACTGTTTCGGCCTGGCGTAACGCGAACGACAATCGCATAAGAAAATTAAAATTGTCATATCTTAATAAATAATAAAGATAGAGTAATAATTTTTGTGGTGTTTTTCTTCTCTTGCCTTGTTCTATCCATTTCAATCATAATATGTATGATTTTAATGAGTTAAAATTTTGGCTGCCCCTACCTACTTACATGATAATGAAGATACAGGACCGTGCCCCGGAAAATGCGGATTTAGAGAAGTGGTGTTTGAGGGAGAAGATACAACGAAAAAATTTGGCCAATGGTTATTTTCGGACCAGCATCAATAGTTCAAGGCCGTCGCACACAACATGAAAGGCTATGACGGCTATTTCCTGCTTGAATATCTCATCGACCAATCCATGCGCCCCGACAAAATTATCTACAGCGGCTCCAAGATAATGTATATGGCTGTAGAGAAAGGTCTACACATTAAAGTCATTGACAGTCTCAATTTTCTACCCATGAAATTGGCTGCGCTACCCAAAGCTTTTGGATTGACAGAGTTGAAGAAAGGCTGGTTCCCTCATTTCTTTAACACCAGAGAATCAGAAATACGTTGGACCATATCCAGAATCCAAATTTTACGGCATTGACTTTATGAGCTCCAACGAAAGGAAGTAATTTCTACAGTGGCACCAGACCAAAATAGATGAGACGTTTGACTTTAGAAAAGAAATACTAGACTATTGTAGAAGCGACGTCAAGCCTGTTTAGAATTTAGACATCTGTTAATGTCAGCTACAGGACAACAAGAAGAAATCATCAATGAGAAAGGAAAGATGGAAAAAGTATGGGCGGGTGCTGTAGACCCTTTCAACTCTGTTACTATAGCGTCCGTATGCATGAACGTGTATAGAACCAAATTTCTAGAAGAAGAATGGCAAGTAAAGTTAAAAAAAGACGGTAACTGGAATCCCGTTAAAGTCATTGATGGACAATTATTCGTGTTTGACAAAAATCAGTGGATTAAAGAAGCGAATCTCAAAGATAAGCAAATCACACAGAAAGTATTTGTATCAACACCCATCGCTAAAATTCCTCCCAGTGGTTACAGAGATCAATATAGTAAAGTGTCTATACAATGGTTGGAATGGATGGCCAGTCAAGAGAAAGTCAACAGTCAACATGCATTCAATGTAGGCGAAAAAAGTCTGACCGGAACCAGATACAAATTAGATGGTTACTGCGCAGAAACAAATACTGTATAAGAGTTTCATGGGTGTGTCTTTCATGGATGTCCTGAGTGTTTTCAGGAAGATCGGGAAGAGACCCTACATCCACTGACGAAACAGTCCATGACAGAACTCTACGCTATAACATTGAAAAAGAAACAGTATATCGAGAGGTTGGGAATGAAGTACGTTTGTATATGGGAACATCAATTTCAAAAACAAATGGACCAGAACGCTGATCTGAAAACATTTGTGGACAATTTGGACCTGTCAGATAGACTAGATCCCCAAGAAAGTTTTTTCGGGGGTAGGACCAACGCCAGTCAACTCTACTATAAAGTTGAATACGAAAAAATTAAATACGTTGATTTTACGAGTTTATACCCATGGGTCAACAAATACTGCGAATATCCAAAGGGTCATCCAGAAATCATCACAACAGACTTTCAAGACATCAGCCGTTATTTTGGCATTGCCAAAGTCAAAATTCTACCACCAAGAGGACTCTATCATCCGGTCCTCCCCTACCGATCCACATCTATCTTTGGGTTTAATATTAGAAATGACTACAAACACTTAAATTACAAAATAAATTTCACAAATATGACATGCAAACGGAAATAGGTGTATCAGGGCTTGTTGAATGCAGCGACGGTTTAAACTGGATAAAACCAAATCGATACTGTTTCATATAATATGTCGTCTGCAACTTAAACCACATGGGAAGTGATATTGAGTTTTTAATACGTTATCGTCGTCTGCTATTTAAACTATAATGAGATAAAGAAGGTGCGGGCAAGCGCGACTTTGAGGAACGCTATATATAAAATAAAGCACTCCTCCTCACTCCTCAGCGAAACCGTGACATGTACAGTTGCGATATATGCTCGAAACGATTCATGCGGAAAGACAATATGCTTCGCCATAAACGAAGGCTTCATGTCGATGAGAATGAATACGAGAAGGATGTATTGGGTACGATAGATGATGTGGATATGTCAAATTCCGATGACGTGAGTGGCAAAGTGATATTGAGTTTTTAATACGTTATCGTCGTCTGCTATTGAAAGCAGCATTACATCGTAATAAAGGATGTTTTGCGTAAAATATAAATACTAATGTGTGTGTGTTTACAAAAATCGAAATAGTCGCGCAGAAACGATAAAATTCCAATAAATATAAACCGTCGTATACGCGAATTTGTTTATCAACACACAAAATGTAAACACGCACAACGCGCATGTGTAAAACAACAGAGGATGTAGAAAACGTATATATTTTGAACATGAAAGACTCTATTTATCTTCCTCTAATGTCGAACCCCTCGCGGGGATGTAGACATGTCACTAAAAGACTTAGATAACAGAGCTATGAATCAACATCTCAAGTAATTTAATTAAACAAGACAACGTGGGGCAAATGGGGATGATGCATTCCGAATGTAAACAAGTGCGGACGATGCGTTCTAGTTGTAAACAAATACGTGACCGATCGACTCGGAAAGTCCTACTTTCGGTTTCGAGTTTGTTTTATCGCAAAAAACTTTGTTAACCAATTGAACATAAGTATACAAAGTATAATGTTAGAATGCATTGCTACCCATACGTAAAATTTGAATTTTTCAAATATCTTTTATTTCATACGATGTAATGCTGCTTTAAACTTTAATGAGATAAAGAAGGTGCGGGCAAGCGTAACGTAATAAAGAGATAAGGAGGGGCAGTCGGGCGTGACGTAGTATCCTTTAGCTGCCCTGCTGCCCTACCACGTTTGTTTCGTACTGTGGTGAGTATACTACTGTTAATCATACAATATTGTGACATTCTCTTATAGGTTGCGTTACTGCGGAACCTATCTGATAGGTTAATCATACAATATTGTGACATTCTCTTATAGGTTGCGTTACTGCGGAACCTATCCGATAGGTTAATCATACAATATTGTGACATTCTCTTATAGGTTGCGTTACTGCGGAACCTATCCGATAGGTTAATCATACAATATTGTGACATTCTCTTATAGGTTGCGTTACTGCGGAACCTATCTGATAGGTTAATCATACAATATTGTGACATTCTCTTATAGGTTGCATTACTGCGGAACCTATCCGATAGGTTAATCATACAATATTGTGACATTCTCTTATTGGTTGTGTTACTGCGGAACCTATCCGATCAGTTAATCGTACAATATTGTGTCATTCTCTTATAGGTTATGTTACTGCGGAACCTATCCGTTAATCATACAATCATACAATATTATGAGACCTCACTTTCCCCAAGGATTAATGTTCAACTACGACGCAAACCAAAAGGAAATGGAAAAATATTGAAGCGTTAATTGTTCTCATTAATGAATTAGTGCTTACATAAATCCACTTATTTATAAGATCATGTTTCGAGAGGTTTGGCTGGAAATGTGAAACAGCGTTTGCCTGGCCGATGATAATGAATTATATTTTGTGAATGAGTGTAAATGTACTTCACTCGTTTGTGTAACATGTTTCGAACATATTGATAGATGTCCATTTTGTCGTCAAAGTTATAAATCACCTGTGCTAAGCAGCCACTTTCTATGATTCCCTGGGCTGACTGGTAAAACTGTACAAGAGTTTTCTAGACTGTTTTCACATTTTGTTTTTCAGCTCAAAGTAAGACGGGTTTTGTTCACCCCCAGTGAACACCCCACAGAAAGACGAAGCGGGTAACAACGAAGACGTAAAATGGCACCCGTGTGTACTCCGCCTGGCGAGTTCATTATACTTTATCGTTTATTTACGAACGTATTGCATAGGTGTTTTCCACCGTGTTCGTATCTAAGTAATTATAGTCTATCTGCTCATTAAAAGTGCAGAAATTTTAATCCAACGCTTGTCGCGTGGCTATATTGGATGTTAAGCGATTAATATCGTTTATTTACGAACGTATAGCATAGGTGTTTTCCAGGCTTTTGTTTTCGGTATTATTTAATGAACTATATTATAATTTATCGATTATTACAAATTCTTATTGAATGCGTATGTCGATAATCACGTGCCCATTAACGTCTGGCCAAATCAAGGTTGCAGGTGTAAAGAGTTATAATATTATGTGCTATACAAGGCATCAGTGGGGCACTGTGCTGTTTTCAAATGAATCTCGTATTCAACTTGTAATATATGCTACGATAATCAGGAGATATATTTTATAAACGAATGCGAGTGTAGGGAACTAGTGTGTAAATTTTGTTTTAAACAGTTAGACAAATGCCCGTATTGTAGGAAACCATACTCAATTAATCGGTGTTCGAGGCTTGACAGGAGAACTGCAAATATAGCTAAGAGGAATTGGAATTTCTGGTTTGATTTCTACGACGGTAGACAAATCCTGCGTTTGCATATTCCTTTATACTTCAATCACGATATAGTGTCCACACATTACTCAACACCGGTAGTTTCCATGATCCGCTTACTGGTGGAATGTGTGTCGATAGACAAGTTGCTCATAATTTGGTTAGGGAACAGTTGCAAGGATTTCTGCTAGAGTGAAATGGTAGTTCCGCACTTAGATTATAATGTGCGAGCAAAATTTAGCAGTGTATGACCTACCAGACGGTATTTTACGAACCAAAGACGAACCAAACACGCAGTGTAAAGTGATATACACTTCTGAAACAAATTGCCTAGCAGCAGTATGACCAGTACTGCTGCCACAACATCTAATTCACACTCTCAGGGAAACGACCCAAATCAAGTCATGATAATGCAGAAAAGGCCTACATCATGCAACTAGAAATTGAAATAGCCCATCTGAAATCAACGCTTAACTTATCAAAGAAAGTAGAGGAACTTAGAAGTAAGACTGAACCGCGTACTGTCTACTCTGAATCTGAAACCCTGCTGCCACCAAGTTTACATGCACAATCTACGTCTACCGATCAGCCACATGGACAATACGCTAATACTTCTTCAGGTACCAGCAATAATATGCCATCCAACCACAGCTGCTGCCAATCTACTGAACAGAAGTTGATTGAACTTCGACATATACTACAATATGGCAAACAAGTGCCTAGAATGTGTAGTGTCACTACTAGTGTGTGCAAACAAAAAATCGTTAGTTACAGTTCAGTAAGCTTGAAGAACAGCACAGTAAAATGTAGAAGATCATCCAGTACATGACAGTGAAAGTAACTACCGATATATGTATTTTATCAAGCAGGGAAGTGCCATCACTGATACCTGTACCAACCTACAAATGTGTTGCTTTCAATGTACAGCCATGATGTGTTGCTGCGATTGGATATCGTAGGCATATATCACTTCGTCCATTGGCTGTGATCTTAAAAACGGACTCAACAAAAATATTTATTAAGTCATATATTATATACGAAATAACGTTATGTTGTCAAGGTGCATTGCACACATGGTTAGACTACTTCCCTCGTCCAAGAAATCTGGCATGTAAAGAAAACAACTGTCAGTCTGCCCATGTAGGGCCGAAACAACATACCGGTCAGTTACCATATTATAGCAATGCGATTCAATACATATATTATATTTCGGGTTTTACGCCTGCATCAGCACCATTTTTCGGCTATATCGCCGGCGGGCAGTTTACGTAACAACACCTTTCCTGGGCAGGCTCCAGCGGCTAACCAGTACTTGGGTGCACCAACCTCCGTAAGAAACTGCCAACTTTTTCATATAAATGAAACACGGTCTGAGCGGGGCTCGAACCCGTGACCATCAGTGATGATAGGTTACAGTGATATACAAGTCAGCGACCTTAACCACTCGACCACGGACGCGATTCGATACAATTAGTTTCCCCACACTACATATGGGTTAATGCAGCAGCTAGAAGGGGCACATGAAAATAATACACGTTCTGGGGAATAATAATTATATAATTGCCTGGCCGATGATAATGAATTCTATTTTGTGAATGAGTGTAAATGTACTTCACTCGTTTGTGTAACATGTTTCGAACATATTGATAGAAGTCCATTTTGATAAATTTTATAACCTCCTGAAAGTTGTTAGGCGACAGGTTCAAGCCAAAAAAGGAGACTAAATCACAGTCGAGTGTTCACAAAGTTTTGAGACTAAATGTACTTCACTCGTGTGTGTAACATGTTTGGAACATATTGGTAGATGTCCATTTTGTTGTCAAAGTTATAAATCGGATGATACGCCAAGTGATTACACGCTCTTCGAACCGGATATGTTTGTGTCTCTTCCTGGCGCGTTTCAATCGTCACTTTCAAGTCGGCAAGACAAAAGAAAACCGGAATTTTTATTTTTACCGTCTTGGTGGTGGTGATATTATGAGACCTCACTTGCCCCAAGGATTTAATGTTCAACCACGACGTAATTCACCAGATGTTACGGACTGGCCGTTTCAACGACTGGAATGAGGCCGGTATTTGGTTGGAAGCCTATCTTTTAGTATGGCGGCAATTGGACGATTTTATTCGTCACTAAGGTTTGTATACCCACAATATTTTAAGATTTTAACTTAACTTGGAGACAGCTAATTTTGGAAATTGGATTATATAATAACGACACTGCCTCTCGTCTTCAAATAGTCAAAATATCGTTTTGCGTAATTTTTCCACGAGATAATAATTCAAATGAATTTGACTTCACTCATCCTAACAGTGAAGGCAAAGTGGACGCAAAAAAGAGATGATTTCACCCACTTCGCCACCTAAGTTGAACATTGCTGAAGATAGAATATATGATAGTGCAAGAAGATGAAATAACAACATAAGCAGCAAAGTTTTAGTATGATATGGGTAGTTGGATAGAAGATGTGCCTGAAGAATGTCAGCCATCCAAGGCACCAGGCACAGCTATGCAATGATTATGGTATTTGCAAAGACTCTCAATGCAGAACTAGTACAATTTATCAGAGCTAAGCTCCATTCCATTTTGTCAACTGAAGGCGTGAAAGGGGAGCAAGCTACAGGTAAAAACGAGGTTTTAATCTACACTAAAAAACTGATGCAGGCCATAATAAAGGTTTCAGTAAATGGCCATGAATCTGCCCCTGATCAAGCCAGGAAAATTGTAAGAGATTCAGTCAGGGTTTGGAAGAACAGCAAAGAAAGAGAATGCCAAAGAAAACCAGAGAAGCTACATCTATTATGACAACCCTTACACCACAACAGCCATCTGTGGAATTTGTAGATGCTGGGGTACAGACAAAATGACATAATCGTCTGTGTTAGTACAGAGGAGATGCAGGATATAAGGGAGGAAATGATGGCTTTCACAACAGCCTATATAATATATATGTTACTGAGATGATGAGGATATCAGTACTAATTGAAACATTAAATCCACCAGATCTAGAAATTCAGTTCTAGGATAGCCCACATGTATGTCTTTTTAAATATCTAAAATAAATTTTAACTGGAATTTTTTTTTAAATCGAATCCTCAAAAAAAAAATGGACCCCTGCTGGGGGAGAACCTACATACCCCCTTTTACTTAATAATTAGGGACAACATAGAGAGAAACAACCCTCCACCCACTCGCTCATTACTCGAATTTGACACAAGAACAAATGCTTCATTTTAGATACAATACATTGTATATCAATGGGAGTGGTTTATTTAATTTATACACATTTATTTTAGCTCGATTGCGAAACAAGTTCTTACAACTTATATTAATCACTCTCGAGACCTCATTCCTGATGGAATCCATCGCCATGAGGGAGAGAATGGGAGTGGTCACCGCGAGCTGCCCGCCATCGCCTATTCATCCACTGAGTTTAATCAAAATACAAAATAAATAACATTTTACGTCATCGAGTACACAGATCGATGCATCATAAATAATACTGAATAACCCCCGTTCCTAACAGCTGGGATTAAAAAGGTATCTATCAAAATATCTTCTTATTCTCCTTTTCCAAGGGCAAGACAAAAGTGCAATCTCTGCATAGTTATAATAAATTTCTACTCACTCACGCCAATTTACTTTAGATGTACCTTTATCAGCCACCAGAACTGGATGCATGCACTGTCTCTTAGCACTATCACTGTCTCTGAATTAACGGGTAAATTTCATGCTGGTCCACGACTGTAAATTCACAGGTAGAAGTTCAGGATCCACTCTTGTCGTTCTGATCATGTGCTGATCTGTGTTGATTATGTGTCTTTCTGGGTCAATCATGTGCTGATCTGTGTTGATTATGTGTCTATCTGGGTCAATCATGTGCTGATCTGTGTTGATTATGTCTCTATCTGGGTCAATCATGTGCTGATCTGTGTTGATTATGTCTCTATCTGGGTCAATCATGTGCTGATCTGTGTTGATTATGTCTCTATCTGGGTCAATCATGTGCTGATCTGTGTTGATTATGTGTCTATCTGGGTCGATCATGTGCTGATCTGTGTTGATTATGTCTCTATCTGAATAATCATGTGCTGATCTGTGTTGATTATGTCTCTATCTGAGTCAATCATGTGCTGATCTGTGTTGATTATGTCTCTATCTGAGTCAATCATGTGCTGATCTGTGTTGATTATGTCTCTATCTGGGTCAATCATGTGCTGATCTGTGTTGATTATGTCTCTATCTGGGTCAATCATGTGCTGATCTGTGTTGATTATGTGTCTATCTGGGTCAATCATGTGCTGATCTGTGTTGATTATGTGTCTATCTGGGTCAATCATGTGCTGATCTGTGTTGATTATGTGTCTATCTGGGTCAATCATGTGCTGATCTGTGTTGATTATGTCTCTATCTGGGTCAATCATGTGCTGATCTGTGTTGATTATGTCTCTATCTGGGTCAATCATGTGCTGATCTGTGTTGATTATGTCTCTATCTGGGTCAATCATGTGCTGATCTGTGTTGATTATGTGTCTATCTGGGTCAATCATGTGCTGATCTGTGTTGATTATGTGTCTATCTGGGTCAATCATGTGCTGATCTGTGTTGATTATGTCTCTATCTGGGTCAATCATGTGCTGATCTGTGTTGATTATGTGTCTATCTGGGTCAATCATGTGCTGATCTGTGTTGATTATGTGTCTATCTGGGTCAATCATGTGCTGATCTGTGTTGATTATGTCTCTATCTGGGTCAATCATGTGCTGATCTGTGTTGATTATGTGTCTATCTGGGTCAATCATGTGCTGATCTGTGTTGATTATGTCTCTATCTGGGTCAATCATGTGCTGATCTGTGTTGATTATGTGTCTATCTGGGTCAATCATGTGCTGATCTGTGTTGATTATGTGTCTATCTGGGTCAATCATGTGCTGATCTGTGTTGATTATGTGTCTATCTGAGTCAATCATGTGCTGATCTGTGTTGATTATGTGTCTATCTGAGTCAATCATGTGCTGATCTGTGTTGATTATGTGTCTATCTGGGTCAATCATGTGCTGATCTGTGATGATGACGGGGATCTCCCCATGTGAAGAAGGTGCACCATTGCAACAACGCCTTAATTCTGAAATACCTACTACCGGTGCCCTGATCTCTTAATCCGTAATACATTTATGCATTCAAAAAACCCTTTACCGTAATATTGTCAATGAATCGGATAGTCCGGGCTCATGATTTATGCAGCAAAGCATTTTTGTGAGCAAGATGCAATGTATGCTTCTTGAGAGCTAGATCAGACTGGTTGGTAGTCACATCACGTTAATATCTCTGGTTGTACATGTATGCGTGTATGGCACTGTAAGCAATTATATATTTAATGGGATTATAAAACGGTTGACCATGTATATATGCTGATCTAGTAGGATCATGGTTTGATCGCATGCTGATATGGGGTGATGACGTGCCGATATGGGCTGATACGATGTCGATCTGTGTTGGACCATGTATATGTGCTGATCTAGTAGGATCATGGCTTGATCGCATGCTGATATGGGGTGATGACGTGCCGATATAGGCTGATATGATGTCGATCTGTGTTGGACCATGTGTACAATGTCCAAAATCTAGATAAAACTGAATCTAGTCGAACCTGATTTTCAAAGCAGAATATAGTCCAATCCTGTGGTAACAATAGTTTCATATTCGTTTATCCGTCTCTACTACTGGCCAAATTGCTGTTCTCAGCAATCTGCATTACATGTTACAGGTCACAGTTTCGTTATTCACAATATATCACCGTTGTTGGGTGCCATTATAATTCAAATGGTATGGCTATTCTGCCCAGTAGTGTATACTATATGCCAATAGTCTAGGTTAGAGCCAGCTGGGTTAATAAAGATTTCAGTATAAATGGAGTTGTTGGTTGGGCATCTCCTCAAATTTATTACTGTAGATCGACATATAATGTAATGACTCATCCATGGTAACACCAGTCTTGTTGAGGGTGACAACAGTTACACATTCTGAAAAATCATAAAAGCACTATAAATACATAATGAAATGGGTTTCCAGCCAGCATATGGTCTTATACCCTGATGAAGTTGTACCATGGCCAACACCTACCCTTTTCGGAAAACTCGTACAATATCTTGTGCATGCACCGTTACTTATTTTAAAGTCCAGAGAAAGTGTTATGTTATGTTATATTTCGGGTTTTACGCCTGCATCAGCACCATTTCGGGCTATATCGCCGGCGGGCAGTTTACTTAACAACACCTTTCTTGGGCAGGCTCCAGCGGTTACCAGTACTTGGGTGCACCAACCTCTATAAGAAACTGCCAACTTTTTCATATAAATGAGACACGGCCTGAGCGGGGCTCGAACCCGTGACCATCAGTGATGATAGGTTACAGTGGTATACAAGTCAGCGACCTTAACCACTCGACCACGGAGGCGGGCAGAGAAAGTGTAGAAGACATTCGTTTGTTAAGAACATACTTTGAATCAGGTAGCGATGCCAGGTACGATGTCGTCCAATTATACCATCGCCTTGGCCTAGTTGTTAAAGCGTCCGCCACGGAGTGGTAGGTCGATGGTTCGAACATCGTCAGGGGTTTTCTGATGTGGCAGGTTGGTGAGCCGCCAGCTAGTTAAATAATGGTTACCGATTGCCTACCAACTTGGCATACAAGCATAGGATTCGGGAAATACTGATGTTCATAAAAAGAGGTGTCTCATAAGTCAGAAATGGCTGGCCCTTTAAATAGGTGTGACACTATAATAAACAAACACTTTACTTACTTTACTTTATACAATTATAACACATGATAAGTATGTATATATAAGCATACAACTTACAAACAAAATCACACTTCAGTGTTTTCCCTATGTCGACAAAATGGGGCAAAGAAGGCTTGGTTGCCGCGTTTGAAATTGGTATCAACCTGTTTAGACTAATTTCTAAACACAAGTACAAGGGGATGTCACCAGATGCTCGCAATGCCCCTTTTGGCTACATTGTGTGTTTATGCGGATTGCCCTGATTGAATTTGGTATCAACCTGTTTGTGATGAATTTCTAAAAACACTGTCAGCCGACAGGGTTGGGAGGTTTTTGCCGACGGCGGTAAATACCGACAAAAACTGTCCCGGCCATATGGTTAATTTTATGTTTCCAATCATATAGGCAATGATAATAAACTATTAACCATGATATCGTTTTATTATTGAATGAAAAATATAATAAATATTTACTAATAACCAGCAAAAACTAGACCCACCCGACATTCGCAATGCTCCTTTGACACGTCATGTGTTTTTTTTCTTTCTTTAACACTGGTTCAATATTTTCTGGGGAAGAACATACACTTCACAATGCTTACCAGTTAATAGAGCAAAGTTGCCTGTCAACAACTAACCATTGACCTTTCAACCATTCTCCGACTGTTTTGGCTACTGCTGGAAAAATTAGAACAGGCATGGTAAGTTGTCACTTAAGAATTAAATATACTTGCAGGGTTCCCTCTGTCTGAATGTTTGCGCCACTTCTGTCGCCAATTGAAAAATACTGGAGCCAACTAAGAGCCATATAGTTCACAAATAAATATATGAAGCCATATATTTGACAAAACATGTGCTTTAAAAGTTGCGCCAAATATTTTCGCCAATTAACAAAATTTAGTGCCAATATTTGTTATTTGTCGCAATTGGCGCCATTGGCGACCGACAGCGGGAACCCTGACTTGACGGCATTAAAACGCAACTTTGGATTGAATGGCATTGGTGGTTGTATTTTTTGGGATTCATTAAAATAAAGCAATTCCTTGGATTAGATTCCAACATTATGCGAGTCATGTGTAATTGTAAAATAATGGTATCATATAAAAGTGGCATTTTTAAGGCCGTCAAGTATATATGGATGTTATAACCGTTAGAAGTAATGGTCAAATGCTGTTATAGCGGCCTCAAGATTGGATGAAATGTGTCGGGAAGCCATTAAAATTGAAGCAGACATGTATATACAGGACAATGTTTTTTGTACAAATTTGGGTTTGTTATTCGTCCTCATTCCCTTGCCAAAAAATATCTATATTTTCTCCTGATTGCAGCCAAAAATTCCCCTTGTGCTATTGGCAAAAACAACCTATGCCGAAATTGTGCTTTAAGTTAGCATTGTCAAACGTCTTGTCACGTTGATTTATAATGTCACACACCGCCGACTACTTTCACAAATTATCGGTTATTTGCATGCCTATATTCGGAAATTAGCGT
Organism: Archivesica marissinica; assembly: GCA_014843695.1. Classification (NCBI taxonomy): domain Eukaryota; kingdom Metazoa; phylum Mollusca; class Bivalvia; order Venerida; family Vesicomyidae; genus Archivesica; species Archivesica marissinica. Next base: position 52,027,274 of record CM026399.1, read on the forward strand.
AATCTACCATAAGTAGCGAAAATACCATAAAGTATGTAAGACATTACATTTACCGGTACTTTATTGAAGACAGCTTGATGAATAAAATAATGATTGTCGCTGTCCGATCTTCACGTTCAATTATTAAATTTATTTATGCCTAGATGAAGGTATTATCGCTTTTTCATAAAATAAACAACGACTTCTCGATCATGCTGAGAAACCCTCACGATATATTAACATACGACTTACTGATTGGATGTAACGGGGATATACATTCATTGATCTGTCTCATTTGTCAGTCAATGTCGCTGATATGCATCATGCAAGTTGCTGCTACAGCTAGAACATGTTTTTCTTCGTAGTCGGCGATTCAGATTTTAAAAAAGCTGTTACAGCTTGAACGGCGTCATGACTAATAGTATTATTTAATTTATTTTGTACCCACTTTAGTGGATTCGTACATTGTACTTACCCATTGATTATAATTTTCGAGGCAGTCTATTAACCCTTTCCCCCATAGAGATGTAGTTTTATTTCATACATTTGGCTGTAATTTACCAATCGTACGCAATGGATATGCTGTGAACTTGCCTACTCCACCTTCATGGAGGCTACTAGGAATTATTAGGTGTTGGATGCACTACGATGTTCCGATCTTTATTATAGCTTGTTTGACTAATGTGTTGATCTATGTGCAATAGGTACCGGGTATTGGCGTCGAGAAGCACTACTATGGGATGAAAAGAGTTAATTATTGATTTTTGCACACAAGAGTTGATCGTGCCTGCAGAGGGTTCGTATTCAACAATATTACCGCAATAATTATTCAGTGTCCATTCTAGGACGCGCGATCGCAGGATTCACGCTAACGTTCTAAAGATCCTGCATGTTTTTAAATCGATTGCGGGATAATCGCGCATAAATTAAACTGCGGAGAAATAAATAAAATCAAGCTTATCGATGTCCAGATTGCCGATCGGGTTTGACAGTGGTTTGTTTATAATACAGTCCGAGTCTGACATGCCAATATCTATTTAAATGATCGGGAAATACTCAATAGATGTACATCACAGGAGATTGTTCCAAAGATAAACTTGTGTTCAATAAAAAAAATTGGGGGTTTAGTAAAAAATTTTTTTTGTTATTTCGAGGTCTTATCGGTAAAGCTCATTTTCGCATAGCACTTTCCGCTCTGATCCGATGGCAGGATTTCTGTCGAATATTTTGAGGCTTTTCGGATATGAACGGTTATAAATGTGTGCATTGGTGTTAAGAACAATCATAAATATAGATATTAAGAACGTTTCAAATATATTGTCTAACCGTTGTGCATATCATTTAGCTGTTTGAAATCGACAGGTGAGATTCTTCCATTTTTCTGCGCAGTCTTCACAAAAGAAATCCGAATTAATTATTTTTAGTACATTTCATGCGTATGAACAATTGGATATTAAACGAAATCTATTTTGGTTCACCGTAATGGCACGGAGATAAATCTTGTAAACATTTTCGTCTAATGATTTCTATTTTTGTTTTTCGCAATAATCAAATATTCAAAATGGATGATTTGGAATGGCGAAACTTTGCCATGAAATTTAAACGTTGATTTCTTGTATATATAATATTGTGTCAAGAGACGTTATAGACTGTGCAGTATTTAATCAACGGTATGTGTGTTCATCTTGTTAACAATTTTAATATATAAAAACGACTCTTTAGAATGTAAAATATGCTACGCATAATTGAGGTTTAGACTTTGAAAAATGCCTGGATAGTAAAATGTCACATGTTTCAAGTCTAAATATTTGGACTAGATTTGAGGACACTAGAGGATATATAGGACTAGTCAAGCGGTATGTTAAGGGCAGTGGATTCAATCATTCGGATTTAGATATGCTATGGTTGAACTCACTTTTGAGGCTTTGCCAATAGGGGTGTCGGGATATACCGGTATATCGCAATATTAAGATCCGCGATATTAAAATTGAATACCGATATTGAGCAGTATTTATCATCTAGGGCTGTAACGAATAAATCCGATTCCGCGCCGCCGATTCTATACTCAATCCAAGTCGCTTCATTTTCGATTCAATTCCGAATGCCGACTTTGTTAAACGTTTTCAGCGATAAACGCCGAGTTAGTCGAATACAAACAGTAAAATAAAACAAACAATCTGATTGGCTGAATTTATTCTATTTATCCAATCGATGAGCCCGTTAAAACTTATGAAAGGTCTGTTTATCAAAATGGCATCTGCCATTACTAAATAATGATCCTAAAAGTTAGTGTGGGCCATTTTTAATTCCGAGATGTTAACAAGAAGCAAAAAAAGGCCACATGCTCTCTATGTTTCACCGACGTAAGCTATCCACCATCTCGTTCCACATCAAACTTAATGAAGCATCTAAAAAGACACCATAACGTAGACATCGACAAGACTATGAGTCAATCGCCGAACTTCACCCACAGCAACAACATCAGTGCAATTCCTGATGATTTATATAAGCCATCATTCATTACTTGGACACTGTTCCACACTTGGACATGTGCACTGGATTATCTACAACAGTTGAATATGTAGTCATTTCCTTTGATCTCATTTCGTGTACATGTATTATTAATTTATTATTATTGTCTTTTGGTTTACTTTTATTCAAACGTTAAGTGATGTGACTTGCAAGTTTTGTTCATATGTAGTAGGAACTAGGATTATACACCAGTAAATTAATTTGCTCTGAAGCCAGACTGCCCTAGGGTCTCTGGATTAAGCAACACAGAGTATGCTTCTTAGAAAGTAATCTGTAAATAATGGATCGAATCGGCACATAAAGAATCAAATCGGATCGAGCTTCTGGTGGATCGTTGCAGCCCTATTTATTATCTATGAGGGATGGCATCGGTTTTTCATGACTTCACTATAAAAAAGAGTTTTTGTCCTGACAATTTTACAACATAGCTACCGTCAAGTAAAAGGTAATATGTAGGGGATCTGCTTTTTTTATACACAACTCAATCGCTTCAACCGGTGCTTATGTATATATTCACCGTTCTCTGAAACATTTTTTAGTCAATTTAAGTTGTTATTTTATTCAGTGTTTTGTTGTTTTTCAAGTTAATAAATACTGTTGAATGAGATAGTGTCTTAAAATGTGTCTAAAGTAATCCGTGTCATCTTATAAAATATCACAATATATCGCGATATGGGTTGCTGATATCGTGACACCCCTATTTGCCAATAGTATTGTGGTCAGACACTGTTATCGAAATGACGGCCTCGGATTGGTTCGAAAAGTGTAGGGAAGCCCTTAAAAGTTATTGATACATCAGCTGATTGGCTGAGCATGTATTATCACCAATAGTGAAATTGACTTCTAAGAATTAAAATACAATATATTAGCTGCATTTTGGAATATTTTAAAATTTGTGGAACCTATTTGGTAAGAAATAAACAGCATATTATAAATGCAGGTGTCAGTGGAGCATTCACCACCAAATTAACCTCCGAGTAGAGGGTAGGTGTCTTCAGCACGAAATTAAAAAAACCGCAATTGGTCAACCCCATCGAAATTTGTTGTTTTCTTGTGGCTCAAAGGTAGGTCTATTGAAAACCACAGTTGTATATGCCAAACTATTTTTGGGGAACATACAATGGGACTGTATGTTATACTGTAGGCCTATGGAGATTTCAATAGCGGTGTCTGACCTTGTCAAACAAATCATCAAATGTTGACATTTCAAATGCCGCGGAAATATATGAAACTTCGACATAATTATGTGATATGATATAATAAATAAAAGCACAAAATGCGCAATAAATAAGAAATAATATAACGCAACCAGATTTGGCACAAAGTAATATTATTAGCATCAATACTAACCACAAACTACGCTTATCAATATGTTTATGAATTTTACTATTCCCTCCTTGACCACGTGACTAAACCTGGGAAATAGTGATAGGTTAAAAACCACCAAATTTGTGAAATGAACTAGACATGGCTACATCTACATAATTACACCCAACACTCAATACTGAGTATGACACACAGACGGATCTGAGGTCCAGTGGTTAGCACGCTGGACTGGTAATCCAGGGATTGCAGATTCGATTCCCCGTCTGACCCTAATACAATTAACAGTCTTTCAGATGAGACTTTAAACAGAGGTCTCCTGTTGGTGCTTTACACATATGATGTGTGTGTTTTACGTTTATTTATCGTCGCTACCGGTTGTCCATATGAGCGACGCCTCCTGGAGAGATTAGTCATTTTAGATTTTGGAGGATTGTGCAGTGATACAGACAGAAACCCATTCCAGAGTCTCCTCTGGTTCTTTTACGTGCACGGTGTAAAGCACCGACACGAGACCTCGGTTTAACATCCCATCTGAAAGACTGTTAATTGTATTAGGGTCAGACGGGGGATCGAAACTGCTATCCCTAGATTGAAACAGCAGTAGAAATGTATGCACATAATATACATTTATGCCGTGGATTACCTGCAAATGAATGGGCTAGGTAGACATTAAATAAAAAGGCATATTAATGGATCATTTTTGTTACTTGCTGATAATTGTGTGCGTGTAAATGTATAGTACAACCAGAGACGGTACAGTGGCGGTACAGTGACAGTGACGGTACAGTGACGACACAGTGACAGCACTGTCAGTCAATGCCAGCGATTCTTATTTATTATTATTATTATTATCAATGATCTATTTATTATATTTCGGAAATCATTGTGGATACGTTATTTAAGCAAAACGTTATATATATAGTAAGTGGGGGTTCTGGCTCATTTACACATAAAACCCTGCTTTCTCACCCCAATTACCAGGTAATATCCTCAATTATCAATAAACCCGCTCCGTCAAAAAAAATCATAGTAAGCCAGTAATCCACAAAATATTCTGCTCATAAACCCTGCTTTCTCACCCCAATTACCAGGTAATATCCTCAATTATCAACAACCATCAACAAATCATAGTGAGCCAGTAATCCAGGTTCTGGTTCATAAACCCCAATTACCAGGTAATATCACCCTCCCATCAAAAAATAGTGAGCCAGTAATCCACAGGATGGATATAACCATTTTGCTATGCTTTATTGATAACAATTTATCAACAATTATTCCATACTTAACAAATCTCCCTCTAGTAATAAAAACCACAATGAAACAAAATACCAAAATCACAACATCGCAATTTGAGGAATTCTCGAAGAGCAAACTATTGAAATAGGTAAATGGGTTGATCTGGAAAAAGATCAAATATACACCGTCACAGATTCACGTGAAGTTGAAACAGAATACGGCACCTCACTAGTTTTAACTTTATCTGACGAAACAGAAGTGTGGGCTCCGGGGTATATGAAGAAGAAGATAATACCTAATAAGTATCCATTCTATTTTAGATCTCTTGGATTGAAGCCGTGTAAGGGGAATAAAAAAAATAAGTATCATTCGTTTGATATAGTGTATCCAAGGTGTTGATGTTTTTTTTTCATAAAATTATATTCCCCAATCTCAAACATTCTGTAATGAAAAAATATCTATATCGTGTATTTATCACATTTGATCCACACACAGCGCAGATATGATATTTTGCTGTTGTTCCTTTATTACATTTAATACACAGCACAACTTTACTTCTCTTGCTGAGATAATTATGTAGTTTACAGTAAACAGATCTCTTTGTTGACTCTATTTCACATGGTTTATGATTACCGATTCTTAAGAATTGACATTTCATATTTGTAATTTTATTATTATGTATCTATATTAAAAAAGAATAAAAAGTAATAAAAATGACAACAACAATTGATATTGGATATGCTATGAAACTGCATCATGATGGTGTACTTAATGACGAGCAATTAAGAAATATTATAGATTCCCAAACAGCTTTAGACAACAAAGCTACGAAAGGGAGTGCATTAGATAATCTACGTAAAAGACGTAGTGATAAGAAAAAACGTAAACGTACAAAGGTTAAATCTGACATCATATTTCCTGAATTAATGCTGGTAGACAAACCTAAATGTGATTATTTTGAAGCTTACAAATTATCGGGTGACCGTTATAAAGATCCACATATCCTTCTTGAAGATAAACGTAAAATAATCATAGAACAAATAACTAAACAATTTAAAGAATATAAATCTTTTAAATTTCAAATCGCTATGATAATAGAGTTTTTCAAAGATGAGGGTAATACACGAAAGACAGTAACAGCAGTATTCAACAGTGATCAATATGCTCTTCTTGATGCAAGTAAAGTAAATGAATTATATTCAGAAATAGATGCCAAACTTGATGTATTCATTGAAACATTCACAAATACAGCATCAGGATTGGAAATTGATAGATGTGGTGATATGTACCTTAATTTTGCAAAGTATGAGCCTCTTAAAGGTGGATCATATATTCCATTACCTGAACAGCTTGCAAATAAAAAGGCTATAGTAAATATTAAAAGTAAAAGTGATTATTGTATTGAAGAACATCTTAACGCTGCTGTTTATCCTGTTAGTAAGAATTCTGACAGACCATCAAGTTATACAAAAAAATATTATAATCTTAAAGGTGTTGTTAGTTTTCCAACTCCGATATCAGATATACCAAAGATAGAAAAGAAATATCCAGCTTATGGAATTAATGTTTATGGTTATTCTTTGACAAAGAAAACAAAATCACTTTCAATCTTCCCATATTACATATCAGATAGACCAAAAGAGATTCCTAGAATTAATTTACTATTGATATGTGATGATGAAGGTATTATAGATGATCCTGATGATGATGAAGGTATCATAGATGATCATTATGATGATGAAGGTATTATAGATGATCCTAGTGATCATAAAGAAACATCAAAATACCACTACTGCTGGATTAAAAATCTTAATCGTCTCTTACATAATCAAAATAAACATAAATGTAGAACTTATTTCTGTGACCGTTGTCTTTACGGTTTCACAAAAGAAGATCTACTCATAAAACACAAACAGGATTGTGAAAGCATCAATAAAAGTCCTCTAACAATAGAAATGCCTGAAAAAGGAACATTTATCAAATTCAAAAATCATAAAAATCAAATGCCTGTCCCATATGTGATTTATGCTGATTTTGAAAGCATAATAGTCCCTCAATCAATAAAGGTAGGAAATAAATCTGAAATCAAAAGCATCCATAAAGCATGTGGATTTGGATATCAAGTTGTTCGCTATGATGGTAAAGCAGACAAACCAGTAATTTACAGAGGTGAAGAAGCTGTAGAAATATTTTTTAATAATCTAGAATGTGAATTATATACCATCAACAATAATTTCAAATATCCAAAACCAATAATAATGTCAAGTGAAGATGAAAAAAATCATAATTCTTCAACACATTGCTGGATATGTGATGGTATACTAAAAAAAGATACAGTAAAAGATCACTGTCATTTAACTGGCAAATACAGAGGTGCTGCACATAAATCCTGCAATCTTAAACTGAAACTAAATCAACATAAAACTAAAATCCCTGTTGTATTCCATAATCTAAGAGGATATGACAGTCATCTTATCATGCAAAAGATAGCTGAAGTAAAAGGTAACATTTCAGTTATTCCAAACAATGCAGAAAAATACATATCATTCAGCATTGGTCAACTTAAATTCTTGGACAGCTTCATGTTCATGGCTTCATCTTTAGATGGATTAGCGAAAGCAACAGATGATTTCATTAATATCAAAGAAGAATTCGGAGATCAAACAGAATTAATGTGCAAAAAAGGTATATACCCCTATGAATACATGGATAGTTTTGAAAGATTTGATGAAACAGCTCTACCTCCCATTGATAAGTTCTATAGCAGCTTATCTGATTCAACTATCTCACTAGAAGATTATGAGCATGCTCAAAAAGTATGGAAAGAATTTGGTTGTAAAACATTAGGAGATTATCATGACTTGTATCTAAAAACAGATGTCCTTCTCCTGTCAGATGTGTTTCAGACATTTCGTAAAACCTGTACGAACGCATATAAGCTTGATCCACTACACTATTATACATCTCCAGGTCTATCTTGGGATGCTCTTTTAAAACATTCTAAAATAAACCTAGAATTACTATCAGATCCTGATATGCATTTATTCATAGAAAAAGGAATGCGTGGTGGTATAAGTATGGTATCCAAAAGACATGCTAAAGCAAATAATCCTAATGTTACTGGTTATGATTCTAACAAAGAAACCAATCACATCATGTACTATGACGCAAATAATATATACGGTCATGCAATGAGTCAGCCTCTTCCGTATGGTAATTTCGAATGGTTAAAAGTAGATGCAGGACGTATACCAAAAGGCAAGGGTCGGATATTTGAAGTTGATTTAGAATATCCAGCACACTTACATGAATATCATAATGATTATCCTCTTGCGCCAGAAACATTAACAGTAAAAAAAGAATGGTTATCTGAATATCAGAAAGACTTAATGAAAGGTGATATGATACATCAAAAACTTGTTCCAAATCTAATGAATAAGAAAAATTATGTTGTACATTACAAAATATTGAAGCTTTATTTGGATCTTGGTATGAAAATAACAAAAATACACCGTATTTTAGAGTTTGATCAGAAACCATGGATGGAATCATATATCAGATTAAACACAGACCTCCGTACAAAAGCTAAAACAACGTTTGAGAAAGACTTCTATAAGTTAATGAACAACTCTGTATTTGGTAAAACAATGGAAAACATTCGTAAAAGGATTGACATAAAGATTGTCAAGACTGATGGAACTGAAAATGAAAGGCTGCGCAAGATTATTGCTAAACCCAATTTCAATAGAAGAGTTAAATTCTCTGATGATTTATCAGCAATTCATGTAAAAAAAACAAAACTAAAACTAAACAAACCAATCTATGTTGGAATGTGTGTATTAGATTTATCAAAGCATCTGATGTATGACTGGTATTATAATACATTGAAAAAGAAGTACGGTAAGAACTGCACCATGTTGTATACTGATACAGATTCATTACTTGTTGACATTAAGACAGAATATGTGTATGATGATATGTCAAAAATGAAAGATGAATATGATCTATCTGATTATCCCATAGACCATCCATTACATGATACAACAAACAAAAAGGTCATAGGAAAAATGAAAGATGAATGTGCTGGTATTCCGATAGTAGAATACATAGGATTAAGACCAAAGTTGTATGCTGTAATGAAAGAACATGAAAAATTAGAATACATAAGTAAAGAAGACATGAAATATGAACAATTCGATAAAGAAGACGCAAATAAATATAATCAATTCACCAAAGAAACCTCAAATGAAAAAGCCATAACAGATTATAAACAATTTGTTAAAAAAGCAAAAGGTGTAAAAAAATATGTAATACAAAAACATATAAACTTTGAAAACTACAAAGATGCATTATTCAATAAAAAAACATACACACATGAAATGAATATGCTGCGTTCACAAAAACATCAAATATATGGTCTAACAGTTAGTAAGAAAACACTCTCACCATTAGACACAAAAAGATATATATCATCTGATGGAATCACAACATACGCGTTAGGGTATCAGCAGGAACAATAAGCAACTCTTCTTTAACAAAACCTCTTTGTGGAGCTGGTGTTTTCAAATAATAAACTCTGATGCCTTGCGTTATAATATGATAATTAATCTTATGAATATCCACACTCCATACTGGATCTGTAGCTCTGCGTTTACCACCTTCTTGTTCCCCTGGTTGATATAAATATCTGACACTGGCATTTGGACAAATAGCTGTGTCAACAGTTCTTGTTATAACAGGTGGAGGGTTTTTCGTCTCTGAATTTAGTACTGCAATTACACTAGGTAATCTCTTTACCCATTCTCTATTACGTTTGCTTGGATTTTCCATTTCCTTAGCATACTGATATCCAAACAGTCTTTCAGCCAGTGTCCTGTTGAATCTCTCCACGATAGCTTGGTCTCTGTGAATGTCTGTTCTTCCTCTTCTTATCTTAACTTTGTGCTTCTCCATCAACTGTGATACTGCACCCATAAACTCCCTCCCAGGATCTACTTGTAATAGTTTCGGATATGCTAGTTTTCTCTTATATATTTTATCAAATGCCTGTGCAACTTCTTTGCTGTCCTTGGAATTTACCGGTTCTGCTTCTTTATACCTACTTGCAATATCAACAACAGTTAAAGCATATTTATATGTCTTGCGTCCGACACCATCATGTGGTAAAAATAATAAATCAGCTTGATGCACTTCATTCTTACCATAAACTTCAAACCTTGGTCTAACTATTTTCTTTGGTGCAGGTAAGTATATCTGCCATACTGCTTGCTTCTTTAAAAACTCCAATGCTTGTTTATCACTGACCTTTGCTTCTTTTGCTAATTTTTTAACTGCAGACACACCTCTCCAGAATCCCTTTGGACTGTAATATATCTTTTCCATTTTTTATTGTGATTATAACATTTTATATGCCAGAACACCAGTAGCTACCATACCTAAACCCACAAATAACAACTCTCTATTCTTCTGCTCCGGTGATGGTGTGTAAAAATCATTAAGTGTAGGTTCAGGTAATGATGCAAGTCTCTTTCCAGTCAATGAATAATACTGACTCATAGCCTCATCAACATCATCAAAAGTTTGTTTTGCATGCAATTCCTTAGTCATCCTTGAATTCAAATAATCTAACCGCTCAGCTCTTTTTTTACTCCACGCAGCTTGTGCAGCTTGAAGATCTTCAATAGCTTTATCATGCCGTTTTCTGTCGTCACCAGACATGTGTGAGAATAAATAATTCGAACCACTGAACGCCAATGCATTCACTAATGCACCACCTACCATGATTGCTATTGTTGCCATTTGTTTAGGGGAAAAAAATTACTTCATAATATCAGCAGGAATGATACCTTGCTTAACGAGTATATCACGTGTATACATTGCCAATAGAATATCAACTGTCAGCAACCCTATATCACCCATATTAAAATCTACTTTAGGAGTTTGCATTTTAAATATTTTCTTTGTAAGCTGTGAATAACCTATTGTAAGAATAGATTCAACACCTGCATGATACGCCATGTTAACTATATGTTTACTATCGATTGATGGGGTCGTCATTTTTGTTTATGAATTAAAAAAAAAAATATTAATTAAATTCAAAAGGATCTATTACAACACTATGGGAGGTATTATGAGGCTGTTCATCATTAGAATTTGGTTTGGTTCTCCACATAAATATGGTTGCAATAACAGCTAAAGCAGCACTACCAATTATGATGTTTTTTTTGTGTTGCGTTAATAGATTGGTATAGGTGATGATATGGGTGTCACTGGTATCATTAATATCATCAGATGTAACTTGTATAATATTATCACATCTATCATCAGATGTAATTTGCATAAGGACATCCTTGCTACAGCTGCTTTTATACCTGCTGCTACACGTTTTGGGTTTTTAACTGGTTTCGTTATCTCCGTCTCCTCCATTTTTGTTGATGTTTATATTTTTTTAAAAATCAATATGCCTAACTGTGGTTAACATTGTAGTGAAGGGAGCTAAATACATACCATATCTATAATACAACTCACAACATGCGCTTGTCAAAGCATGATTCACAAACGGGTCCTCCTCTAAATCATTGATTAGTTTTGGTGGATCTATCACATTAAAATACTTAGATACCCCCATGACATAAAGACTAATAAATGAGTTGCCTAGTGTTTTAGTCATACTTGCACCAAGACGCGCCTCATATATACAGTAAAGTTTGTTAATAGTTTCTGTAGGCATGCTATCCATGTCTGTTAATTGGTATTGATGCCCTAGATATTGGGTGCTATTCCCTCCTGCAATTATAGCAGATAATCGTTCTCTTTTTACATCTTGTTGTGGCTCAGTTATATCGTTTTGCAACAGTTCTTCAACGTCCATTTTTATTCTTTGTATATATTTTTTTATTTTCAAGAAATAAACCACAAACACGCATCCAAAAGTAATATTAACAACAGCCGCTGTTGCGATTAATAAATCAAGTAGCATTTTTAGTAGAAGAAATATTATTTACTCAGTAATACTCAAGCACAGTAATACTCAAGCACAGTAATACTGAAATATAAACCATAAAAAAACATGATGCTCATCAGGGATTTCAGTAATGTTGTTGTATTACTCAAGCATTACTCAGTATTACTCAAGCATTACTCAACATTACTGAAATCCCTGATGAGCATCATATGATTTACTCAAGCATTACTCAGTATTACTCAAGCATTACTCAGTATTACTCAAGCATTACTCAGTATTACTCAAGCATTACTCAGTAATACTCAAGCATTACTCAGTAATACTGAAATATAAAAAAACATGATGCTCATCAGTAGTTACTGATAACCATCATAAAATCAACCAATGCCCAGTGGGCTGGTCTGTTCTTAGTATTAATTTTGCATGTTTTGTCTTTGCTAGATTTTTCCTTATCACACTTCTTTCATCACACGGAATAACATCGTTTTCACGTAAACACATCTCATAACTGTCCCTGTCTTTCATATAAAACATACAAAGCCACTTTGTTTGGTCTCTCAAATCTTTTAACACAGAATTATATCTTTGTGTTAATACCCAGACAGACTGTTCTGCGTGTCTACCTGAAAAGGCAAGTTCAGACAGCATGTCTCGTTTCTTTGTAAGCTCCTTCGTTGCAGAGCAATCATCAATAATGTAGAGGGTAGGTGTACCGGCATATTGATTAAAAAAGACCCTCAATAGCTCCTGTAGCTTTTCAGTTCCATCAGAGGAAACGGGGTTAACGATCTTTATTTTTTTATCTCTTGGATGTTTCACATCACCAATCCATGGTCTGTTTTTGTATGCTTTATTCCATGCTATGGTTGGGCATAATATAATTATATTTCTAAATACACCTTGATATTCATCTTCTAATAAATCAAGTACATACTCTGTCTTACCACACCCAGTTTGACCACATATCACAGCACAGTGTGGGTATTTTGGGTAATCAGGTTTAATAGATAGCTTCTTTGAATCGTCCATCTTGGAAGTTGATTTGAGCATCTTGTATTATATAGAGATAAACATTTATTGGATCCGCAGTATTTGCTTTCTTACTGATTCGGATAGTTATTCCTTCACTGGCATTTTTTATCATTCTTCCGGTTCCGTGAAGGGAGTTATTATCAGTGGATCGTAGATCTAACCACAATGCATTGTTGGATGATAGATATTTTTCCACATCAACGTTACTTAGTGTAATGTCGTGCAGTATTTTATCTGTTTCTTTATTCCGTTTAGATGTTAAAGCACAGAACTTGTTTATTTCATCCCATTGTTGATAAGCACGCATACCTTGACTATAAAGCTGGTTAGGCACACCTTCTATTGTGAGCTCCACTTTTTCTATTCCAGGATTATAGTACTGTTCACTACTTTCTCTGTCTGGGTCTTCAAACACCATTAGAATACCTTTCATACTACGGGCTGGTACATTAACGTTTATATTCCATAAAGTGTCAGATTTGTCTTTAATGATTTTTCTATGTCTCAGTATTCTGTCGTATAATATCGTAGTGTGGTCGCTATAATTATCATTTATTTGTCGTGCCAGTGTTTCATTGGAGACTGTATCTATGTCAAGGCATATATTACTTATTACATATTTTGAATCTTTATCAGTAGATTTTATCACTTTACCATAGTCATTGAATGTCAATTCATATTCAAGCCTATCACCCAGACCTGCTTGGTAAAATGGCATATCTGTTTCTAGTAATTCAAAATCTAGCGGAATGAAGAATCGATTACCATATGCCAATGCAACAGCTTCATCTCCATCATTAGATGCAGCATCTCCAGCACCGACCCGATGTTTAATCATGTTTGGTTTACCAACACCTTGGTAAGCCATGTTTATTCTTTCAGAAGGAGATTTCCACAAATCTGTATAGCAGTGAAACATGTCACTATCATCGATTGACATGACTTCATTACCGCTTATCTTTATCGTTGTCTTCTTCACTATTGTTCTCCCAACGTTTTGAAACAGTGTTGCATTAACGTCCTTGCTAACAATACTCAGTTCAAAGGCCAATCTTGCAGACCTTGGTACAATGACATCTGTGTTGCTGAGATTGGGAAATCGTACTAGCAGCTGTTGATTCTGATCAATAGTACTGGGATTGTTGGTTATAACAATTGATTGACGGATTCCTTTAACACCACGTGGTTCTCTAAGTTTCCGATAAGGGTCGAGTTTGTATCCGTATGCTGATAACATTATTTTTTAAGAGGATGATTTTTTATTTGTTTTATAAAATAAATGGCTGAAGGAGGGATGGATTTTGAGAACCCACATTATGATCCAGATGGTGAGGAAGGTCATATAGATATGATGCCTGAAGTACCAGATAGTTCAAAGACTATTGAAGAACTTCGTAATGAGTTGAATAAGCTTTTGAGTAGGGTTAAACAATCTACTGAGAATTTTTATAACTTTGTAAAGAATAAATACGGATTAGAACCTAGCGGTGAGGTTAATCTACAACAGTTTAAGTTAGAGGATAACGGTAGTGTATTGCACTGGTTAGTTGACGGTAAAGATATCACCATGACAACATCAAAAGGTGGACTGTCGTTTAAATCTCTTGATACATTAGCTAAAAAGTATGGTAAAGGAGGAACTCAGGCTATTAGAACAAATCTGAGGTTGGATAATTATAAATCTAAATATTTACAGGCTGCCATACAACAGAAATCAGCTCAGAACAGATTCCTATGCAGGATTTGACTGACACTACTGAGGTTAAAAAAGTTGTAGACACTGCAAATCATGTTGATGATACATTAGAGACATTATTTAATGAATTAGAATCCCATGGAACTCAAACAGAAGGATTGAATCTACGGGAACTGCAAGGTCTTGATAAAGCACTACAACGCACCAGAGGGGAGCTTACAAATAATCTTGCAAAACTGACTGAGATAGATACATCTATTAAGCAGCAAAATGGTGATATAGCTATTGGTTCACAAGATGAAGAAACCCAGAAAAAAATGAGATCATATTTACTAGATTTGAATAGTGAAAGAGAAGCAAGATTAGAAGCTGCATCTGCAAATAAAGAAGCATTGAGAGGTCAGATTAATAGAATACGTGAAACCATCACGCGTGTTCTCGATGGTGATACTACTATCGGCGAGAAGTTAAGAAGAGCAGGGGATTACCATTGCTAGTATTTTGACTGCACTTGGTTTGTTGATTGGGGTATTAGTTGAAGCATTTACTCCTGCGACAGTTGTTGGGGGTAGTAGTGGTGATAACAGCAAAAGTTGGATTAAAAAACAACTCAATAACTTAGGCAAGTTACTTGCATCTTTAGCAGGTAAAGCTGCTTTGGCATTACCAGGTGTTATTGGGAGTATTGTATCATGGTTGCTTTCAGCTACAGGTAAAGTAGTTAATTGGTTTGCTAGTAATACATGGGGATTGATTGTTGTTGTTGCAGGACTTTTGTATGCAGCAGCAATGAAGTATGTTAAGTGAATTTATAAACAGCAAATGCCATTATACCAATCATCATTGAACCAAAGATGATGGCTGTCTTTTTTTCACTATGTGTTAATTCATGTAACAACGGATTAGGAGATGATTCAACAACCTTTGGTAGTGTTTTATCTGCAGGAGGAAGATTCAGCTTATTATACGTTCCCCCTGGTGTAAGTGTACCTTTTACAGTGTGATTTATTACAGGAGGTGCCATATTCACACTGTTATTAAGGCCCAATGCTTGTTCAGTGGTGGCAATGACTATCTTGTTATTGTAACCTTTGATACTAACATCGATTTCCAGCTCCATGTTACTTGGTGACATGTATAGACCTGTACCGTATACAAAATCTAGCTTGCTTCTTGCATACTTTAATACATCTTCATATCTTGATATCTGACTTGGTAGATCTACAGGACTGTTGATAGCATCTTCTATATTTGCTATGAATTGCTTCTGCGCATCGAATGCTGTTCCTGTACCAATGATATTAGTTCTTGTCTGAGATTGAGATCCAAGAATGGACCAGCAATAAGTTCTGATACTGTCGTTTAATCTCTCAATTCCTGCTTTTGTAAAGCCGTTATATTTGTCTAGAATCAATGTTGACCATTCATTTATTACACTAGGATCTTGTTTTATCCATAAGATATCCCATCTACCACTTGGAGAGTGGTCTGCAAATATATAGTTAGATGGGATGGTCCCCATATTAGCCACACGATGACCTGCTGCATTAGGCCATTTTTCATACGGGTTTCCAAATCCATGATTCTTACCAGGTATGCGCCAGTCAGCAAGTTTGGTTACATTGAATTCTCCACATATTCTTTCATAGGCTTGCCTGTTGTATGAGTTTTTGAATGCATTCCATGTTTTGTTCTGTGG
>CM026399.1:52044737-52060878 GCA_014843695.1 Archivesica marissinica
ATTTAGTATCCCAGGGCTCCATGATTATATTTAGTATCCCAGGGCATCATGATTATATTTAGTATTCCAGGCCCCCATGATTATATTTAGTATTCCAGGCCCCCATGATTATATTTAGTATCCCAGGGCTCCATGATTATATTTAGTATCCCAGGACTCCATGATTATATTTAGTATCCCAGGGCTCCATGATTATATTTAGTATCCCATGGCTCCATGATTATATTTAGTATCCCAGGGCTCCATGATTATATTTAGTATCCCAGGCCCCCATGATTATATTTAGTATCCCAGGGCATCATGATTATATTTAGTATTCCAGACCCCATGATTATATTTAGTATTCCAGGCCTCCATGATTATATTTAGTATCCCAGGGCTCCATGATTATATTTAGTATCCCAGGGCTCCATGATTATATTTAGTATTCCAGGCCCCCATGATTATATTTAGTATCCCAGGGCATCATGATTATATTTAGTATTCCAGGCCCCCATGATTATATTTAGTATCCCAGGACCCCATGATTATATTTAGTATCCCAGGGCTCCATGATTATATTTAGTATCCCAGGACCCCATGATTATATTTAGTATCCCAGGCCCCCATGATTATATTTAGTATCCCAGGGCTCCATGATTATATTTAGTATTCCAGGCCCCCATGATTATATTTAGTATCCCAGGACCCCATGATTATATTTAGTATCTCAGGGCTCCATGATTATATTTAGTATCCAGGCTCATGATTATATTTAGTATCCCAGGACCCCATGATTATATTTAGTATCCCAGGGCTCCATGATTATATTTAGTATCCCGGGCATCATGATTATATTTAGTATCCCAGGGCATCATGATTATATTTAGTATCCCAGGGCATCATGATTATATTTAGTATCCCAGGGCTCCATGATTATATTTAGTATCCCAGGGCATCATGATTATATTTAGTATCCCAGGGCATCATGATTATATTTAGTATCCCAGGGCATCATGATTATATTTAGTATTCCAGGGCTCCATGATTATATTTAGTATTCCAGGCCCCCATGATTATATTTAGTATCCCAGGGTTCCATGATTATATTTAGTATCCCAGGGCATCATGATTATATTTAGTATCCCAGGCCCCCATGATTATATTTAGCATCCCAGGACTCCATGATTATATTTAGTATCCCAGGGCTCCATGATTATATGTAGTATCCCATGGCTCCAAGATTATATTTAGTATCCCAGGGCTCCATGATTATATTTAGTATCCCAGGCCCCCATGATTATATTTAGTATCCCAGGGCATCATGATTATATTTAGTATACCAGGGCTCCATGATTATATTTAGTATCCCAAGGACTCCATGATTATATTTAGTATCCCAGGGCTCCATGATTATATTTAGTATCCCAGGCCCCCATGATTATATTTAGTATCCCAGGGCATCATGATTATATTTAGTATTCCAGGCCCCCAGATTATATTTAGTATCCCAGGACCCCATGATTATATTTAGTATCCCAGGGCTCCATGATTATATTTAGTATCCCAGGACCCCATGATTATATTTAGTATCCCAGGACCCCATGATTATATTTAGTATCTCAGGGCTCCATGATTATATTTAGTATCCCAGGGCATCATGATTATATTTAGTATCCCAGGGCTCCATGATTATATTTAGTATCCCAGGGCTCCATGATTATATTTAGTATCCCAGGGCATCATGATTATATTTAGTATCCCAGGGCATCATGATTATATTTAGTATCCCAGGGCATCATGATTATATTTAGTATCCCAGGGCTCCATGATTATATTTAGTATCCCAGGGCATCATGATTATATTTAGTATCCCAGGGCATCATGATTATATTTAGTATCCCAGGGCATCATGATTATATTTAGTATCCCAGGCCCCCATGATTATATTTAGTATCCCAGGACTCCATGATTATATTTAGTATCCCAGGGCATCATGATTATATTTAGTATCCCAGGCCCCCATGATTATATTTAGTATCCCAGGGCATCATGATTATATTTAGTATTCCAGGCCCCCATGATTATATTTAGTATCCCAGGACCCCATGATTATATTTAGTATCCCAGGGCTCCATGATTATATTTAGTATCCCAGGGCATCATGATTATATTTAGTATCCCAGGACTCCATGATTATATTTAGTATCCCAGGGCATCATGATTATATTTAGTATCCCAGGGCATCATGATTATATTTAGTATCCCAGGCCCCCATGATTATATTTAGTATCCCAGGACTCCATGATTATATTTAGTATCCCAGGGCATCATGATTATATTTAGTATCCCAGGCCCCCATGATTATATTTAGTATCCCAGGGCATCATGATTATATTTAGTATTCCTGGCCCCCATGATTATATTTAGTATCCCAGGACCCCATGATTATATTTAGTATCCCAGGGCTCCATGATTATATTTAGTATTCCAGGCCCCCATGATTATATTTAGTATCCCAGGGCTCCATGATTATATTTAGTATTCCAGGCCCCCATGATTATATTTAGTATTCCAGGCCCCCATGATTATATTTAGTATCCCAGGCCCCCATGATTATATTTAGTATTCCAGGCCCCCATGATTATATTTAGTATCCCAGGACCCCATGATTATATTTAGTATTCCAGGCCCCCATGATTATATTTAGTATCCCAGGGCTCCATGATTATATTTAGTATCCCAGGGCATCATGATTATATTTAGTATCCCAGGGCTCCATGATTATATTTAGTATCCCAGGGCTCCATGATTATATTTAGTATTCCAGGCCCCCATGATTATATTTAGTATTCCAGGCCCCCATGATTATATTTAGTATCCCAGGACCCCATGATTATATTTAGTATCCCAGGGCATCATGATTATATTTAGTATCCCAGGCCCCCATGATTATATTTAGTATCCCAGGACCCCATGATTATATTTAGTATCCCAGGTCTCCATGATTATATTTAGTATCCCAGGGCATCATGATTATATTTAGTATCCCAGGGCCCCATGATTATATGTAGCATCCCAGGGCTCCATGATTATATGTAGTATCCCAGGCCCCCATGATTATATTTAGTATCCCAGGACCCCATGATTATATTTAGTATCCCAGGGCATCATGATTATATATAGTATCCCAGGCCCCCATGATTATATGTAGTATCCCAGGACCCCATGATTATATTTAGTATCCCAGGGCTCCATGATTATATTTAGTATCCCAGGGCATCATGATTATATTTAGTATCCCAGGGCCCCATGATTATATGTAGTATCCCAGGGCTCCATGATTATATGTAGTATCCCAGGGCCCCATGATTATATGTAGTATCCCAGGGCTCCATGATTATATGTAGTATCCCAGGGCTCCATGATTATATGTAGTATCCCAGGCCTCCATGATTATATTTAGTATTCCAGGCCCCCATGGTTATATTTAGTATTCCAGGCCCCCATGATTATATGTAGTATCCCAGAGCATCATGATTATATTTAGTAGTCCAGGCCCCCATGATTATATTTAGTATTCCAGGCCCCCATGATTATATTTAGTATCCCAGGCCCCCATGATTATATTTAGTATCCCAGGGCTCCATGATTATATTTAGTATCCCAGGGCATCATGATTATATTTAGTATTCCAGGCCCCCATGATTATATTTAGTATCCCAGGGCTCCATGATTATATTTAGTATCCCAGGGCTCCATGATTATATTTAGTATCCCAGGGCTCCATGATTATATGTAGTATCCCAGGCCCCCATGATTATATTTAGTATTCCAGGCCCCAATGATTGTATTTAGTATTCCAGGCCCCCATGATTATATTTAGTATCCAGGACCCCATGATTATATTTAGTATCCCAGGGCTCCATGATTATATTTAGTATCCCAGGGCTCCATGATTATATTTAGTATCCCAGGACTCCATGATTATATTTAGTATTCCAGGCCCCCATGATTATATTTAGTATCCCAGGACCCCATGATTATATTTAGTATCCTAGGACTCCATGATTATATTTAGTATTCCAGGCCCCCATGATTATATTTAGTATCCCAGGACCTCATGATTATATTTAGTATCCTAGGACTCCATGATTATATTTAGTATCCCAGGGCTCCATGATTATATTTGGTATCCCAGGGCTCCATGATTATATTTAGTATACCAGGACTCCATGATTATATTTAGTGTCCCAGGGCTCCATGATTATATTTAGTGTCCCAGGGCTCCATGATTATATTTAGTATCCCAGGGCATCATGATTATATTTAGTATCCCAGGGCTCCATGATTATATTTAGTATCCCAGGGCTCCATGATTATATTTAGTATTCCAGGCCCCCATGATTATATTTAGTATCCCAGGGCTCCATGATTATATTTAGTATCCCAGGGCTCCATGATTATATTTAGTATTCCCAGGGCTCCATGATTATATTTAGTATCCCAGGGCTCCATGATTATATTTAGTATCCCAGGCCCCCATGATTATATTTAGTATCCCAGGGCTCCATGATTATATTTAGTATCCCAGGGCTCCATGATTATATTTAGTATTCCAGGCCCCCATGATTATATTTAGTATCCCAGGGCCCATGATTATATTTAGTATCCCAGGGCCCATGATTATATTTAGTATTCCAGGCCTCCATGATTATATTTAGTATCCCAGGGCTCCATGATTATATTTAGTATCCCAGGGCTCCATGATTATATTTAGTATCCCAGGCCCCCATGATTATATTTAGTATCCCAGGGCATCATGATTATATTTAGTATTCCAGGCCCCCATGATTATATTTAGTATCCCAGGACCCCATGATTATATTTAGTATCCCAGGGCTCCATGATTATATTTAGTATTCCAGGCCCCCATGATTATATTTAGTATCCCAGGACCCCATGATTATATTTAGTATCTCAGGGCTCCATGATTATATTTAGTATCCCAGGGCTCCATGATTATATTTAGTATCCCAGGACCCCATGATTATATTTAGTATCCCAGGGCTCCATGATTATATTTAGTATTCCAGGCCCCCATGATTATATTTAGTATCCCAGGACCCCATGATTATATTTAGTATCTCAGGGCTCCATGATTATATTTAGTATCCCAGGGCTCCATGATTATATTTAGTATCCCAGGGCATCATGATTATATTTAGTATCCCAGGGCATCATGATTATATTTAGTATCCCAGGGCATCATGATTATATTTAGTATCCCAGGGCATCATGATTATATTTAGTATCCCAGGGCATCATGATTATATTTAGTATCCCAGGGCTCCATGATTATATTTAGTATTCCAGGCCCCCATGATTATATTTAGTATCCCAGGCTCCATGATTATATTTAGTATTCCAGGCCCCCATGATTATATTTAGTATCCCAGGACCCATGATTATATTTAGTATCCCAGGGCTCCATGATTATATTTAGTATCCCAGGGCATCATGATTATATTTAGTATCCCAGGACTCCATGATTATATTTAGTATCCCAGGGCATCATGATTATATTTAGTATCCCAGGCCCCAT
Source organism: Archivesica marissinica (assembly GCA_014843695.1). NCBI lineage: Eukaryota > Metazoa > Mollusca > Bivalvia > Venerida > Vesicomyidae > Archivesica > Archivesica marissinica. Next base: position 52,050,322 of record CM026399.1, read on the forward strand.
GATTATATTTAGTATCCCAGGACTCCATGATTATATTTAGTATCCCAGGGCTCCATGATTATATTTAGTATCCCAGGCTCCATGATTATATTTAGTATCCCAGGGCTCCATGATTATATTTAGTATCCCAGGGCATCATGATTATATTTAGTATTCCAGGCCCCCATGATTATATTTAGTATTCCAGGCCCCCATGATTATATTTAGTATCCCAGGGCTCCATGATTATATTTAGTATCCCAGGACTCCATGATTATATTTAGTATCCCAGGGCTCCATGATTATATTTAGTATCCCATGGCTCCATGATTATATTTAGTATCCCAGGGCTCCATGATTATATTTAGTATCCCAGGCCCCCATGATTATATTTAGTATCCCAGGGCATCATGATTATATTTAGTATTCCAGACCCCATGATTATATTTAGTATTCCAGGCCTCCATGATTATATTTAGTATCCCAGGGCTCCATGATTATATTTAGTATCCCAGGGCTCCATGATTATATTTAGTATCCCAGGCCCCCATGATTATATTTAGTATCCCAGGGCATCATGATTATATTTAGTATTCCAGGCCCCCATGATTATATTTAGTATCCCAGGACCCCATGATTATATTTAGTATCCCAGGGCTCCATGATTATATTTAGTATTCCAGGCCCCCATGATTATATTTAGTATCCCAGGACCCCATGATTATATTTAGTATCTCAGGGCTCCATGATTATATTTAGTATCCCAGGGCCCCATGATTATATTTAGTATCCCAGGACCCCATGATTATATTTAGTATCCCAGGGCTCCATGATTATATTTAGTATCCCAGGGCATCATGATTATATTTAGTATCCCAGGGCATCATGATTATATTTAGTATCCCAGGGCATCATGATTATATTTAGTATCCCAGGGCATCATGATTATATTTAGTATCCCAGGGCTCCATGATTATATTTAGTATCCCAGGGCATCATGATTATATTTAGTATCCCAGGGCATCATGATTATATTTAGTATCCCAGGGCATCATGATTATATTTAGTATCCCAGGGCTCCATGATTATATTTAGTATTCCAGGCCCCCATGATTATATTTAGTATCCCAGGACCCCATGATTATATTTAGTATCCCAGGGCTCCATGATTATATTTAGTATCCCAGGGCATCATGATTATATTTAGTATCCCAGGACTCCATGATTATATTTAGTATCCAGGCTCCATGATTATATTTAGTATCCCAGGGCTCATGATTATATTTAGTATCCCAGGCCCCCATGATTATATTTAGTATCCCAGGCCCATGATTATATTTAGTATCCCAGGGCTCCATGATTATATTTAGTATCCCAGGACTCCATGATTATATTTAGTATCCCAGGGCTCCATGATTATATTTAGTATCCCAGGCCCCCATGATTATATTTAGTATCCCAGGGCATCATGATTATATTTAGTATTCCAGGCCCCCATGATTATATTTAGTATCCCAGGACCCCATGATTATATTTAGTATCCCAGGGCTCCATGATTATATTTAGTATCCCAGGGCTCCATGATTATATTTAGTATCCCAGGACCCCATGATTATATTTAGTATCTCAGGGCTCCATGATTATATTTAGTATCCCAGGGCATCATGATTATATTTAGTATCCCAGGGCTCCATGATTATATTTAGTATCCCAGGGCTCCATGATTATATTTAGTATCCCAGGGCATCATGATTATATTTAGTATCCCAGGGCATCATGATTATATTTAGTATCCCAGGGCATCATGATTATATTTAGTATCCCAGGGCTCCATGATTATATTTAGTATCCCAGGGCATCATGATTATATTTAGTATCCCAGGGCATCATGATTATATTTAGTATCCCAGGGCATCATGATTATATTTAGTATCCCAGGGCTCCATGATTATATTTAGTATTCCAGGCCCCCATGATTATATTTAGTATCCCAGGACCCCATGATTATATTTAGTATCCCAGGGCTCCATGATTATATTTAGTATCCCAGGGCATCATGATTATATTTAGTATCCCAGGACTCCATGATTATATTTGGTATCCCAGGGCATCATGATTATATTTAGTATCCCAGGGCATCATGATTATATTTAGTATCCCAGGCCCCCATGATTATATTTAGTATCCCAGGACCCCATGATTATATTTAGTATCTCAGGGCTCCATGATTATATTTAGTATCCCAGGACCCCATGATTATATTTAGTATCTCAGGGCTCCATGATTATATTTAGTATCCCAGGGCATCATGATTATATTTAGTATCCCAGGGCTCCATGATTATATTTAGTATTCCAGGCCCCCATGATTATATTTAGTATCCCAGGACCCCATGATTATATTTAGTATCCCAGGGCCCATGATTATATTTAGTATCCCAGGGCTCATTATATTTAGTATCCCAGGGCCATGATTATATTTAGTATCCCAGGGCTCCATGATTATATTTAGTATCCCAGGGCATCATGATTATATTTAGTATCCCAGGGCTCCATGATTATATTTAGTATCCCAGGCCCCATGATTATATTTAGTATCCCAGGACCCCATGATTATATTTAGTATCCCAGGGCTCCATGATTATATTTAGTATCCCAGGCCCCATGATTATATTTAGTATCCCAGGGCTCCATGATTATATTTAGTATCCCAGGGCATCATGATTATATTTAGTATCCCAGGGCATCATGATTATATTTAGTATCCCAGGCCCCCATGATTATATTTAGCATCCCAGGACTCCATGATTATATTTAGTATCCCAGGGCTCCATGATTATATGTAGTATCCCATGGCTCCAAGATTATATTTAGTATCCCAGGGCTCCATGATTATATTTAGTATCCCAGGGCATCATGATTATATTTAGTATTCCAGGCCCCCATGATTATATTTAGTATCCCAGGACCCCATGATTATATTTAGTATCCCATGCCCCCATGATTATATTTAGTATCCCAGGGCATCATGATTATATTTAGTATTCCAGGCCCCCATGATTATATTTAGTATTCCAGGCCCCCATGATTATATTTAGTATCCCAGGGCTCCATGATTATATTTAGTATCCCAGGACTCCATGATTATATTTAGTATCCCAGGGCTCCATGATTATATTTAGTATCCCAGGCCCCCATGATTATATTTAGTATCCCAGGGCATCATGATTATATTTAGTATTCCAGGCCCCCATGATTATATTTAGTATCCCAGGACCCCATGATTATATTTAGTATCCCAGGGCTCCATGATTATATTTAGTATCCCAGGGCTCCATGATTATATTTAGTATCCCAGGACCCCATGATTATATTTAGTATCCCAGGGCTCCATGATTATATTTAGTATCCCAGGACTCCATGATTATATTTAGTATCCCAGGGCTCCATGATTATATTTAGTATCCCAGGGCTCCATGATTATATTTAGTATCCCAGGGCATCATGATTATATTTAGTATCCCAGGGCCCCATGATTATATTTAGTATCCCAGGGCATCATGATTATATTTAGTATCCCAGGGCTCCATGATTATATTTAGTATCCCAGGGCTCCATGATTATATTTAGTATCCCAGGGCTCCATGATTATATTTAGTATCCCAGGGCCCCATGATTATATTTAGTATCCCAGGGCTTCATGATTATATTTAGTATCCCAGGGCTCCATGATTATATTTAGTATCCCAGGGCATCATGATTATATTTAGTATCCCAGGGCTCCATGATTATATTTAGTATCCCAGGGCCCCATGATTATATTTAGTATCCCGGGCTCCATGATTATATTTAGTATTCCAGGGCCCCATGATTATATTTAGTATCCCAGGGCTCCATGATTATATTTAGTATTCCAGGACTCCATGATTATATTTAGTATTCCAGGCCCCCATGATTATATTTAGTATCCCAGGGCTCCATGATTATATTTAGTATCCCAGGCCCCCATGATTATATTTAGTATCCCAGGACCCCATGATTATATTTAGTATCCTAGGACTCCATGATTATATTTAGTATCCCAGGGCTCCATGATTATATTTAGTATCCCAGGGCTCCATGATTATATTTAGTATCCCAGGGCTCCATGATTATATTTAGTATTCCAGGACCCATGATTATATTTAGTGTCCCAGGGCTCCATGATTATATTTAGTGTCCCAGGGCTCCATGATTATATTTATCCCATGGCTCCATGATTATATTTAGTATCCGAAAACATTAAATCAAATTTATATATCTTATATGAGGCCACTGTTAGAATATGCTGCAGTAGTATGGGACAGTTGTACTGAACTCGATAAGAATAGACTAGAAAAATTACAATTTGAAGCAGCTCGTGTTGTCACTGGTTTAACTCGATCGGTTTCTATAAATAACTTGATAGAAGAAATAGGCTGGATCTCCTTAAATGATAGAAGAAAACTTCAGAAATTAGTCATAATGTACAAACTAAAAAACGGTCTACTGCCGGAGCATTTTTCAACAATTTTTCCAAGGGTAGTCGGTGAAGAAAACAATTACAATTTAAGAAATGCCGATAATTTCATAGTAATGGCAAGAAGAACAGCTCTCTTCTCGAATTCCTTTGTACCATCAAGTGTTGATTTATGGAATACATTAACAGAGAATATCCGAACATCACCTACTTTATCTAGTTTTAAGTATCGACTGAAATGTGCATTATTTAAGCAAAATGAAGTACCTTCATATTACTACAAGGTTCAAGATCTCTAACCGTTCTCCAAACACGCATAAGAAATGGCTGCAGTAATTTGAATGCGGACTTATGTAATAATCACTTAAAAGATGACCCGATTTGTGAGTGTGAACGTGGCATCGAAGATGCCGAACATTATTTTTTCAAATGTCCTCTATTTTTAAATCAAAGGATAGCACTATTCAGATATACACGTCAATATCATCCACTTAGTGTAAGAACTCTACTTAAAGGTAAAGAAGAACTCTCAGATGAACAGAACCTAAGTATTTTTAATTCAGTTCAAAAGTTTATACATGATACTGCGAGGTTTTCAAATTAGCGTAATAATAGTATTTCTATTTCTTATTATGCGTGGGGGGTTTCGAGATCGCGGACCGGGGCGAGCATCACACGAGCACATTCACGTGAATATTTCTGCTGGCATTTTTTCTTTAAAATAACATATCTTTTTCTTAACTGTACTTTTGTAGCCATAATATATTTCTGTAAATGAATTGTATTGGGGAGGGCCGTTTTATAATGTGTATAGCACTTGTGGCCCAAACCTTTTGCTGTATATATTTGGCAATAAATTATGTTTAAACAAAAAAAAATAAGTTTAGTTAGACGAACCAGTTTAATATTAAATTGGGTGAAGACAATTCCTGTACCAATATCCCCAATAGTGGCCCTAGGCCAATTGATGCAACATTATTTTCATTTTTTTTTAACTTTTGTCCATTTTCAGTGCTACATAAAATAAAATATATAGAGTTTACCTACCTGCAAATCACTGTTTCGGCCTGGCGTAACGCGAACGACAATCGCATAAGAAAATTAAAATTGTCATATCTTAATAAATAATAAAGATAGAGTAATAATTTTTGTGGTGTTTTTCTTCTCTTGCCTTGTTCTATCCATTTCAATCATAATATGTATGATTTTAATGAGTTAAAATTTTGGCTGCCCCTACCTACTTACATGATAATGAAGATACAGGACCGTGCCCCGGAAAATGCGGATTTAGAGAAGTGGTGTTTGAGGGAGAAGATACAACGAAAAAATTTGGCCAATGGTTATTTTCGGACCAGCATCAATAGTTCAAGGCCGTCGCACACAACATGAAAGGCTATGACGGCTATTTCCTGCTTGAATATCTCATCGACCAATCCATGCGCCCCGACAAAATTATCTACAGCGGCTCCAAGATAATGTATATGGCTGTAGAGAAAGGTCTACACATTAAAGTCATTGACAGTCTCAATTTTCTACCCATGAAATTGGCTGCGCTACCCAAAGCTTTTGGATTGACAGAGTTGAAGAAAGGCTGGTTCCCTCATTTCTTTAACACCAGAGAATCAGAAATACGTTGGACCATATCCAGAATCCAAATTTTACGGCATTGACTTTATGAGCTCCAACGAAAGGAAGTAATTTCTACAGTGGCACCAGACCAAAATAGATGAGACGTTTGACTTTAGAAAAGAAATACTAGACTATTGTAGAAGCGACGTCAAGCCTGTTTAGAATTTAGACATCTGTTAATGTCAGCTACAGGACAACAAGAAGAAATCATCAATGAGAAAGGAAAGATGGAAAAAGTATGGGCGGGTGCTGTAGACCCTTTCAACTCTGTTACTATAGCGTCCGTATGCATGAACGTGTATAGAACCAAATTTCTAGAAGAAGAATGGCAAGTAAAGTTAAAAAAAGACGGTAACTGGAATCCCGTTAAAGTCATTGATGGACAATTATTCGTGTTTGACAAAAATCAGTGGATTAAAGAAGCGAATCTCAAAGATAAGCAAATCACACAGAAAGTATTTGTATCAACACCCATCGCTAAAATTCCTCCCAGTGGTTACAGAGATCAATATAGTAAAGTGTCTATACAATGGTTGGAATGGATGGCCAGTCAAGAGAAAGTCAACAGTCAACATGCATTCAATGTAGGCGAAAAAAGTCTGACCGGAACCAGATACAAATTAGATGGTTACTGCGCAGAAACAAATACTGTATAAGAGTTTCATGGGTGTGTCTTTCATGGATGTCCTGAGTGTTTTCAGGAAGATCGGGAAGAGACCCTACATCCACTGACGAAACAGTCCATGACAGAACTCTACGCTATAACATTGAAAAAGAAACAGTATATCGAGAGGTTGGGAATGAAGTACGTTTGTATATGGGAACATCAATTTCAAAAACAAATGGACCAGAACGCTGATCTGAAAACATTTGTGGACAATTTGGACCTGTCAGATAGACTAGATCCCCAAGAAAGTTTTTTCGGGGGTAGGACCAACGCCAGTCAACTCTACTATAAAGTTGAATACGAAAAAATTAAATACGTTGATTTTACGAGTTTATACCCATGGGTCAACAAATACTGCGAATATCCAAAGGGTCATCCAGAAATCATCACAACAGACTTTCAAGACATCAGCCGTTATTTTGGCATTGCCAAAGTCAAAATTCTACCACCAAGAGGACTCTATCATCCGGTCCTCCCCTACCGATCCACATCTATCTTTGGGTTTAATATTAGAAATGACTACAAACACTTAAATTACAAAATAAATTTCACAAATATGACATGCAAACGGAAATAGGTGTATCAGGGCTTGTTGAATGCAGCGACGGTTTAAACTGGATAAAACCAAATCGATACTGTTTCATATAATATGTCGTCTGCAACTTAAACCACATGGGAAGTGATATTGAGTTTTTAATACGTTATCGTCGTCTGCTATTTAAACTATAATGAGATAAAGAAGGTGCGGGCAAGCGCGACTTTGAGGAACGCTATATATAAAATAAAGCACTCCTCCTCACTCCTCAGCGAAACCGTGACATGTACAGTTGCGATATATGCTCGAAACGATTCATGCGGAAAGACAATATGCTTCGCCATAAACGAAGGCTTCATGTCGATGAGAATGAATACGAGAAGGATGTATTGGGTACGATAGATGATGTGGATATGTCAAATTCCGATGACGTGAGTGGCAAAGTGATATTGAGTTTTTAATACGTTATCGTCGTCTGCTATTGAAAGCAGCATTACATCGTAATAAAGGATGTTTTGCGTAAAATATAAATACTAATGTGTGTGTGTTTACAAAAATCGAAATAGTCGCGCAGAAACGATAAAATTCCAATAAATATAAACCGTCGTATACGCGAATTTGTTTATCAACACACAAAATGTAAACACGCACAACGCGCATGTGTAAAACAACAGAGGATGTAGAAAACGTATATATTTTGAACATGAAAGACTCTATTTATCTTCCTCTAATGTCGAACCCCTCGCGGGGATGTAGACATGTCACTAAAAGACTTAGATAACAGAGCTATGAATCAACATCTCAAGTAATTTAATTAAACAAGACAACGTGGGGCAAATGGGGATGATGCATTCCGAATGTAAACAAGTGCGGACGATGCGTTCTAGTTGTAAACAAATACGTGACCGATCGACTCGGAAAGTCCTACTTTCGGTTTCGAGTTTGTTTTATCGCAAAAAACTTTGTTAACCAATTGAACATAAGTATACAAAGTATAATGTTAGAATGCATTGCTACCCATACGTAAAATTTGAATTTTTCAAATATCTTTTATTTCATACGATGTAATGCTGCTTTAAACTTTAATGAGATAAAGAAGGTGCGGGCAAGCGTAACGTAATAAAGAGATAAGGAGGGGCAGTCGGGCGTGACGTAGTATCCTTTAGCTGCCCTGCTGCCCTACCACGTTTGTTTCGTACTGTGGTGAGTATACTACTGTTAATCATACAATATTGTGACATTCTCTTATAGGTTGCGTTACTGCGGAACCTATCTGATAGGTTAATCATACAATATTGTGACATTCTCTTATAGGTTGCGTTACTGCGGAACCTATCCGATAGGTTAATCATACAATATTGTGACATTCTCTTATAGGTTGCGTTACTGCGGAACCTATCCGATAGGTTAATCATACAATATTGTGACATTCTCTTATAGGTTGCGTTACTGCGGAACCTATCCGATAGGTTAATCATACAATATTGTGACATTCTCTTATAGGTTGCGTTACTGCGGAACCTATCTGATAGGTTAATCATACAATATTGTGACATTCTCTTATAGGTTGCATTACTGCGGAACCTATCCGATAGGTTAATCATACAATATTGTGACATTCTCTTATTGGTTGTGTTACTGCGGAACCTATCCGATCAGTTAATCGTACAATATTGTGTCATTCTCTTATAGGTTATGTTACTGCGGAACCTATCCGTTAATCATACAATCATACAATATTATGAGACCTCACTTTCCCCAAGGATTAATGTTCAACTACGACGCAAACCAAAAGGAAATGGAAAAATATTGAAGCGTTAATTGTTCTCATTAATGAATTAGTGCTTACATAAATCCACTTATTTATAAGATCATGTTTCGAGAGGTTTGGCTGGAAATGTGAAACAGCGTTTGCCTGGCCGATGATAATGAATTATATTTTGTGAATGAGTGTAAATGTACTTCACTCGTTTGTGTAACATGTTTCGAACATATTGATAGATGTCCATTTTGTCGTCAAAGTTATAAATCACCTGTGCTAAGCAGCCACTTTCTATGATTCCCTGGGCTGACTGGTAAAACTGTACAAGAGTTTTCTAGACTGTTTTCACATTTTGTTTTTCAGCTCAAAGTAAGACGGGTTTTGTTCACCCCCAGTGAACACCCCACAGAAAGACGAAGCGGGTAACAACGAAGACGTAAAATGGCACCCGTGTGTACTCCGCCTGGCGAGTTCATTATACTTTATCGTTTATTTACGAACGTATTGCATAGGTGTTTTCCACCGTGTTCGTATCTAAGTAATTATAGTCTATCTGCTCATTAAAAGTGCAGAAATTTTAATCCAACGCTTGTCGCGTGGCTATATTGGATGTTAAGCGATTAATATCGTTTATTTACGAACGTATAGCATAGGTGTTTTCCAGGCTTTTGTTTTCGGTATTATTTAATGAACTATATTATAATTTATCGATTATTACAAATTCTTATTGAATGCGTATGTCGATAATCACGTGCCCATTAACGTCTGGCCAAATCAAGGTTGCAGGTGTAAAGAGTTATAATATTATGTGCTATACAAGGCATCAGTGGGGCACTGTGCTGTTTTCAAATGAATCTCGTATTCAACTTGTAATATATGCTACGATAATCAGGAGATATATTTTATAAACGAATGCGAGTGTAGGGAACTAGTGTGTAAATTTTGTTTTAAACAGTTAGACAAATGCCCGTATTGTAGGAAACCATACTCAATTAATCGGTGTTCGAGGCTTGACAGGAGAACTGCAAATATAGCTAAGAGGAATTGGAATTTCTGGTTTGATTTCTACGACGGTAGACAAATCCTGCGTTTGCATATTCCTTTATACTTCAATCACGATATAGTGTCCACACATTACTCAACACCGGTAGTTTCCATGATCCGCTTACTGGTGGAATGTGTGTCGATAGACAAGTTGCTCATAATTTGGTTAGGGAACAGTTGCAAGGATTTCTGCTAGAGTGAAATGGTAGTTCCGCACTTAGATTATAATGTGCGAGCAAAATTTAGCAGTGTATGACCTACCAGACGGTATTTTACGAACCAAAGACGAACCAAACACGCAGTGTAAAGTGATATACACTTCTGAAACAAATTGCCTAGCAGCAGTATGACCAGTACTGCTGCCACAACATCTAATTCACACTCTCAGGGAAACGACCCAAATCAAGTCATGATAATGCAGAAAAGGCCTACATCATGCAACTA